>CM062814.1:199039979-199426662 GCA_031772625.1 Pinus tabuliformis | reverse complement strand
CCAATTTCAATAAGTATGTCTTCCAAGGACCTTATTCTATTGTCCTTCGCCTGGGATGATGCCTTCTCCAATTCCAGCTGAGAGGCTGTGGCATTAAGCTGCTCTCTTGCTTGTAATTCTCTAATGTTTTGTCTGCCAAGGAGGCATACACCATCTCAACGGTCTGTTTGTGCAGTTCAATTTTATCCATTCGGTGTATGTCTTTGGCCAGGACCTCCAGGTTGGTCCTGAGGTAATCTGAGGCAGATTGGGGATGCAGTGTTGTGGGCATAAAATGACTCATGATCATTTTGCTTCACTTACATCAAAGGCAGACATGAGTCTTTGCTGATTGGTGGGAGCCATGTTTAACAGATGATTGTACAGCTGTATCTTGATAGGATCACTCCTCCTTTTGATGTCTATAAATTGTTGTTTGATACTGAGTCCACCTTCTTTCTGCTAGCCGGAGGAGCTGACTTCTCCTCCCATTGTTCTCTCTTGTTCCTGCTGAAAGGAACTTGCTGAAGCTTCTCTGCTGGGTGGGCCCATGCCCAATGCTTGTCTTATTGCTATGTCATCCTCCGAAAAGTCATTCAATCTTTGTCTTTTCTCTCCCTGGTTGATAGATGAAGTCAGAGGAGTTTCTCTATCCCTTTTTCTGCTTAAGTCCTCTTTCTGTGGAGTTTGGAGGACCGAGGCATCGGTGGTGCCTTCTGGCCTAGGAGGCACTATGTTCTGAGCCTGTTGCTCAGTGGAAGTTGAAGGATCAATTACTCTTTCCTGCTGTAAGGGCTGCTGTCTGTCATGTTGCCCCTCTTCTTGCTGCAATCCTTGTTGTTGTTGTTGCTCTGCTTGCTGCTGCATTCCTTTATCTGCCTGCTCTTGAGTCAATGGAGGTGACTGCTCCTTCTCTTGATGTGGTTGCTCTGTCTCCATTTCCTTTTCTTTGCCTTTGCTGGATATATTTTCAGTGGCCTTGGTAGTTTGCTGTTTGGCAGTTGAGGAAGATGCAGCTGCTCCGGCTTGTGTGCTTGGAAGTGCGCTCACCTGTGAACAAAGTTCAAGGTCAGCCATCTTCCTTAGATTCCTTACTGCCCTCTGATTTAGCTCTTCTTGTGATACAGGCTCTTCTAAGGTCCCTCTCCTCCATTTGTCTTGGTTAGCATATTTTTCAATGTGAGGGATACTATGATGATCATAGGCAGACAACTTGTATTTGAGCCTCCTCATTGTTATAAAATGATTAGGGTCATAGGGTGTCCACGGGAAACTTGTTTGAAGGCCAAGGGACTCAAGCATTCTATCTGCTTCCCTCCATCCTTGCTCCCTCTCGTTATAGATAAAATGGCCAAGTTGGCTTTTCACCTTCAACTGTGCTTTTTTGCCTTTTCCTGAAAAATGAAGCACATCAACCCGGCCAAATTGCCTAAAATACTCTAGGGCGAATAGCCTCATAGGCACATACTTAGGTAATCTGAATGGAGGAAAATCACACCCATATATCCTGATGACAGTGTGGTGTTGGTAGAAGTACCAATCCCCAATGTTGTAAGATTTAGACAGCTGAAGAATTCTCTGCATGTCATCGGTGAGTCTTGGAGGAGGCGAGCTCGTTAACATTGTCATAGCCGGATGGATGAACTGATCAATAAATTCACAGTAAGTGTATGGAGAATCAGGTGTAGAGTGGAAGACAGAGGACCAATAAACCACTGATCTAGGATTGCCCTGGGCATCCATTCTTTTGATTGAAAAATGAAATCTCTCATGTTGATGGTATAAGATCAAATGATAGATGTGGAAGTATATCTGAATACCCTATCTCTCGCCAAATTCATCAATTGCTCATGAATCTTGTCTGATATGTAGGTGGCATAGTCATAGCAGATTGGTGACTTGCCAGGAGCAAACATAAACATCATTACCAGCACAGTTATATCAATATGCTCAATTGAATTATATCCCAAGATGGGACTAATCATATCTGCAAGGTCTCTACCCAGCCCATTGAGATATACATGACCAATTGGAGGGTACATCAGAGTGTCAGAGTTGATGTATAATTGATTAAGTTTGATAATTTGAGCATCTGTCAGTTTAGCCCCTTGTTTTATCAGGTTCACTAGTGACAAAGGGACCAACTTCTTCTGAGTGTTGAAGCAAAGCATGTCTCTGATAGCTTGAGGGGTAACATAGAAAAGTACTGAACCAGATGGGTCCACAACAGCCCTCTGAGAAGCATCATAATGTTCAGCACACAGGTGGATTAGTTCAGGGAACTGGTTGACCTGAGGGAGTTTGAAAATAGGGAGGAAAGAGTCCCATATGCCCAATATATCTGTCCCATTTTCATGCTTGGCTTTCAACTCTTTCAACAGATGAATGTGGAATTTGCTGCTCATGAACATTTCTTCTGTAATTTGGTAATCCATATCTGCCAAGGCTTGCCATTTCAAGTTCCTTTGAGGGGCATTCAGAGGCTGAACATTTAGTACTACAGGTGTCTCCATTGTAAAAGAGGATTTTGGATTGAGTGCTAAGTGGTTTTAACTGAGCAAGACAGTGCTGAGGAATTTCTCTTTACCAGGGAGGTGAATTTATGAGGAATAGAGAGTGGTTCTAATAAGCAGCAATTGAAATATTGTTTAGAGTTTAAATAAGACCAATGCTTGGCCCCACTCTGTCTCTCGTGGCAGGTTCTTAATGAATAACCCACTGTCTCACGATTGCGCGAGAAGTTGACAGTTTTCTGATAGGAACTCGGGAATTAAGGCTCGGCTAGTGTTTTTCGACCTTGTAGTTGACAATAGAGGCTCTGCAGGGGGAACTCGCCGGTGAATTTATGAGTTTTAGCGTCCTTTAATCTTTCTGAGTGATTTATAGACAATTCCAGGCGTATGGAGGAAAGATAACGAGAAATACCTGGCAAACAGCGAGCAGAGGTCATATATGCAAGCAGGATTGGTGCTCCGGAGGTCTCCTGGTCAGGTTCTGCAGGTTGGTGGACTGTGGACGTAAAAATTGCATGCAGGCGCAACAAACTCTTTTGGAAGAAAAATGGGAAAAAAACGCGAAATTTCACTATAATATTGGTTTTTTGGACTTTTGGCGCATTTTTCTGCTGACGTCAGCATGACGTCGTAGGTGGGGTCAAGGTCGGATGACGTCATAGGTGAGGTGGCGGGCTCTGATTGGTCCACGGGGATGGTGAAGTGGCAGGACAGATCGGCAGACGGTCGGGCGCAACGGTTGACGTGACGGCATGGTGGCAGTGACGTGGGATGACGTGGAGGTGACGTAGTATAGGCGGGGAAACAGAAACCGGAAACCGCCAGTGGTTTCATATCGCACCGCTCATGGTACGGGGGAGGTATCTGTCAGACGTACCTCCGACGGGCTGTGGCGGGGACGCGTGGCTGCCGCGTGACGTAACCTTTTTACGGACATCGGACGATATCGGTCGGATGTGAGACCCGCTCCGATATCAATGAGGACCGTCGGATCTGGAGGGCCAGATCCAACGGCTGTCGGGGCAGTGAGGTGATCGGTGGGTACGGCGGGTAAACGGCGGACGTCGGAGCCGCTCCGATGCGATAAGAGCCGTTGGATGTTCAAGCTCCGATCGGACGGCTGCCGGATCAACGAAGTGATCGGCGGGTATGGCGGGGGCGGTATTATTTAACATTTATTTTCGGGATGCGCGCTTAGGCTGAAGACCATCGGGGTATGGTGGTTTGGTAAGGTTTTTCAATATATTTCGAAAAACAAATATATGCGCCGAGACTTTGGTTTAAGCGGCGGAAGTGGGTTTTTTTGGATTTTTCATGATTTCAAAGGGGTTATGGGTCAAAAAGGGGCTTGTATAGGGTTTATATTTGCAAATGGGGTGCAATGAGTTAACAATGGATTCAGAAAGGGGGAGGAAGGCTAGGTTTAGGTTTATCAACATGACCAGGTGTCATTTGATCCATTTTTAGCGAACATATGGCTATAATGCCAAGGGGAGGGATATTTATACAAAATTTGGGGTTTATACACCATGGTGTTAATACTAGTAGGGGAAAGGCAATATAGGGGATTTACATAGTAGGGTTAGAGTTAATATGGATGGGGGGAGTGAATGGAGGGAGAAAACACTAAGTTTACTTGAAACTCACTTAGTTTAGGGAGTAGATCAAAATGAAAAGATTTTAGACAAGAAATGTGGCTTCTAAAAAGATTAAGAACCACCATGAAACCATAATTCTTCCATGAATCTCAAGTGATGAGGGAATGTTAGTAAATGACATGAAAAGGGAAAAGGGGAGTTAGACATGCTCCTTTGCTTGTTGCAACTTGATGAAGAAGAACCCCTTGTCAATTGATTGACTTTGCTTTGGTAAACATAGTTAACACATTTGCAATGGTAAAGATAACCTTTCTGCAACCTCAACTACCTACCCAGCTACTTGCCTAGCATTTTTTATTTCTTCTTGGAGGGTGCACTTGGACTTGCAGACCCTTACTTGCCTTTTCTTTTGTTTGGCTTTTTCTTTTGTTTTTTCTATCTACTTCTACCCTTATTTCTTCCAAGGTCCCAGATTAAGCAGTTGGGAACCTTAATTTCTCTACCTAAGCTACTTGTCTGCCAAGATTAAACAGTTTGGACAAACTTTCTTTCTCTAATCTACAACTGCAATTTAAAACATGACATGGTCCAGATTAGACTGTTGGACCATCCATCAAAATTTGAGTCCATACCAAGCTATAAACATACCTTGTACTCCTTTGGAAATATGTGATCTTTGCATGATCAAAGCAGAGCATATTTGGAACTTCTATAGCCAATCATGAAATATGAAACCTATTGGTATAGGTAGCTAACACATTCATTCATCAAAACCTCCTCTGAGGGTGCAGAAGTGCATGTTCTGAGGACAAGTTTTTGACAAATTTCCGGACCCTTCTCCAAATGCATGAGAAGGGTTTAAATACTGCTAACTAAATAACTAAATTACATAAATTTCGGATACGGTTTAAAATGACCGCCCTTTATCTAAGCAAACTTATTTCTAAAAATTGAATCTAATTTCTAACTATTTCTCCATTTGCTCCTTAGTGCTGTGAGCATGCAACATTTGCCTGGGAAGAGTCGGTTGATCGTCTTCTGCTTTTGTTTGAGCTACGAAAATAGAAATGGCAAGCGCTGGCACCTATTTTTAGTAAACTAGAAGATATTTTTGAGAATCATCTTCTGGTTGGGTGAATTTACTGCGTGTACGGTTGGTAACAACCCAGATTCTTCTTTAAACTGCCTCTGCTTTTGCTATCTCGGCTTCCGGACTCGTGGATGACTAAGCAAGTTAGGGACTTTGCTTTCTGAACAATTTTCTTAGCGCAAAAACTGTCTCCGTTTTTTGATCCGGGCCTTTCTGGTGTGTTTTCCGCCTTTAGCGCTTTTTCCTTTAACGGGCATGAGCTTCAGAATTTTTTAAACATGCTGCTTTTGTGAGTTTCTTTTGACCTTGAGTGTCGAATCACTTATTGATATCAACATCTGTTCAGTAAAACTCTGAAATCTGCGTTTCAGTTGCATGCGGCATCTGTGTATGAGGGCATCTCTTTTCTGTTCTCCGAGCATTGACGCTTTCCCTTTTTCTTTAGATGTTTCCTGCACATTGCTTCATGTTGTTCCCTATTTTTTATTCCTGCAATTCACGCAAAGGAAAAGAGTAATGATAGTAAATTTTGACACGAAATCTTTGAGCTCTATGAATGTATAAAATCATGACACCCATAGTGAACTGACTCTTTGAAAAACGCAAAACTGTCCTTCATGAATACTTTGGCGTACATTCATTAATATTCTTTAAGGCGCGCGCCCAATTTTTGGTTTAGGGACAGCTTTTCTTGAATGCTGAGCCGAGGAAAATTTGCGATGGGTGATTTCTGCGACTCGCGTATCGCAGATCGCATTGATCGCAGACCGCATCTATCGCAGATCGCATCTATCGCAGATCGCATTGATCGCAGATCGCATCTATCGCAGATCGCAAGATCGCAGATCGCAAGATCGCAGATCGCTTTTATCGCAGCATTGTAGATCGCTGCAATTTGTCAAGTTATTCGTGTGTTGTTTATGCGACGTTGCGATATGCGATATCGCATATCGGCCATCGGAGATTTTCTTAAGATTATTCATTTATGGGCGCTTCTTAATGTATGCGACGCGGTGAATTTCGCGTCGTTTCTTCACAGTTGTTTTAATGTGCTCATAAAGGAATGCTTGACTCTTCTCCGTGCGATGCATTTTTTAGGAGTATAATACAAAAAAAAAATTATAAAATCTTTTTGGATTTTTTACTAAGGGTCCCCACTTCTTTAGCGTTATTGCTAATACTAAAGAAGGAGGGGGGTTGTTGGTGGTCACAACAATGGCGATTCACTTGGAAGAACCAGTTATCTCTGCTTTTCTATTGAATTCTTTAAACTTCCAAAACAGAAAAATTTTCATAAATCTAAACTTTGTTATGGACAGATAGAGTATATTATGCCTTATTCTATCAATGATATTTTGTTTCAACTTCTTTCTTTTCTAATTGTTTGCTTCCTCAGGCTTGTCTTTGTATCTACATCAGCCATTACTAGGTCATGTAAAGATAAAATAAAGTCTTCTCTGTGTGCTAGCCTTAAAATATGCTCGTTTGCCGTAGGTAGAGCCTCTGCTGCCAGCAGGCGTCCATAGCCTCGACAGGGTTACCTGTTACCCAGCAATGATCCTTTATCCCGTTTAAGGTTACCTACAACCCTCAAAGAAAAATCCATTTTGACACTTTTTCCTTTTTTATTCTTAAAGAACAATGTCTTGGTTTGGTAGCCAAATTATGACACAGTCATTCACTTGATTTACACTTTTGTTGAACAAGTTGGCTCGTGATGAGACCCCTTGTCTTTTGATTTCAATAATCTTGAGTCATTGCCCTGTTTTGATGGACAGTGTTTGGCAAAGTCAGCAAAGTTATAATATCTGTGATCATGATAAGCCGGCTCGTGATGAGACCTCTTATTCTTTGAGATATAGTGTTTCTTGGATTGTCTCTCTGAATGCTGTGATTTTCTTTAACATGGAGGATATCATTGCTTTCCTTAAGAAAGCTCTGGACGACAATAATAGAGTTTGAAAACAGCAGTTTCACAGAAAATCTTTGTTTTGTTATTGATACCTTTCATTGTGCTGATATAAAACAATTCCTTCGCTAAAGGTTGCTTTCATCATTTTTTTTTTTTTTTTTTTTTGAAGTTGAAACTAATATCATATCTAGGCTAAAGTTTTTAATTGTATCTGTCAATAATAAAGATCAAATTTTCAAAATTTTCTATTTATACAAGCGAAAAGCTCAAAATCTGAAAGAGAATTGGTGTCTTTTCGCGAATACCAATAGTAATCATTAACAACCGGTTTTATTATGAAAAAGAAAAAAAGAAAAACAAAACTATTCTATAAAATAGAAGAATAATCTTCTATGGAAAATATATTTTAAGGATTTGACCATTCACAGGCAAAGAATCCCTTCTACCTGCTAGATCCTGTAAGACAAATGTTGATGGACCTATGACTTCAACAATCTGAAAAGGACCAAGCCACATCTTTTGAAATTTTGTATGTTTGCCCTTTTCTTCATGAGCTTTATCCCATTTTAAAACTAAATCTCCCATCTGAAAATTTTTTATGGTCATTTTGTTTGAATCAAAAGAGGATTTTATTAGCGCTTGATGATGAGCATGGATTCTTTTAGCCTGTTCTCGCTGTTCTTCTAATTTGATTATTTCCATTTGTCTTAGTTGTATGGAGGAAGTAGGTACTTCATCAATGTACTGTATTAAAGACAAAGAGGGAATGACTAAGTGAGTTGGAAGAACTGTTTCTTTCCCATAAACTAAATTAAAGGGGGAGGTGCCGATTGAAGCTTTTTTTGTTATTCTATCTGCCCATAAAGCATTTATCAAAGCTTTATGCCAATTCTTTTGGTTCTGGTCAACTGTTCTTTTAATAATCCTGATTAGGTTTTTATTTGTTGACTCAGCTAACCCATTACCTTGCGGATAGTAATTGGCCGAATATTTTAGTTTGAATCCCCTTTTAAGTGCGAACTCAGTCATTGCATTTCCAGAAAAGTATGATGCATTATCAAACATTAAAGTCGTTGGCAATCCAAACCTAGTGATTGTAAATTGATCTATGAATTCAATAATATTTTCAGAATTAGCTGTCTTGAGAGGAACTGCCTCTACCCATTTAGTAAAATAATCTGTTGCCGTGAGGATGTATCTATGCTGCTTAGAAGAGTGAGGAACGATCTCACCTATTATGTCCAAGCCCCATTGGCTAAATGGTTGCTCGATGTTTACCGGTTGTAGTGGCAGGGACGACTTCTTTTGTCTTCCAGCAGTAGTTTGGCAGACTTGACATTTCCTCACGTAACTGTGTGAATCTTTGAACAGCGTAGGCCAATAATATCCTGCACGTAAAATTTTATGTGCAGTAGCATCTCCAGCATAGTGTCCGCCTGCTGGTCCATCGTGGAGTTCCTGCAAAACTTTTTGAGCTTCAGTTTTTTCAAGACATTTAAGAAGAACAGAATCATAATTCTTTCTAAAGAGAATATCATTTATGAGCTGATATTGTTTAGCTTTCAATCTCAGAGCTCTTTTCTTAGTGTGATCCAGGTGTGATGGAGCATACCCGTTCTTAAGATAATAAATGATATCAGCATACAATGATTCTGCATCGTTCAGGCTTACCTCATACATTTGTACCTCTTCGAATGAAATTTCAGGGATTTGCGATGCTCCAGCCAACATCTTGCAGAAGCCTTGACCTCTTACAATGTTTGCTGGTTTGATCTCAAGATCGTATTCCTGTAAAGCAGTGATCCAATTCGCTCTTTTCTCACCCATATCCTTCTGTACTAGAAGATTTCTTACTGCTGGAAACGGTACTATGATCTTAATATGGGTTTTGAGTAAGAAAGGTCTGAAATATTTAACCGCTTTGAAAACAGCATAGGCCTGTTTCTCTACGTCTGAATAATTGAGTTCAGCACCTTGTAGATTTGAGCTAAAAAACGCAATTGGAGCTTCTGTTTTTTCTTGATTTGCTTGGGTTAGAATCGCAACATATGATTTTTAAAGAAGTTTCTGCTACTTGTTTTTTTATGTCAATCATCTCATTAGACATGGTCTTTAATACTTTCTGCAATCCTTCCACATCGAAAGGGTCTTTTGTTTGTTTCTTCTTGGAGTCTTCCTTGAAGGTGACTTTTTTAGACTTTCGTTCCTTTATCGCGGATCTCTTTTCCAGGGCTATTACGCTTTTCTCTACTGCTATCGCCTCTGTCATGTTTTCAACTAAAGTTGTTTTATTTGCTCTATCCACGAAGATTGCTATGTTTGATGGTAAAGCAGTAATATACCATTCACATCGTACTTCTTCGCTGGGTTGGGAAGCAGTAGGAATTTTGTTGAGAATTTTATTGAACCGTAAATCGAAATCTTTGATAGGTTCTTTAGCTTGGGCCTTAAGATTGGATAGGTCATTGATTAATGTTGCTGTTGATCTGTCATCACCAAACTTGATAAGGAATTGATTGTGGAAGATATCCCAACTTGTGATAGACCCGGAAGGTAATGAAAAATACCATGACCCGGCTGTTCCTTGTAGTGTGTAGGGGAAAAGCCGAAAAACAGCATCTTCATTAGTAACTCCGTTGAGATTGATAGAAAGCATGAAATTGTTTATGTGTTCTTTTGCTAGCATGCCTGCTTCTGGATTGAATTTAGGCAGCCATTTCTCAGGATGGGTCGGTATTGGGCTCAAGGGTGCAGGCATCAAGACTGCCCCAGGGTTGTTCCATGGAGATTGGGCCATCGTTAAGCTGCTAGTAGAGAAAAGTGCAGGAGATGATCTCTGCGGTTGGGAAGATGAGGATACTATGATCGTGGATGATTGAAGAGGGATTGTGGTAGACGGATGAATGATGGCTTGGAATGGAGGTGTGGGTGGTTGACTTCGCAGTGAGGTAGTTGAAATGGGTGATGTAGATGAAAGAGTCTCACTGTCAGACTCTTGTGGTGATTTCCTCGCTCTTTTCCTGTGGGAAGAGGCAACTCAGTCGGCTGGATGCCAAATTTTTCACTTTTCAATCTGGTTAGGGGATGAGCAGGATTGTACTGCGAAGTCACACTGCTTTGAGATTTATCAGAACTCTGAGGAGAAATGGAAAATCCCTGAAGTTTGTGAATCAGAGATTCGACTTCAGGAGGTTTAATGGTAAATTGGTCTGAAATATCAAGGTGTGCAGCAGCGATTGATACTCGAGCGACTTCCGACTCTGGATTTAAATATACTGGAGAAGTCAGGGGAGATGATAAGGGCGATTTACTCTCAGAATGGTATTTAGGTTTTGATTTAAGTGCCATTCATAGTTCGGGCCCTCCTTCTAGCGCCAAATATGTTGAAGCCCCGAAAATCGGGTCGACAACAAGGGGGATACCCACCCGGTCCGGACCTTGGTTGGCAGCTCCTTATCCGTTTGGTATAGCGGGTCCGACTGGGGATAATGGGACCAGTTTCCCAATCTAAGGGTGTGTGTGTGTGCGAGTTTGGATGATGTTGATCTAAGAGTTCTAATCTAAGCTACTTTAATCTAATTCTATGCTATTGTAATCTAATGAAAACAGCACATCTAATCTATGCTAACCCGGGGTGTATTTCTTCTATTATGCGATCTAAAGAGATTTCAGACAATAACCGGTAATAAAGATCATTCAGCTATCATAAGAATAGAAATCAATTAAGATGAACCAATTTGCATAAAAAGTTAGGCAAAACAGTTGTGAACAGCATATCGCATAATAAGTTATTCATATATCTTGTGTTGCACGGGTACCTGCACCCGGGGGTAGGGTTCTCGAACCCGTCCCGGGTTCCCGCACCCAAGTCCCGGATTCGGGGACGGGTTCTTCTCAGACGCACCCAAACGAACCGGGTTCTTCAAAAAAAAAAATTGGGTTCTTAGCCTTTGACGGGTTCTTGGGTTCTTGGGTTCTTCGGGTGCTTGGGTTCTTGGGTTCTTCGGGTTCTTCGGGTTCTTCGGGTTTTCGGGTGCTTGGGTTCTTGGGTTCTTCGGGTTCTTCGGGTTCTTCAGGTTGGGTTCTTGGGTTCTTCGGGTTCTTTGGGTTCTTCATTAAAAAATTAATGGGTTCTTCAATATGGCTTCACTATGTCATGTTTCATGATAATATGTGTGTCCTCTAGGTTTGTTGGATTTAGTCCAAATTAATACTTCTTGTGACAATCAATTTAGGATCATTTTGTTGGTGGGGAAGGCATGATATTTGTTGTATAGGACAACTCAGACTGAAATTGAATTCCTTTCATTTTTGGATTTGTTGTCATTTGAGGCAAACTTTTGTTGACTCATTTTCACTATTTGTCCTGCTAGTTTCTTGATTACAGCACAGCGCTCATGTGGTCTGCCATGCTCAAGCACATGCTGCAATATAACAAGACACAAGAAAGACCAAGACATTGACCAGATTAAGAAAATACTTGTAAAAGTTTGAACAATTCCAAATTCTAACTTCTGTGTACTAAGAATATTGAAAGCAGGTCTAAACAAGACAGCTATCAAAAATAAACAGGGTATGTGTTTAAAATAGCCTGTCTGTGGATGGTTTATCATCGTATCTGAATAAGCCCAACAAATTTCCTTCTTTTTATGTATACCACATATCAATAAATTTGAAACCTGCTCCAGTTCTCTTTCTCTAAAAAATCTTTGCATAACTTGGAAACCTTGCTCCAGTTCTTTTTCTTCAACAAACATAACAAGGTTGACAAAGTGGAATCCACAGTACAATTTCTATAAAAAGGTGAGCAAGAAATTTCCATAAAAAGCTAAGTAAGAAATTTCAATATGATTATTATATTCCACATTTCTAGGTGAAAACCACGTATTAGTTTTAACATCGGCATTTCAATGCAAAAATTTACTACTACAATACATTTTCAATAAAAGGCGATGAAGTTGAAGGTGCCCTAAAGAATTGACTTGGGTTGCACAATATTGCAGCTCAATTTGCTTGTTCTCTGTCATCAGTCAAATGAAGTGGCAATGCACTTCCACGTGTTTGTTACAATCATGAAACATAGGGTTCTTTGCCAATTAAGTACACCATGATTGTCATAGTTGAGTGTTGTAGAATCAGCTTGTGATATTTGCAGATCAACAATTATCTCCTCACAAGCTACACTAATTGTCGCTCTATACCCTCATTCAATGGAGGGAAAATACATTGCATGCGGCCTTTGACTCAGCCATGAAACTGCACCTGTACCAACCATAAAACTATATACCATGAAGGGGATTTCCTGTCATCCTTCTATTATATGAATCTTTCTACTATAGAAAAGCATGCATGCTTCTAGAGTCTATGAGATTATGATATTTTTATTATTTTTCCCTTGAGTTTGTGTCATGGAATCATGGATCAGAGTCAAAATCTCAAGGTTTTTTGCATTTTTGGAATCAAAGCTGCCTCCAATTGAGGAATTTGCTACTCGTCTTACCAGGTGCGGTCAGATTGTCATAATCGTCAAGGATTTAGGCCAGAATCGAGGAAGCAATGTCACTTGGGATACCAGCTAAGGAGAACTCTAAAATTTCACAAAGATAACCATTATTTCCTGTGTTGCACGGGTACCATTTCAATGTCAATGTTGAATGTTCAATGTGCATGTTTAAATGATTATCATTAAATTTTTATTGTTTAAAGTTGAAAAAATATACAAATTCAAATTTCATATATATTATTAATTATAAATTTATAATTTATAAAATATAATTATTAAAATTTAATATTATTATATTACCCGACGAACCCACGCACCCTGTTTCCAAAAATGCCGTCCCTGTCCCCGTCCCCATCCCCGTCCCCGCACCCACGTTTCCTGGCAACATAGCATATATCAAACATAAATAAATGACTCCACCGTACAAAAGTGCCAAATCGTAACTCACACATTCATGCAATAACATATAAACAACTAAAAACTGTATATCACTTCAAGAATATAAGCAGAAATGGCCAAGAGATAAAAGTACCATTTATGACTGGTCCTACTCATAAGCTTCAAGTAATAATGATTTATCTCTCCTTGTTCTGATATCTACCAAGAGTACAGAAGTGCAACATCAGTAGCAGATATCAAATGCAAAAATTAATAAACCTTGATCCATTCATTCATCAAAACCTCCTCTGAGGGTGCAAAAGTGCATGTTCTGAGGACAAGTTTTTGACAAATTTCCGGACCCTTCTCCAAATGCATGAGAAGGGTTTAAATACTGCGAACTAAATAACTTAATTACATAAGTTTCGGATACGATTTAAAATGACCGTCCTTTATCTAAGCAAACTTATTTCTAAAAATTGAATCTAATTTCTAACTATTTCTGCATTTGCTCCTTAGTGTTGTGAGCATGCAACATTTGCCTGGGAAGAGTCGGCTGGTCGTCTTCTGCTTTTGTTTGAGCTACGAAAATAGAAATGGCAAGCGCTGGCACCTCTTTTTAGTAAACTAGAAGATATTTTTGAGAATCATCTTCTGGTTGGGCGAATTTACTGCGTGTACGCTTGGTAACAACCCAGATTCTTCTTTAAACTGCCTCTGCTTTTGCTATCTCGGCTTCCGGACTCGTGGATGACTAAGCAAGTTAGGGACTTTGCTTTCTGAACAATTTTCTTAGCGCAAAAACTGCCTCCGTTTTTTGATCCGGGCCTTTCTGGTGCGTTTTCCGCCTTTAGCGCTTTTTCCTTTACCGGGCATGAGCTTCAGAATTTTGTAAACATGCTGCTTTTGTGAGTTTCTTTTGACCTTGAGTGTCGAATCGCTTATTGATATCAGCATCTGTTCAGTAACACTCTGAAATCTGCGTTTCTGTTGCATGCGGCATCCGTGTATGAGGGCATCTCTTTTCTGTTCTCCGAGCATTGACGCTTTCCCTTTTTCTTTAGATGTTTCCTGCACATTGCTTCATGTTGTTCCCTGTTTTTTATTCCTGCAGTTCACGCAAAGGAAAAGAGTAATGATAGTAAATTTTGACACGAAAGCTTTGAGCTCTATGAATGTATAAAATCATGACACCCACAGTGAACTGACTCTTTGAAAAACACAAAACTGTCCTTCATGAATACTTTGGCGTACATTCATTAATCTTCTTTAAGGCGCGCGCCCAATTTTTGGTTTAGGGACAGCTTTTCTTGAATGCTGAGCCGAGGAAAATTTGCGATGGGTGATTTCTGCGACTCGCGGATCGCAGATCGCATTGATCGCAGATCGCATCTATCGCAGATCGCAGTTATCGCAGATCGCAGTTATCGCAGATCGCAGTTATCGCAAATCGCAGTTATCGCAGTTCGCAAGATCGCAGATCGCTTTTATCGCAGCATCGCGGCATCGCAGATCGCTGCAATTTGTCAAGTTATTCGTGTGCTGTTTATGTGACGTTGCGATATGCGATATCACATATCGGCCATCGGAGATTTTCTTAAAATTATTCATTTATGGGCGTTTCTTAATGTATGCGACGCGGTGAATTTCGCGTCGTTTCTTCGTAGTTGTTTTAATGTGCTCATAAAGGAATGCTTGACTCTTCTCCCTGCGATGCATTTTTTAGGAGTATAATACAAAAAAAATATATAAAATATTTTTGGATTTTTTACTAAGGGTCCCCACTTCTTTAGCATTATTGCTAATACTAAAGAAGGAGGGGGGTTGTTGGTGGTCACAACAGGAAGTTGATCAAAATATAAGCAAGATCCCAAAATAATCGTTTAAACAGTCTAAAAAATTGTTGCCTTATGGCATTACAATAAATCCAATGCCTTAAAGAAATGACGAATTCAATTACATTTTCTCTCACAAGCACATCTCTCTGGAAGCATGGATGGGGCTCCCACAGAGCATGAATATCAGGGAAATCTTGGAAGAAGAAACAAAGGAAAAGTCAATCAAACCTTGTTTTTATGGTTATGATACCAACAAAACAATGTTACAAATATTTAACCGAAGGAAATGTGCGGGAAAGGGAAGATTTGAATGGCCTTAGTTACAAATATGTCAAGGTAAGGTTCTCAGATTATTCCCTTCTTTTCTAAAGAGAACTGATTATATTCTATCCTTGATCCAAACTGAGGGTCCCTTGGCTATTGTAAGTGTCTCAACTACTTTCCTTTTTGCCATGAGGACTTAGCAGGAGCCTCATGGAAGGCATGTTGTGGATTTGCATTCTGCATTGAAAATGGGATGCAGAGGATAGATCTGTGCCTAAAACAGAACTGATAAAAGCACTTCTAATTTTATAAAAGCTACCATATAAGTTTCTTTCTAAGTCTGGAAAATGCTATTAATTTAAAACAAGCCTGATTACATAGACCGACCAAATCACAAAATTTATCCATGAGAGATTAACATAATCATTGAAAACATGCAACACAAAGGGATCAAAGCCAACATATGACATGCATCCTTAGAGCTTCTGTCACTGAGACTAGCTACAATATTTTAAAAACTAGGTACAACATTAGAAGATACAACAAGGTGAATCTGAGAACCATATTGTACAAGTTTCACCTTCTTCCTTTTGATTTGAAAACTTTGCAGGTGTTTGAAAAAACGAAAAGAAAGAAGCCATCCCCTGAAATAAAAGCATTTAAAGGGTATGATGAGAAATGCATACTCTTTGGCTTCATCAATGTCCAGTGATGGAGTTCTGCCACCCTGAGCCTGTTTGTGTCATCAACTAAAACCAATTCAACTTTCGTGGGAATATACTCTATCTTGGAGATTATCTTCACTGACTTGTGACACTCACCACACACTAATTATGGGGGTGTACTTACATGCTATGTATAAACCCAAACCAAATTGCCAGCTCCTCATTATGATAATAAAAGGCCAACCTTTTTACCTTTCTCAAATATTTTGATATGTAATTTCTATGTAGATAATAATACTTGCAGTTGAGCATAGTTGCAAGCTTCCAATTGCCTCGTTCAACATATTTGCAACCTCAGAGGGTGGAAATTATCTATTCGAACAGGTTTGAATTAAGATTAGAGTAGCAAAACATGAAGCTTTGAGCTCACCTAGTAAATTCTTTCATTTTTATTAATGGAGAACTCATTTTTCCTATCATAAGCATCATATGCCAGTTCAGGTCCAAAATGGAAAGATAACCTCTTGACAAAATTCAATGCTTTTTGTCCAACATCTTTCATTGAACTTGACTTTGAAGTGCCTGGTATAAGCTTCATTCTAGCTAAGGAAAAGTTTCCATGAAAATTAATTATAGAATCTAGTGCTAGTCTAAGCTTCACAACTGTATCTTCACCTTCCTTCAGAGTTGACATAATCTGTAGAGAAATTTCTACCATCACTCTTTCCTTGAATTAGACCTTGGTCTTGCAGATTTATACTCCTGAATATCTCGTTATCTGGAATATAAGTCTATCTTTTTTTTAAAAACATATGATCAACAATCATCAACATGACCATAATTGGACTGTGATTTCCCAAAGTCATTTTCTTTAATGAAATCACCATAACTAGACAAGATATGAAGTAATTAACATCAAACCCTACATTAAATCTGCGTCCTTGGAAAAAATCTGACCTGTTGATATGATGTCCTTTAACAATTTTTAATTATGTATGTGAATTTTGTATAGATAAAAAATGTAGTGTATAGAGACCTCCCATGTAATGCGCAACTGGAACTGTCCTATATTTCATTACATACAATTGGTTGAACTTTCATGTTTGGGATCATCGTCCTCATCAAAAAATATCAAAACAACCCCATTTAGTTATGTAGAGAACAAATAACTCTCAATTATCTGGGAAGAAATAGGATGGAATACAAACCCTTGGTTTATTTCTCATAGAGAAAATCGATTTCCTGCAAGGAATTGCCACCTTTACCTTGTGTATTAGAAAATATTCTGAAATTGTTTCACCCTTGAAAATTGACTATGCCTTCCATCCATAACCATAATTGTCATCTTAGTAGACTTAATGTGTCAATCTCTCATTTTTGGGCTAATGAATGTCCATCTGTTGCCAAACCATCCATCTCTAGATCGACAACTACAATTTATCTTGTTGCTACCCCTCTTCATTTCCAGAAACCACCAAAGGAAGTGTTGGAGGTGGTTCACAATTTTCCAAAATCACAAGTGGTTTGCTGATGTACTCAATGACAAAGTTGTTTTTAGTCCGATTTTTTAGAATTTCTGTTGCCGGAATCTGGTGAGGTGAAAACTTGATTTGTGTTATTTGAACTAGTTTTTTGACTGTATATATGAATTCAGCACCCTGAAAAACCCCAGGGCACTTCGATTGTACAGAGATTACCCAACAAGTTTGTGATTTCAACTGAGATAGATCTGTGCCTAAAACAGCACTGATAAAAGCACTTCTAATTTTATAAAAGCTACCATATAAGTTTCTTTCTATGTCTGGAAAACACTATTAATTTAAAAGAAGCATGAATACATACAACAACCATAAAATGCCTATTAACTGATCTGCCTCTTTAAATTTTGTTGCACCTTCACACAAACTACAATCTGTTTATGGACCCAAACATTGCATGGATATGGTTATGGGCCACATTCTATGTTAAAGATTTACCAGAAATCACTTCCTTAGAAGATTGGTTCAAAAGCGGAAATATGGTGAAGGGAGCAGATTTCAAAGAATGAATCAGTGTTTTCATTGGCATGTTTGAGGAACATAGATGGAATAGAGTGGACACTTGCAAGGATCTTCCTTATTAGCTTAAATTGGTTAATTAATAATTTAAAGGGGCTACCATTGGAATGATAAGTACAATGATTGCAATGGATCTGCTTTTCTGACATAAAAAGGAAGATATCAAAATGGAGTGGAGTTGAACATCAAAAGTTTGGAAATATAACAGATTGCTAGCAAGAAAGTCACTGCAATGGATTTCGTTATATTCAATTTATTACAAAATGCTAGAACTGTTTCCTCAAGACCATGGAAACTGCCACATTATTGAATAATACTTCTCTGGTGCTTCCAGAGCATCATTTCATGTAATGATGCTTATACAAAAAGTAAATTACATATTTGCAGTTTTTTCACTTACTGTACATTTGGAAGTTGGAAAACCATGGGTAGATAAAATACAAATCTTCAACCATGACCATCACTTCCATGATGCGTTTTACAACAAAAAATATTTGTATAGATAAACATTGTGTGCTTGGCAAAAGACCACATTGTGTGCTTGGCTGAGAATTTGTGTCTTCCCCATTGAGGTTCAATGCATGGAGTCTGGACAATCCTGATTGGAAGCAGAACCATAAAACAACCTGAAAAAAATAGCGTCCACGTTAAAATTTTGAAAATTAATCAACAACTGTATTATCCTAGCAAACCATAAACTATATGTGACCAGGAACTTCAACACGCATATATACACGGGAACCAGAGTTTGGTTTGGAGACGTAAGTTGGTCCAGCACCCACCCGACAACAGACGTGCTATTATTTCCCTTCTTAACAAAGCACGTTTAACACCAAAATCAAGAACATTTGAACTTGGCAGAGGCTCCCAAAACATGAGCTTTAAGTCCTATTTTCATATCAAAAGACTCAAATGTAGAATATGGGATAGATTCCCATGTTAACAATCATTATCTAGTTATCATGTAAAATGAAATCATTTGTATCAACTTACATTTAGCATATCAAAAGTACATCAAAACTTAAAATAAGTAGGTAGAAAATAGCAACAAGTTTTGATAGGAGTAGTTAAGAGCATTAGCATCTTCAAATTAGGAAGTCATGCAGATTAAAAAAGGGAAAATCTCTGAATGGGCTCATAAAAAATTAAAATGCCTCAGCTTCAGTAGATAAGAAAATAGCAAAACTGCAACTCAATGCAGTGTAAAGCAACTAAAATGCATTGCTAGACAGACTAGATTACAGTAAAGGCTTTATATTGACAGATATTGGCCACTGTTATGAAAAATTGTAAGCAGCTAGACTATGATCATTGAAAAATTTTCAGCAGACAGTGCAGACCTCCCACCCCCTGTTGAGAATAAGGGTGTCTAAGAGTCACAGTTGCCCAAAGCATGGACTTGTGTATGAGCCCTGAACTTCACCAGCTCAAATTCAAAATCACAAGCATTTTGGCAGATTATCAACATTGTAAATATAAGATGGGCAGGTGAAAACAGAGTGAGGATTCAAGGGTATATGTTTAAGTTGGGCATGATAAAAATAACATCGGCAAATATAGAAAACATTCCAAAGCTTTTGTTTTGCTGTTGTGTTGGCATTTTCATAACCTTTCTCAATGGTGTGATGGATTGGGGAACTTGTGGCGTTGCAATTACATATTTATGGAACACAGTTCCGTCCCCTGTATTCTCAGCAATAACTAGATGACTTCAAATCCGGATTTATTGATCTTCATTGCTAGTAAAAGCTGTATTTATGAGCTGCTGTCTTGTTTTGTTTCCAGGAACTTTTCCTTGTTTATCTTGGGACATGTCCAAACTTCTCTTGATCAAAGCAGGATATCGATACTTAATGTTACAGTCAGGTCCATCTAATTATATCTGAGCTTCATTACCAACATTCATGCCATAAATCTCTTCAGGAGAGTTACAGAAGTTAGTACCACGATTACAGGGTTCTCTTGAGGGCTACAATGCTCTATGCTTTCAAGTACTATGAGAGGCATAAAAAATGGAAGTCAATGTTCTCCTACATACATCCAAAAACTAGTGGTTGAAGTTACGCAGAGTTATTCATCACAGGGTACATGTTAGTGAAGTTTCAAAAATGTGAGAAAACAAAAGTTCCTTTACAGAAACAATGAAACATAATAATAATATAATCAAACTTTTAAGGCCACAGCTGAGCCGGACACCAAATTGGTGTATGATATCCGTGGCGATTTGACTACTAAAGTCTATGGAAGTGTACAGATGTGAACCTGTGACCTCCTAGGAGGAAACACATGTTAACCATTTTGCCCACTCAATAAGGGTCGGGAAGGATACGGAACTTGTGTCACAAGGTTTTGTAATGACAAACCCACCATACTTGTCATTCCCTGCGACTATGCCATCCTTCACCATACTTCTCATTCCCTGCGACTATGTCATCCTTCTTTTAATTTTGACATATTGTAGGGTGTACCAGTGCTTGTAAGTTGCAATAATTGGCATTACTGTTTGGTGCAATTAGTAGTCAGGAAACTGCACTTCTTTTCTTGAAAGCAATATGCTGCAAAGGCCTTTTCACAAGAACCTATACTTATCTTAATTTTTTTCATTTGTCAAATCCAAAGGATATTGCAGTTCTGGAAATGGGTGAGATTGGGTTATTTATCTATGGAATTGTTGGACTGGTATGACTACAGTAAAATTAGAACAACGTAGTTATTAGCTCTATTAAGCTTTCATTTTGCGTTTTCAGAAAACTATTTGTTCATACTTGGCACATTACTTGGTACGATTAAGTGCCTTTGAAGTAGTCATTACTAAATCAGTTTTTCCCTATGGTAATTAGTAGCCTATATATACAAATGCATAGTCTCTCTTTTTTAGAAATATTTTTGAGCTGAAGAAACCATGGATTCAGGATGTGACATAGGTTAGAGTTGTAAAAATTGTTAGCAATGGGCATAATTCATAGGAAGACCTTATATAATTACAGGTGAAAGATAGTATATACGTGGAGTTGAATCTTTTCCTATCTTAGTTGCTAATTTACTCAACGAATTACATTGGTTTCATAGGTACAGCAAATGGAACACAAAGCCCGGGCAGTAAAACTACAGGGATATTTGTACAGACATTTTGCATCAAGTGGTATTCCAAAAGGCATTCGTTGCCCCTCTCTTAGGTTGGCAGAAGTATTCCTCCAATGTGCAAGCCTGCAGGCAGCTACCATCTCCTGAATTAGTTCCTCGGCTTACAGACAACTTGTATAATCATTTTGTGGTGGCTACTGACAATGTACTTGCAACATATGTAGTAGTCTCATCAACAGTGAGGAATTCTGTAAAGCCAGAAAAGATAGTTTTTCATATCATTACAGATAGGACGACATAGGTTTTCTTTGCACTCTTTTCGTTCTGCCACTATTGAGGTGAAAGGTTTGCACCAATTCGATTGGTTGACAAAATATAATGTCCCTGTGTTGGAAGCCATGGAAACTCATCTTGAAATTCGAAGATACTACCATGGGGACCATGCGACTGGGGCAAATCTTAATGACTCTCGATGTGCAAAACCAATCAATTTTGATTCACTTGGTCTCGTCGAAATAATCGAAATGTGTAGAAACACCCATCAACCCTCAACAATTCATACTTGCCTTTTTGTTTGTCAAGGAAGGAATATCATCTGCTTAGTTTTTCTGTTTCGAATCTTATTGATTATCGCTCGTTCTCTAAAGTAAGGTATATTACCTGTTTTTAACTATGGTGCTCTGGAACTAGTTAGCTGCAAAACTTGCAAACTTGAAGTCCAAAATATATATCAATAATGAACCACCTGCGAATATATCTTCCAGAGGTAAGCAAAATCTTTAAATTGCATCATAGTTTTGGCAGGTGATATTGCTATTATACTTAAAATCAGAGTCCATTTTTCTTTTTCTTATATCGTAGTTTACAGGGTAAATTTGAACATAATTAATTGATTACTATGCACGCTGATTTTTCTCAATTTCATGACAGGGGGTGGACATTTTAAAATACTTCAACTGCTATACTGATGGCAACAAACCTGAAGATTGGTAAATTTTATAATTTACAGTCTGATCGACCATTATACTGGGTGTGTACAGTAAGTTCATACAGACCTGAATGCGTCCTGAAGATCTTCAGGTGGTAAGCTGGCGATAGCGGAATTCCTGGTTGCTCCTGTAATGGCAGCTCTGAAAAAGGTCTGAGTTCTGAGCGCAGTTTTCTCCCTGCAAATTTTCCTGGACTCTGAGTTCTGATGGCAATGCGTCAGGAGTTGAAGGGCGCGGTTTTGGAAAATTTGAATATCGGGGACCAAGTCAGGACAGCCCGCAGCGCTACGCGAGATGTGACCAAGGTGAGTCATCGGATCTGGATCCGATTCTGTCAGAGCAGATTCCCAGCTACAATTCATGTGGAAGTGTGGCGGAGCTGAGCGGAGCTCGCTGAGGGTGGCGGAGGGCGGAGGAATTGCCGGCTGCCGGAGCCGGAGGTTTTCCCGGGCCGCGACAGAAACCGAACAATTCCTCCACTTTGTTAGACTACTCCTTTGTTTTTTGGTAGGGCAGACTAGTCAGAGGGATTGGAAATTCAAAATGAACTTATATTATATTTATTCAACTCTAACGGTTATATGTGTCTTTGTTTTTTTGGTAGGGTAGAGTAGTAAGCAGGGTTGGAATTTCAAAATGAACTATTAATGGAATATTATATTTATTCAACTCTGACATGTGTTTTTGCTTTTTTGGTATGGCATCTTTTCTGTAAATTGTGTTTTTTTAGGTTTCAATTGCAGTGATCTAATTGTTATAGGTTTTTGATTCATAACAAACAATTTATTTTTTGTCAGAAAATGTACCATAAATAAGTGTGCAATTCTTTTATATATATACATCGTTTTATGACATTTGATTTCATTTTTTAAAAAGCCTTTTGGACTCCCAACCCATATTCAGACTCAGTGGAGATTTTGCATATTTTTTTTTCAAGTCAATATGACAAATTCTAATAATCCATGATGATTACTTTTATATACGTGTAATTCTTATATCTATATCTATATATATATATATATATATATATATATATATATATATATATATATATCGTTCTATGACATTTGGTTTCATCTTTTAAAAAGCTTTTTGGACTCCCAACCCGTATTCATACTCATCGAGATTTTTCATATTTTTTTTCAAGTTAATATGACAAATTCTCATAATCCATGATGATTACGTTTACAAGAAGAGAGTTGAAATACATAGGTAGATAGTGAATGGTTGGTTGTGCTCTCTAAGTATGGTGGTTTAAGGAAGACCACAATTCAAATGGTTTTAATGGAAGTCGAAGTCTTCTATTAGTAATGGTTTAAAGAAGTCCACAAACCAAAGGCTAGTATAAACCGAAGTCTTCTACCAATGGTGGTTTAAGGCTAGCCACCACCTATGGAACTTGGCTCAAAGCAATTCCTAGAACAATTTTGAATCTGGCTAGAATTTAATGTCTTCTGCAAAATGGAAGTGCTCCCTAACGATGGTTTAAACATAACTAAAAATTGTTGAAATGGTAATGTGAAGTTGACCACAAATTGTCGTCTAGCACAAGGAGTAATTTTCTATTGTAGTGGTTTAAGGAAGACCCCAACCACTTGGTGTCAATAGAACATGAGTTTGTCTCTAGCTACAACTTTGACTCTAGCTTAGGGTCGTTGTGGGTCTAGGATTTAGCTACTAACTCTAGTTTTGGTTGTAGCTCAAGTTCCATTGAGATGACTTCAAAACTAGTATAGTTGACTATCAATTTCCCCCTTGCCAGAAACAAGGTGAGAAGATGAAAATCTCTCCATTGCAAGATGTGTCAATATTCAAGAATGATTTCTTCAATATGACTATTATATGTTCTTGGTTGTTGAATACCATTGTAAGATGTGATCCATCCAAGGAAAATCTGTGCTCTCGCAAGGTTCTTGTGACTGGAACATCTATCTAAATGATGAGTATGTTTTCCAGAATGCTCACAAGGGTGAAGATCAAAATTATGACGATGATGGTATTTGAGAATCTAATATGGAAGTGGAGCAGGAAAATATGAGCTTTCTTGAAGAAACCCAACACATATTCAAGACCATTTATATGCTTGTTGTTGATAAATTCTTCCCAAGGATTGATGATGGGCTTGGGAAGTGCAAAATGAGCTTCTGCATCTTAATGTAAATTTGCTCCTAACATGTCATCATCGATAATCAAGTGATGGATGTTGATGGAAATCAATCTCAAATTCGAAAAGAGAGTTATTTTGAACGAGAACTAATTTAGAATGTCGACTCTTTTGTTGTAATTCATCTTGTTGGAGTTGTGATTCAAGCTAGAGAAACTCGATTTTGTCCTTTGAATCTTGTAAATAAGCTTAAATATTGGTGAGAGTGAGTTTATTGATTTTGAAGATGTTGTCACCAATAGATAGTATTAGAGTATTCATAACTCATCAATTTGAGCCATTTTCTCAACAACTCAAGCTTGACAAATGAAGGGTGTCAGCGTCTACCAAAAATACACATGTTTATAATGTAATTCAACTAAAGTTTCAAAATAGATAATATCTTATGTGTGCACATAAAAAAATGTGGAGGCTAGTCGGCAATGGGCACTAGTACCATTGTCATATAAGTGCAAACAAAATAAACCTTTGAAGCTACAAAATTTAGCAAACTGAAATTTGACAACAAAGCATTACATTGTCTATGAGATTTAACCAAACTATCCTTCAAACCCACAAGCTTATTGAAAATTCACTCTTGTAACTTCTGCAAATTGTACAAATTCAGTAATTCTCTACAAAGTATGGGTTATTAAATTGGAATCATTTCATGTTTTTTCAGCGTAAGTTCAGGCACACCTGTAGGTGCTCTAACCAAATGTAATTCATATCACTATTAAATTTTTGAAGTGATCACAATACGTATAGAATCGTTGAGTTTGTTATTCATTGTATATAATAATGATGCATGTATCCATAATGCATACAATCTTAATAAAGGAATATCAACAATCTCTAAGAAAGGAATATAAAAAAACTATTCAAATGCTCTGCCTGTGCCAAAAAAGTGGCAAAGAAAAAATCAATCCAGAAATTGGAACAATCACTTTGGATCATAAAATATCTTTCATTGTTGGGATTGTCAATCGCACCTCAAACCATTTGCAATGATGTGATGGTTCCAATTATTACTGCTATTAATAATGCAATATGTTTTTAAGTCTTATGGGAAGAATGCAAATACTCCTCTTGTTACTTTCACAAATTATGGGAACTCTTCCAACTCTCAGTGGGATGAATTCAAGCAATATGGAAAGTGTTCCAATAGCCTCGACATGACATTCACTGGCTATGGTTGAAACATCTAATTCAAATACTCAGAGTTGAACCATGGAGATGTGAATTTGGCTTCCAGGTTTGGCAGCATATCAGAGTAACCACTAACAATGAATATAGGTTGCAGACCAGCAAACGAGCATGGAAAGGGTAGAGTAATGCTTGGAGATTTAACATCCAGAAATGAGATAGAAGAATAAATGGTCAGGATTTCTCAAAAGTAGATATAACAGGAGTAGATATGATGGGTATCTGAATGAGATTTGCTTTGATACCATTACTAGAAAACACATGACAATACACAGTACATAGATAAGTGTGTGATTTTTGCATTGCTTTATGACTCTTGGTTTCATCTTTCAAGAATTCTTTTGGACTCCCAAAACTTATTAATTCCCTTGAGGCTCTTATATTCCTTCTCTAGTGAATATGATAAATTCACATGATTCATGAAGATCACATTTCCAATATTTTTATATAGTGGGAAAACTTATCATAGCTTAGTGGTCAAACTAACAGTGGGAAAAACCATTACTTAGTATTATATGTGAAAGCAGGGTAATTCATCATTGTTATTTAAGCAAAACTATGCCACCTAGAATTTACCCTTTGGTGGTTCGTAAGGGGACATGCTTTCACTCCTGCCAAATGTGTTTGAATCTTGGATTATTAACCTATTTCCGTACGCCACTTAAGTGGATGTTATGTTTTTAGAAAAATTACAAATTGATAAATAAAGTAGAAAATTTAATTACCTAAGGGATAAAGACTTGCATAATTTTTTTGTGGGTAGTAACCACTACTAAGTTTGCAAATTTACACTTTTACTCTCACATTTTAAAGTGTTGAAGAAAACATAAATAATCATAGGAAGTAACTAATAAGTTTTCACATTTACATGTTAACTCCTACATGTTAAAGTGTTTCATTTTTATGCAAATACTTGCTTAAATTATGGAAATAGGTTATTTCCCTCATTAGAGTTATTTTCAAAGAATTAATTTTAGGTGGTTTTTCTGTGAAACTTAAACAATGAAAAATTATTGCACAAATATTTTAAAATCATGACAATAAAATGATAATATCAATTAGGAATGACCATGAGGATCATATTTAAAAATCATGGGAGGATGACATCAATTAGGGATGATCATGAGGACCTGGAGATGAGAAGGTAAATATAAATATAAGAAAGTGTAATTTGGTTAACCTAGTCTTAGGAGGAGAAAGCTAGGATCATTCTAATCAATAGTGGCAACCATATCCATGTTGCAGCAATTTGACTGAAGACATGAACCATTGTGTTTCCCCTGATTGGATAAAAAGCTAATGAGACAGATGTTAATGTACTTGTGGGCACTAAAATAGGAAAAAGGATATTTAGGCTAAAATTTTGCCCTTACTCTATTGTAGCTTTTTAAAAATGTCCATACATAAATTAATAGTAGTGGTGGGTTTTACTAATCTATGTTTTATTTTGATTTAGGAATATTTTTAAAAATCATGTTTTTTTTAAATGGATGGTTATTTAGCAATTCAAGATAATGAAATGGTGGCTTTGCATCAACAAAATAAGGAATTGCAGCTAAAGTTCATGTTGCTCCAAGAAAAAATAAGAAAAATGAAGGTCTGTCAAAATGCATCCACCAGCTCCAACACTTCATCACCAGATGAGTTGTTAAATGTGAATGAGCGAACCCAACATATGGATAGTCTTAACTTGATTTCCGATTAGTGGAAAAATGAGTTGTAAATTTTGTGTCTTAGGGGGGCAATTTGGTAAGGTATATGCTTACCAAGAGCCCATTTTTGGTTTTTCATATGATTTCTATGAAGAAATTTCATTTTTTAACACGTAAATGAGTCTAATGCCTTCAAAATCTTTTTGCCTAGTAACTTCGAATGTGTAGAATACACACATTAAACTTGTAGTTCCAACAAATATTGGTTGGATTTTACATAAAAATGACCTAAAAATATAGCTTGAAAAATGACCAAAATATAAAATAGTAAGACAACTTGAAATATTTTAACCATGTATACTCCATACATCACTCACATAGAAATATTTTATTTAACTAGTTATACATTATAATGTCCACTTTAAATTGTTTTTTGTTATTAATATATTTTTTAAATAAACATTAGTATTATTTAATCTAGTATATTGGAATATTTATTTATGACTTATATTGAATTTTTTATTATTGTTATTATTATTTAAATATTGCATATTAATTCTATATTAAAAATTAATGGATTATACAACTTTCTTTAATAAGTAATTGATTTTTTTTTGAATTACTTATTCTTTTTAGGTATTGAAATGAGTTATAATAGTTTTAATATACACACTTATCATTTTCTATATATAATAAGTTGATATTAAAATAAACTAGTTAACATAGATATAAAAATAAATTACTTATGCTTTTGGATATTGCAATAATTTATCATGATTAATATTAATTTCTTTTTAAATACTTTTTTTTCTTTAAAATCTATTTTAAAATAAATCAGGTAATGATATTAAATCCTTAATTCACAAGGACATAGAAATATTTTATTTATGGTAGAGAGTGATCTGGTGAAGTATTTTTACCATGTCTCCATATATTTGGTTGTAACATTAATAACTAACCAAACAAGCATAATGAATTATTGATATTTTAGAATGTTTTTAATTAAAACTAATTAAATATGTATAGTTAATTTTTTTATTTTTTATTTTTAATTATAGCATACATTGTTTTTTGTTTAGTGTATACATGTATAGTTAATTTTGTTTTTTTTTTTTTTTTTAATTATAACATACATTGTTTTTTGTTTAGTATATATATATATATATGAAACTGAATATGTGCACATCTCCCTCAAAAACTAGCCGAATATGTATATTCATTTTTGTTTTTTATTTAGAAAATATTTACTTTTGTTTTAAATAGAACACATGTCACTTTAAAGTTGAGCACACAAGTGACTGGTTACCAAGAGAGAGAGAGAGAGAGCTACTTCTTAATATAAGGAACACTTATTGGAATTTCATTTTATTTGTGTATTGTTAAAAATGAAAGAGATATGTAATTCTTTTAATATTCAAGATGGAGTTGATATATATATATATATATATATATATATATATATATATATATATATATATATATATATATATATATAAACTATTTATTAAAAATAAATACATTTAAACTCTCTTTATATTATAAAATAAAAATAACTTTTAAAAGCAAAAGTAAAATAAATCCTCAACATAACTAGCCTAAAGAAGCTCATGTTAGTGACGTTTATATTTGAAATATACAACGTAAATAATTTTTATTAATTAGGCATTATGCATTGTTAATATTGTTGGGAAAAATACCATGTGGAGGGGGGGAGAGGGTGTGAATCGGTATTTTAATTCACTTTAAAATTTTAATTTCATATTTTGATTTCTATACACTACTGTCATTCTTGAAACCAACGTATGTACGCAACTTTAGTGAAGACAAACAACGTATATATAGTTAACTAACTTTTCATATATTTCATCATATGTTCATCTTCAACCAGTGCATTATTACTTCATTATTCATTTATTAAGTAGAAACCATGAGCAGTAAAGAACAGATAGATCATCAAACAAAAGAAACATATCAACACACATGAACACCAGGATTTTAGGTGGAAACCCAATGTGGGAGAAAACCATCGTTGTCGTCATCTCTTTCTTCTTCTTGTATTATTAAGAACATTTCATTATATCTTGTACTGGCATAGACTCTTACCAGCAAGCAGACACCCACTTGCAAGAGAATACAACCTCCACTTGTTCTTTAGCACCCACTGAAAGGGAGCTCCAACTCCCTGATCTTGTTTACTGACTCTTATTGGAAGGGAGTACCTACCCCTTGCACAAATTTACCAGCTACAATTGAAAGGAAGATTTGACTCCCTCATTGAATGCTCCAACCCTAAAGATCTCTTGTGGACCACGTTTCATAATATTTCATAATAGATCCACCTAACTCAAAAACATCAAAACTTGTAGGTCACCTTTCATCATATTTTCAAATTGGACCTGTTAGCTATGTTATATTTTTCAACATTCGAGAATCAAATACAGGCTTGATCAGGTCGTTTGCTCTCAAAAAGGGATGTGCATCAGTTGTTCTTCTCCTGCTCCTCCATTTTTGTGTACTCCCATAGCCCCCGCTGCATGTGTTTTCCTCCATTTCACCTCTAAATTGCTATGAAAGCCTATGTTCTTTTAGCCCCCTAGGCGCTAGGGATTAAACCCATGTAACCACGGTAGCATGACCGCGCGCCTTTTCCTATGGTAACCCGTGCTATTAAACCCGCACCGTTCGATCATTTCATCCCGATCTAACGGTCTCCATTGCTTTTCCCGCTCGTTAACCCGTTATCGCTTTCCACCGTCCGATCGTTCCTGCCGCACGATCCAACGTCGTTTGCTTTCCCCGCTACCGAAACCTACACGCGCATTAACCCGCGAGGAGAGCGGTTTGCCACCTGTGACATCCGCCGCGCGTCACCCGCTGATTGCGATCGCGCGACTTTGTACGAATATTGCCACAGCTCCAAAGGTGGTGGAGGGAATACCACTCACTGCTAAAACCGCCCTCCTCGCTCGCTAACCCTCGCATAGCTTCCTCGCCCGACAACCGTTCGATCTCCCTACCCAAGATCCAACGGCCAGCGATGTCCCCGCGCTCATATCTCCCGATAACCTCTGCAAACCAATCGCCACCGTTCATCTGATTCATCCAGCGGTTTGTGATTGTCTTCCGCCTCACCTTCCGGATAGCCCCTGTCGTGCTATCTCTGTCGTTGATCTGTGTAATCCGACGGTCCGCCATGTTCCTCTGTTCACTTTGTCCACCCGCCATGAAGTCCACACTCTTTTGACTGTTTTGTGCTCCCGGAGGACAACGGTGACCAACTTCCAGTACCCTAGCAGTTACTCCTCAATGAATGCATTTAATAGGTAGGATAGCCGAGAAGAAAAAGGACAGCCTCGGGTAGATTTCAGCATTTACCAATTATGGAACTTCTTCCATACGACACTCCGCCTGCTCGAGAAGGATAGCAGAGTATCTAAAAAGGCCAATTTTGTTCATTAAAGCACACAGTTTGCAGCAGAGACCCATATTAGATAGTTAATGTGGTTGGTGGTCCATTATGACCCCTCCACGCATATGTCATAACTCTTTGAACAATTGCCAATATGTTCATCTATGATTGCGTGATTGCTCAAATATTTTCCTCCGCATTCTCTGCTTTAATGTATATTAAAACTTGTTTTCAACTCATCCAATCTCAGGGGATGGGAGGTTCTTGGCTTTGTGTTTGAAAACACTATGAACAAATGCCAACATGTTCATGAGTGACTGCTCAAATATTTTCCTCCGCATCCTCTACTCTAATCTACAGCAAAACTCATTTTCAACTCATTCAATCACACCAACAGGGAATGTGAGTTTCATGGATCTCCATTTCATGTTTTTGTTCGAAGGGTCTGTGGACTTCAGGAGATTTCTGCTTGAGGGTTTGAAAAGGCAAGGGTTTATGTATATATGCTTCCAAACTCTCACGAAAGTAGAGAGTTGCATTACATCCAGCGTATTCTTTGAACATCTTCCGCATCTGTCGTTGATTAAGAAGCACTCTCTCCACAATCCTCCCTGAATCAATTTTTGCATGTGAATGCCATTGATTTCCATGTAGTTTTAGACCTAAAATTTAATAAAATTAAGTTTCTGTTGCTGCACATTCTTCTACTGTTTTGATCAATCTTTACATAATTTCTTTTAATACTCCCAAATCTAACAAGTTGAGAGGTAAATCGGGCCAATCTGTTTCGAATAATAAAACAAATTTTCAACTCATTCAATCACACTAAGATGGTCAACGTTTAAATCATTCTGAAAAATATCAAACACTTAAAAATGGGGAAATGTATTTCCATTGTTGTAATTTGTAGGAGAAAACATTCATGTATCTTTTGCTTAAAAGTTGATGAAAATGTTAAACATTCAATTGATTTATTGTATGCCTTCGAAATTTCACTTTTAAAGACTCTGACAACGCTAATTGTGGATATGATGATGACATGTGATTTAAAAATATGTTTCAATGTTGTAGTTTTCTTTTCTGTTTTTGATGTTTTGGGATTGTATTGAGAAACATGTTGTGAGAATTTGTTTTATTAATTTTAGGTTGTTGGTGAAATTTTATGGACTTGCATTTGTGCTAATTCTTTTGAGGTTTTTGTTATTTATTTTTAGAAAGCAACTTAATTACAGTAAATAATGGTAATTTTTTTTTTAGATTTTTTTAATTGGTATAATATTTCACATTTTTTATTAATTTTTTTTTTTTACATTTTAAATGATAAAATTTAGGACTGTACAAAAAGTGACGAGGAATTCTAATAAGATGGAATATACCATGTGGAGGTGAGTGATGTGTTGTTTGTGTTTATTAAAGTTCAAGCCCTTGAGAAATGACATGGTCTCACAAGTGGGTTGATTTATTCTGGAAAATAGTTTATTGAATAGTAGAACTATCAAGTTGGGTTGGGTTGTCACATAGTGTAAGATGATGTTAATTAAACCGAAGGTTTTTTTCATCTTCCTATGTCCAATAATTTTTGACCATGTGGCAAAGGACAACAATTAGATTTTTTCGAGTTCTCCACTAATACAATTGCATGGTCGGCGACCTCTGACTCCAATACAACGAAGGTGGATTGCATACCTTCGCATGGAAAATGTTATGAAACCAGCTCACAAAAAGATAGAAAAGATAGATGAATGCCTTAGAAATAAGCCTCTTCGAGGGGGAAACCTCTTTTACATTACACAAATGAACAATTCTTAGATGATATAAATGACAAGACCTCCTTTCTATATATAGGAGTCTAAGGGGTCATAATATAATCAGAGCTGACATAACAATAATAATGTAAGTGCACAATAATAACAATAGTGGGCTTCTATGGGGCACAATAATTACAATATGGGGACTACATGGGCACAACAATATAATAAGGGGATTGTACTAATAAAAATAAGGGGTTACACTAGTAGTATAGGGACCTAACATGCCCCTCTCCATAAAAATTTGTTGTCCTCAACGCTTGAGTAGTTCTTGATGCTTTTGTATAAATTAGTGTCCTCCAATGTGGAATCTTCAGTGGGTAAATTCTTCCACTTGATGAGATACTCTGAAATTGATCTATTTTTTAGTTGTCGATTTCTCGGTTTTGGGACTGCTTCAGGTTCTAATACGATTTTTCCTTCATTGTCAAGTTCTCGTGATACTATTTGAACTGGGATCTTCTGCAACTTTTGAATGAGTTCCCACTCCTTCGGGCATATGGATATCTGTAAGGCCTCATGTTTAGAGGAACACTTCCTGGAATCAAATGAATAGCATGATCATGATCATGAATAGGTGGGAGGCCTTTGGGAGTCTCAAATACCTTGGATGATTGCCCAAAACGTTTTGGAGATTTGGAGATATACATGATTTTGATGTGGGATCCTATAATGAACATAATTGTGCAATTACGCCCCGTTGTTCTTTATTTAGAAGCTTTGTCATGCTGTTAGAGTTGATTATCTTTCCCGGTTTCCCTTTGATACCCCTCAATTCAACTTCCTTTCCTTCCCAAAAAAAATTCAAGAAAGTTCTTGAAAATTAAAAGCTATCGTACCCAAAGATCGTAGCCATTGGATTCCTAGTAAAACATCAGCACCACCCATTGGAATGGAAAGCATTGGGATATTCAATACATATTCTCCCATGGATAGCTTGATATTATGGCACTTTCCAGATCAATTTATGGTTCCTCCACTTACAACCATCACTTGACACTCTAGTGCTGGATATAGGAAGCAATTCAATTCCTTGGCTATTTTACAATGAATAAAATTAGAGGTATTGCCCGAATCAATCAACACTATTACCTTTTTCTTCTTGATATGTCCTTCTATCTTGATAGTTTGAGGAGTGGTAATTTCTTCCAATGCATTACAAGGTATGGTCAGATTCATTTCTTGATGTTCGATGTGATCTTCATTTCTTGAACATTTTTCTTCTTGATATGTCCTTCTATATTGATAGTTTGAGGAGTGGTAATTTCGGCCAATGCATTACAAGATATGGTCTGATTCATTTCTTCTTTCTTGATGTGATCTTTCACTTCTTGAACCATTTTCTTCTTGATATGTCCTTCTATATTGAGAGATTGAGCAGTGGTAATTCTTTCCAATGCTTTCCAAGATATAGTCGGATTCGTTTCTTCTTTCTCTAGGGTTGGTTCCTGGTGTATATCCTCTTCTTTTGATGTTTCTTGATCCTTTTCTTCCTCCTCTTCATAATCTATGTAAAATAATTTCTTCTCAGCACACTTATGATCTTTAGTGTATTTGATATCACAATTGTAACAAAGCCCTTTTTCTCTTTTTTCTTCCAATTGTTGTCGTGTAAACCTTGTAAGTTGTGGAATGCTAGGAGAAAAAACACTTCCATAATTATAGTCCTAAGTGGTGGGATTCCTTGTTTCCATAATTTCGCTTTCAATTTTCCTTGCTAACCTAAATGCCTTCTCCAATGAATCAGGGTCCCAAAGACGAACCTCATGTTGAATGTTATCCTTTAAAGTCCCTATGAAGACATCAATCCTTTTCTTCTCTAGAATATCATTTACCAGGCTTATATTCAATTTTTGAAAGTCCTCAATGTGACAAGTGCTTTACAAGAAAAAAGCCCTTTATACCATAAAAATTGATTTGGTTCTAAATATAAATATGCAATATGTACCTTTTGTAACAGTTGAATCTCATGTAGATCAAAATATTGCTCGATCTGTAGTATCCAATTTACCGAATCCTTGCCGTCAAACTTCCTCATATTGCCTTTTCTTGATTTTAGGAACTTGATCTTGACATGACTGTAACTCAGTAATTTCAGATCTCAAAATTCTAAAATTGCGTCCTGCAATATCACTCTGAGCAGTATTTCTAACCCCACAAGTCTGATCAAGATTGGATTCTCCAATGAAGAGTTATGTCAAATCTCCCACGATGACCTGAGTATAGACTAGTTCAGTAAAGCGAACTTGTACGATGAGACACGGGTTACTGTGTCAACCTTAGGTTCTAAAAATGATACCCAAGAAAATTATAGTCCGTCCTATTTCTGTAACTTCTTACGAAAATTCAATCTGATGCTCAGAGTGAAAGTTATGACGATTTTCCCAAGGTGACCTGTTTGAAATGTAATTCGGGGGTCTGCAAAAACCCTAACTTCCTCAGATTATATCTCCAAAAATATAGTGAGACAGGATCTGAAATTCGGAGCCGAGATTCAGAACGATTTCTTCTCAAATGGTTTTTTTTTTTTTTGCTTCTGAAACTTCATAGCGAAATAATTATAGTGAAACTTCCACGATGACTTGTTTTAGATGCAATTCTCGACCTTGCAAAAACCCTAACTTCCTCAAATCATATCTCTGCAAATATAGTAAAACAAAATCTGAAATTCGGACTGGAGGTTCAACGCGATGTCGTCTCAAATGGGTTTTTTTTTAGCTTTTGAAACGTCGCAAAAAAAATGTTATAGCGAAAATGCCACGATGACCTGTTTAGAGCAGTGAAACCCTAGAATCCAAAGCTCTGATACCAAATGTTATGAAACCAACTCACAAAAAGATAGAAAAAATAGATGAATGCCTTAGAAATAAGCCTCTTCGAGGGGGCAACCTCCTTTACATTACACAGATGAACAATTCTTAGATGATATAAATGACAAGACCTCTTTTCTATATATAGGAGTCTAAGGGGTCATAATATAATCAGAGCCAACATAACAATAATAATGTAATGGCACAATAATAACAATAGTGGCCTTCTATGGGGCACAATAATTACAATATGGGGACTACATGGGTACAACAATATAATAAGGGGATTGTACTAATAAAAATAAGAGGTTACACTAGTAGTATAGGGACCTAACAGAAAAGCATCACACCTTTGGAAGGTTTGAACCATCACCTCTTAGCAGTAGGAGCATGCATGCCCTGCTATGCCACACTCACCGGCTTCCCCTCAAACATCTGTCCCATCGACAGGTGGTCCATGGGGAGCAAAAAATTGTTATTATCGCCACTAGAGCCGAAAATCCCATGCATATAAATTCGTTCAAGCTGATCTAATATTGTCTGGCTTCAACGCACATGATTGTAATTGTATGTATTGTTCCAGTCTCTGTTAATTCCACACTACAAAACAACTACACTAGATAAAAAAGGATTGGGGAGCAACGAAAGAAAATAAAGTTTCAAAGAGAGAACCACAAATATTTTGAGGACCTTTACCAAGAAAATCATTAAGGAATGCATTATATAGCCACCTAGTCGGGGAAGGAATATGTGAGTAATTGGGTGCTTACATAATGGGCTATTGACCATTGATCATGTGGTTTATGTGTGTGGTTGATTGATGAATTTAGATTTCTTTTTTTGGAAGAGTATCCCTCTTTCCACTTCTGGAAGAGCGCCCCTCTTCTCCAATTTCACCTCGTTTGTTGTCGTTCCCATTCCTCTTGCTCCAACACTACATTGTACCAAAGGAACTGACAACAATGTCTTTCTAAATACTGAAAACACCTTCCTCAATCCCAATAACAATCTAATTCCACTCATTAGTCTTTCTGTCCAAAATTCCTGGCCTTCAATTCTATTTGAATCAAATAATCCTGACCATAGACATTGTGAACATTGCTAACCCACTCCACATGTCAGATTTTAATTGGAGAGAGGCAAACGAAAAGGGGGCTCTGCAACTGGTTAGGATGAACAGTCTTTGCCCAGCTCAACAACATTTCTCTAAGACATGAATTCATTCTATAAGCATCTTTATATATCTATCATCTACGTATTCTTATTGAGAAGCAATTTAGCTCCACTCAAAGAAACAACTAATGATTTTTACATTGGAGAGTTTGACAAACCTTATATGCATACATTTAGCATTAGACTATGTTCATGGTAAGATGATCTTCTCAAATCTTCTATTTCTTTGGTATACCTTTAAATGTAATTGCTAATTTAATCATTACTAAATTTTAAATTAAAAAAATATCATAATACTTCCCCAATACTAATATTATAGTTAAAATAATATATATTGCAATAATTTAAATATCATTTATACATACCTTCTAAAATTAATATTATTGTCTCTCAAAAATTTAGTTATTATCAAAGCAGTCAAAATAAGAAGGATCAAAATACAGAGAAGGGAATCAGATCTATATTTCCACCTGCACCTTATTTATCACAACTTTTCCTCCTCTCTGTAAATTAAGTCCTGATGATGAGTCTTGATCTAGGCTCGAAACGTCGACAAAAGAAAAAGATGAACACTGTGGATAATCCGAATCAAATCTCTCAAAAACCACTCCACAGAAACCTGCAATCCAGCATCGTTACCCTGTACGGACATGATACTTGGAAAGAGATACGAAATCTCGAAAAAACAAGGATCAAAATACAGAGAAGGGAATCAGATCTATATTTCCACCTGCACCTTATTTATCACAACTTTTCCTCCTCTCTGTAAATTAAGTCCTGATGATGAGTCTTGATCTAGGCTCGAAACGTCGACAAAATAAAAGGATGAACACTGTGGATAATCCAAATCAAATCTCTCAAAAACCACTCCACAGAAACCTGCAATCCAGCATCGTTACCCTGTACAGACAGGATACTTGGAAAGAGATATGGAATCTCGAAAAAACAAGGATCAAAATACAGAGAAGGGAATCAGATCTATATTTCCACCTGCACCTTATTTATCACAACTTTTCCTCCTCTCTGTAAATTAAGTCCTGATGATGAGTCTTGATCTAGGCTAGAAACGTCGACAAAAGAAAAAGATGAACACTGTGGATAATCCGAATCAAATCTCTCAAAAACCACTCCACAGAAACCTGCAATCCAGCATCGCTACCCTGTACAGACAGGATACTTGGAAAGAGATACGGAATCTCGAAAAAACAAGGATCAAAATACAGAGAAGGGAATCAGATCTATATTTCCACCTGCACCTTATTTATCACAACTTTTCCTCCTCTCTGTAAATTAAGTCCTGATGATGAGTCTTGATCTAGGCTCGAAACGTCGACAAAAGAAAAAGATGAACACTGTGGATAATCTGAATCAAATCTCTCAAAAACCACTCCACAGAAACCTGCAATCCAGCATCGTTACCCTGTACGGACAGGATACTTGGAAAGAGATACGGAATCTCGAAAAAACAAGGATCAAAATACAGAGAAGGGAATCAGATCTATATTTCCACCTGCACCTTATTTATCACAACTTTTCCTCCTCTCTGTAAATTAAGTCCTAATGATGAGTCTTGATCTAGGCTCGAAACGTCGACAAAAGAAAAAGATGAACACTGTGGATAATCCGAATCAAATCTCTCAAAAACCACTCCACAGAAACCTGCAATCCAGCATCGTTACCCTGTACGGACAGGATACTTGGAAAGAGATACGGAATCTCGAAAAAACAAGGATCAAAATACAGAGAAGGGAATCAGATCTATATTTCCACCTGCACCTTATTTATCACAACTTTTCCTCCTCTCTGTAAATTAAGTCCTGATGATGAGTCTTGATCTAGGCTCGAAACGTCGACAAAAGAAAAAGATGAACACTGTGGATAATCCGAATCAAATCTCTCAAAAACCACTCCACAGAAACCTGCAATCGAGCATCGTTACCCTGTACGGACATGATACTTGGAAAGAGATACGGAATCTCGAAAAAACAAGGATCAAAATATAGAGAAGGGAATCAGATCTATATTTCCACCTGCACCTTATTTATCACAACTTTTCCTCCTCTCTGTAAATTAAGTCCTGATGATGAGTCTTGATCTAGGCTCGAAACGTCGACAAAAGAAAAAGATGAACACTGTGGATAATCCAAATCAAATCTCTCAAAAACCACTCCACAGAAACCTGCAATCCAGCATCGTTACCCTGTACGGACAGGATACTTGGAAAGAGATACGGAATCTCGAAAAAACAAGGATCAAAATACAGAGAAGGGAATCAGATCTATATTTCCACCTGCACCTTATTTATCACAACTTTTCCTCCTCTCTGTAAAGTAAGTCCTGATGATGAGTCTTGATCTAGGCTCGAAACGTCGACAAAAGAAAAAGATGAACACTGTGGATAATCCGAATCAAATCTCTCAAAAAGGAAAGTCTTATCGTACTTCAAATAAGATTTCAAATTCAATCCAAGCGAGGAAAGAACTAAGATATGGAGTACAAGTGACATCATACTCTAAAAGAAGACTATATTTTCACATTTGTTTTACAGTTCCCACAGGTTCCTAAAATATAATATTTGATCTGAACGGACCATTTGAATGGACCTGATGACTTGCAGTCATAGAATAGGCCTGGCTTTCATGATTCTTTTTTTAAATAAAATCGTAAAACTTGAGTCCCTTTTCTTTCATTATTTTAATTCCTTTTTTTTTTTTTTTTTTTTTTTAATTTTTAATTTCGAGTTAATATTAATAATATATATTTAAGATTATAATTAAGTTAGATATTAAATTGATATATAATTATAATTTAAAAAGTATAGAGTAATTATATTATTTTTTTGTTAATAATAATAATAATAAATGATTTTTATGATTATAGTTAAGTTAAATATTAAATTAGTGCATAATTATAATTTATTTTTAAAATTATAATTAAGTTAGATATTAAATTAGTATATAAGGGTTTTTATTTATGAAATAAAGATTAGCTTTTAAATAGTTATTTTCAACCATAAATCTATATGCATAGTTTAATCTTTAAGATAATCATTTGATTAATGACACAATCAACATAACCATAAAAAAACAATAAATCATTATTAGTTTCACAATCATTGATTGTTCAATGACTATATTTTTAATATACATTATGTCACTTGTAGGAGTCGAATCTAGGTTGGGAAGATTTTATTCCTTCCTCCAAATCACCCAAAATAACCCAAATTAACGATTAAAATTACTAAAAGAATAAACATCTCTTAATAAAATCTCTCTTTATAAAAAAAATGGTTGTAATCCATTAGACTATTAAAATTTAGTAAAATATATCAAAATTTGAATTTATAATAAACTTGAAAAAAAAACTATAACAGATTAAATGAACAAGAAAATAACAACAAACCTACACACTACAAAACTATTATTGAAAAGAGTAAATAAATGCAACCCTTTGGTATAAAATTAGAAAGTGAGTAAATAAATGCAACCCTTTGGTATAAAATTAGAAAGTAATAACAAACTCACACACTACAAAACTATTATTGGAAAAGTAAATAGATGCAACCTATTAATACAAAACTAGAAAATAACAACAAACCCACACACTACAAAACTATTATTGAGAAAAATAAATAGATTAAACCCATTAATATGTATTTTCTCTTAAAAACTGAAACCCACCGGATCATTGACAACCTGTTGAACCATTCTAAAACTCTAGTCATACACTGAAAGGGTGCATTAATTCAAGATCTACAAGGTGACAATAGTACAACAACTCAAGATCTCACAGCTTTTGTGTCAGAAGCAACTGTTACATTATCATCCTCATCAGAACCAACTTTCCATCCCTGAAACAACTGCTTCTCCTTCATATTCTTCTGTTGATCCTCTTTGTTGGCACTGTTGTTCATGGATTCACTCATATTCGATCCCTTGTCGACTTCTTGTTGCGCGTACAGAGCTCGGTTGGTGTATGCAATAGCCAACAGTGTTGTCACAGATGCCATTCCCAATCTAATTGAAATGACCAAAACACAATTTTAGAAATTCGCAGCAAGAGAATAGCTGGATACCCTCAATGAAGAGATAGCAATGGTTTTATAATTAGAGAGGAGGGGAGAAGGTTGATGAGGAGGAGACTCGGAGCGCAAGAAAATAGAGATCAAATCTTCCTTTCAGTGGTAGCTGGTAAATTTGTGCAAGTGGTAGGTACTCCCTTCCAATAAGAGTCAGTAAACGAGATCAGGGAGTTGGAGCTCCCTTTCAGTCGGTGCTAAAGAACGAGTGGAGGTTGTATTCTCTTGCAAGTGGGTGTCTGCTTGCTCGTAAGAGTCTATGCCAGTACACGATATAATGAAGTGTTCTTAATAATAAAAGAAGAAGAAAGAGACGACGACAACGGTGGTTTTCTCCCACATTGGGTTTCCACCTAAAATCCTGGTGTTCATGTGTGTTGATATGTTTCTTTTGTTTGATGATCTATCTGTTCTTTACTGCTCATGGTTTCTACTTAATAAATGAATAATGAAGTAATAATGCACTAGTTGAAGATGAACATATGATGAAATATATGAAAAGTTAGTTAACTATATATACGTTGTTTGTCTTCACTAAAGTCGCGTACATACAATGGTTTCAAGAATGACAGTAGTGTATAGAAATCAGAATATGAAATTAAAATTTTAAAGTGAATTAAAATACCAATTCACACCCCCTCCACATGGTATTTTTCCCAACAGTATTAAGAATGCATAATGCATAATGCATAATTAATAAAAAATATTTACATTGTATATTTCAAATATAAACGTCACTAACATGAGCTTCTTTAGGCTAGTTATGTTGAGGATTTATTTTACTTTTGCTTTTAAAATTTATTTTTATTTTATAATATAAAGAGAATTTAAATGTATTTATTTTTAATAAATAGTTTATATATATATATATATATATATATATATATATATATCAACTCCATCTTGAATCTTAAAAGAATTACATATCTCTCTCTCTCTCTCTCTCTCTCTCTCTCTCTCTGTAATCAGTCACTTATGTGCTCAACTTTAAAGTGACATGTGTTCTATTTAAAAAAAAAGTAAATATTTTCTAAATAAAAAACAAAAATGAATATACATATTCGACTAGTTTTTGAGGGAGATGTGCACACACACACACACACATATATATATACACTAAACAAAAAACAATGTATGTTATAATTTAAAAAAAAAAAAACAAAATTAACTATACATGTATACACTAAACAAAAAACAATGTATGCTATAATAAAAAAAAAAACAAAATTAACTATACATATTTAGTTAGTTTTAATTAAAAACATTCTAAAATATCAATAATTCATTATGCTTGTTTGGTTAGTTATTAATGTTACAACCAAATATAAGGAGACATGGTAAAAATACTCCACTAGATCACTCTCTACCATAAATAAAATATTTATGTCCTTGTGAATTAAGGATTTTATATCATTACCCGATTTATTTTAAAATAGATTTTAAAGAAAAAAAAAGTATTTAAAAAGAAATTAATATTAATCATGATAAATTATTGCAAAATCCAAAAACATAAGTAATTTATTTTTATATCTATGTTAACTAGTTTATTTTAATATCAACTTATTATATATAGAAAATGATAAGTATGTATTTTAAAACTATTATAACTCATTTCAATGCCTAAAAAGAATAAGTAATTGAAAAAAAAAATCAATTATTTATTAAACAAAGTTGTATAATCCATTAATTTTTAATATAGAATTAATATGCAATATTTAAATAATAATAACAATAATAAAAAATTCAATATAAGTTATAAATAAATATTCCAATAAGTTATAAATAAATATTCCAATATACTATATTAAATAATACTAATGTTTATTTAAAAAATATATTAATAACAGAAAACAATTTAAAGTGGACATTATAATGTATAACTAGTTAAATAAAATATTTCTATGTGAGTGATGTATGGAGTATATATGGTTAAAATATTTCAAGTTGTCTTACTATTTTATATTTTGGTCATTTTTCAAGCTATATTTTTAAGTCATTTTTATGTAAAATCCAACCAATATTTGTTGGAACTACAAGTTTAATTTGTGTATTCTACACATTCGAAGTAGGCAAAAAGATTTTGAAGGCATTGGACTCATTTACGTGTTAAAAAATGAAATTTCTTCATATAAATCATATGAAAAACCAAAAATGGGCTCTTTGTAAGCATATACCTTACCAAACTGCCCCCCTAAGACACAAAATTTACAACTCATTTTTCCACTAGTCGGAAATGAAGTTAAGACTATCCATGTGTTGGGTTCTCTCATTCACATTTAACAACTCATCTGGTGATGCAGTGTTGGAGCTGGTGGATGCATTTTGACAGACCTTCATTTTTCTTATTTTTTCTTGGAGCTCCATGAACTTTAGCTGCAATTCCTTATTTTATTGATGCAAAGCCACCATTTCATTATCTTGATTTGCTAAATAACCATCCATTTAAAAAAACATGATTTGTAAAAATATTCCTAAATCAAAATAAAACATAGATTAGTAAAAACCACCACTACTATTAATTTATGTATGGACATTTTTAAAAAGCTACAATAGAGTAAGGGCAAAATTTTAGCCTAAATATACTTTTTCCTATTTTAGTGCCCACAAGTACATTAACATCTGTCTCATGAACTTTTTATCCAATCATGGGAAACACAATGGTTCATGTCTTCAGTCAAATTGCTGCAACATGGATATGGTTGCCACTATTGATTAGAATGATCCTAGCTTTCTCCTCCTAAGACTAGGTTAACCAAATTACACTTTCTCATATTTATATTTACCTTCTCATCTCCAGGTCCTCATGGTCACCCCTAATTGATGTCATCCTCCCATGATTTTTAAATATGATCCTCATGGTCATTCCTAATTGATATTATCATTTTATTGTCATGATTTTAAAATATTTGTGCAATAATTTTTCATTGTTTAAGTTTCACAGAAAAACCACCTAAAATTAATTCTTTGAAAATAACTCTAATGAGGGAAATAACCTATTTCCATAATTTAAGCAAGTATTTGCATAAAAATGAAACACTTTAACATGTAGGAGTTAACATGTAAATGTGCAAACTTAGTAGTTACTTCCTATGATTATTTATGTTTTCTTCAACACTTTAAAATGTGAGAGTAAAAGTGTAAATTTGCAAACTTAGTAGTGGTTACTACCCACAAAAAAATTATGCAATTCTTTATACCTTAGGTAATTAAATTTTCTACTTTATTTATCAATTTGTAATTTTTCTAAAAACATAACATCCACTTAAGTGGCGTACGAAAATAGGTTAATAATCCAAGATTCAAACACATTTGGCAGGAGTGAAAGCATGTCCCCTTACAAACCACCAAAGGGTAAATTCTAGGTGGCATAGTTTTGCATAAATAACAATGACGAATTACCCTGCTTTCACATATAATACTAAGTAATGGTTTTTCCCACTGTTAGTTTGACCACTAAGCTATGATAAGTTTTCCCACTATATAAAAATATTGGAAATGTGATCCTCATGAATCATGTGAATTTATCATATTCACTAGAGAAGGAATATAAGAGCCTCAAGGGAATTAATAAGTTTTGGGAGTCCAAAAGAATTCTTGAAAGATGAAACCAAGAGTCATAAAGCAATGTAAAAATCACACACTTATATATCTACTGTGTATTGTCATGTGTTTTCTAGTAATGGTATCAAAGCAAATCTCATTCAGATACCCATCATATCTACTCCTGTCATATCTACTTTTGAGAAATCTTGACCATTTATTCTTCTATCTCATTTATGGATGTTAAATCTCCAAGCATTACTCTACCCTTTCCATGCTCGTTTGCTGGTTTGCAACCTACATTCATTGTTACTGGTTACTCTGATATGCTGCCAAACCTGGAAGCGAAATTCACATCTCCATGGTTCAACTTTGAGTATTTGAATTAGATGTTTCAACCATAGCCAGTGAATGTCATGTCGAGACTATTGGAACACTTTCCATATTGCTTGAATTCATCCCACTGAGAGTTGGAAGAGTTCCCATAATTTGTGAAAGTAACAAGAGGAGTATTTGCATTCTTCCCATAAGACTTAAAAACATCTTGCAGTATTAATAATAGTAATAATTGGAACCATCACATCATTGCAAATGGTTTGAGGTGCGATTGACAATCCCAACAATGAAAGATATTTTATGATCCAAAGCGATTGTTCCAATTTCTGGATTGATTTTTTCTTTGCCACTTTTTTGGCACAGGCAAAGCATTTGAATAGTTTTTTTATATTCCTTTCTTAGAGATTGTTGATATTCCTTTATTAAGATTGTATGCATTATTGATACATGCATCATTATTATATACAATGAATAACAAACTCAACGATTCTATATGTATTGTGATCACTTCAAAACTTTAATAGTGATATGAATTACATTTGGTTAGAGCACCTACATGTGTGCCTGAACTTACGCTGAAAAAACATGAAATGATTCCAATTTAATCACCCATACTTTGTAGAGAATTACTGAATTTGTACAATTTGTAGAAGTTACAAGAGTGAATTTTCAATAAGCTTGTGGGTTTGAAGCATAGTTTGGTTAAATCTCATAGACAATGTAATGCTTTGTTGTCAAATTTCAGTTTGCTAAATATTGTAGCTTCAAAGGTTTATTTTGTTTGCACTTATATGACAATGGTACTAGTGCCCATTGCTGACTAGCCTCCACATTTTTTTATGTGCACACATAAGATATTATCTATTTTGAAACTTTAGTTGAATTACATTATAAACATGTGTATTTTTGGTAGACGTTGACACCCTTCATTTGTCAAGCTTGAGTTGTTGAGAAAATGGCTCAAATTGATGAGTTATGAATACTCTAATACCATCTATTGGTGACAACATCATCAAAATCAATAAACTCACTCTCACCAATATTTAAACTTATTTACAAGATTCAAAGGACAAAATCGAGTTTCTCTAGCTTGAATCAAAACTCCAACAAGATGAATTACAACAAAAGAGTCGACATTCTAAATTAGTTCTCGTTCAAAAAAACTCTCTTTTCGAATTTGAGATTGATTTCCATCAACATCCATCACTTGATTATCGATGATGACATGTTAGGAGCAAATTTACATTGAGATGCAGAAGCTAATTTTGCACTTCCTAAGCCCATCATCAATCCTTGGGAAGAATTTATCAACAACAAGCATATAAATAGTCTTGAATATGTGTTGGGTTTCTTCAAGAAAGCTCATATTTACCTGCTCCACTTCCATATCAAATTCTCAAATACCATCATCGTCATAATTTTGATCTTCACCCTTGTGAGCATTCTAGAAAACATACTCATCATTTAGATAGATGTTCGAGTCACAAGAACCTTGCGAGAGCAAAGATTCGCCTTGGATGGATCACATCTTACAATGGTATTCAACAACCAAGAACATATATTAGTCATATTGAAGAAATCATTCTTGAATATTGACACATCTTGCAATGGAGAGATTTTCATCTTCTCACCTTTTTTCTCGCAAGGGGGAAATTGATAGTCAACTATACTAATTTTGAAGTCATCTCAATGGAACTTGAGCTACAACCAAAACTAGAGTTAGTAGCTAAATCCTAGACCCACAACGACCCTAAGCTAGAGTCAAAGTTGTAGCTAGAGACAAACTCATGTTCTATTGACACCAAGTGGTTGGGGTCTTCCTTAAACCACTACAATAGAAAATTACTCCTTTTGCTAGACGACAATTTGTGGTCAACTTCACATTACCATTTCAACAGTTTTTAGTTATGTTTAAACCATCGTTAGGGAGCACTTCCATTTTGCATAAGACATTAAATTCTAGCCAGATTCAAAATTGTTCAAGGAATTGCTTTGAGCCAAGTTCCATAGCTGGTGGCTAGCCTTAAACCACCATTGGTAGAAGACTTCGGTTTATACTAACCTTTGGTTTGTGGTCTTCTTTAAACCATCACTAATAGAAGACTTCGACTTCCATTAAAACCATTTGAATTGTGGTCTTCCTTAAACCACCATACTTAGAGAGCACAACCAACCATTCACTATCTACCTATGTATTTCAACTCTCTTCTTGTAAACGTAATCATCATAGATTATGAGAATTTGTCATATTAACTTCAAAAAAAATATGAAAAATCTCGATGAGTATGAATATGGGTTGGGAGTCCAAAAAGCTTTTTAAAAGATGAAACCAAATGTCATAGAACGATCTATATATATATATATAAGAATTACACGTATATAAAACATCATGGATTATGAGAATTTGTCATATTGACTTGAAAAAAAAATATGAAAAATCTCCACGTAGTATGAATATGGGTTGGGAGTCCAAAAGGCTTTTTAAAAAATGAAGTCAAATGTCATAAAACAATGTATATATATATATAAAAGAATTGCACACTTATCTATGGTACATTTTCTGACCAAAAAATAAATTGTTTGTTATGAATAAAACACCTATAACAATTAGATCACTGCAATTGAAACCTAAAAAAACACAATTTACAGAAAAGATGTTATACCAAAAAAGCAATAACACATGTCAGAGTTGAATAAATATAATATTTCTTAATAGTTCATTTTGAAATTCCAACCCTACTGACTAGTCTGCCATGCAAAAAAGCTAAGACACATATAACAGTCAGAGTTGAATAAATATAATATACCATTAATAGTTCATTTTGAAATTCCAACCCTACTGACTAGTCTGCCATACCAAAAAAACAAAGACACTTATAACCGTTAAATGTAATATACCATTAATAATTCATTTTGAAATTCCAACCCTGATTACTGATCAAGTCCACATCAACTTTCCATGAACTCCATAATTTTGAAGTACGGGTTTTTGGAACCCATTAGAAACATGACATACAGAGAAGACTGCCCGGAATCTTTAGTACGGACATGAATGTATTAAAGGAAGTTGAATGCGATTCCCGAGTTGTTAACAGACAAATGGCCTTCTCATGAGATGCGCGTGGCCCGAGATCTCTATTTTCTTGCGCTCCGAGTCTCCTCCTCATCAACCTTCTCGCCTCCTCTCTAACTATAAAACCACTGCTATCTCTTCATTGAGGGTATCCAGCTATTCTCTTGCTGCGAATTTCTGAAATTGTGTTTTGGTCATTTCAATTAGATTGGGAATGGCATCTGTGACAGCACTGTTGGCTATTGCATACGCCAACCGAGCTCTGTACGCGCAACAAGAAGTCGACAAGGGATCGAATATGAGTGAATCCATGAACAGCAGCGCCAACAAAGAGGATCAGCAGAAGAATATGAAGGAGAAGCAGCTGTTTCGGGGATGGAAAGTTGGTTCTGATGAGGATGATAATGTAACAGTTGCTTCTGACACAAAAGGTGTGAGATCTTGAGTTGTAATATTGTCACCTTGTAGATCTTGAATTAATGCACCCTTTCAGTGTATGACTAGAGTTTTAGAATGGTTCAACAGGTTGTCAATGATCCTGTGGGTTTCAGTTTTTAAGAGACTAGAGTTTTAGAATGGTTCAACAGGTTGTCAATGATCCTGTGGGTTTCAGTTTTTAAGAGACTAGAGTTTTAGAATGGTTCAACAAGTTCTCAATGATCCTGTGGGTTTCAGTTTTTAAGAGAAAATACATATTAATGGGTTTAATCTATTTATTTTTCTCAATAATAGTTTTGTAGTGTGTGGGTTTGTTGTTATTTTCTAGTTTTGTATTAATAGGTTGCATCTATTTACTTTTCTAATAATAGTTTTGTGGTGTGTGAGTTTGTTATTACTTTCTAATTTTATATCAAAGGGTTGCATTTATTTACTCTTTTCAATAATAGTTTTGTAGTGTGTAGGTTTGTTGTTATTTTTTTGTTCATTTAATCTGTTATAGGTTTTTTTTCAAGTTTATTATAAATTCAAATTCTGATATATTTTACTAAATTTTAATAGTCTAATGGATTACAGCCATTTTTTTATAAAGAGAGATTTTATTAAGAGATGTTTATTCTTTTAGTAATTTTAATCGTTAATTTTGGGTGATTTGGAGGAAGGAATAAAATCTTCCCAACCTAGATTCAATTCTTACAAGTGACATAATGTATATTAAAAATATAGTCATTGAACAATCAATGATTGTGAAACTAATAATGACTTATTGTTTTTTATGGTTATGTTGATTGTGTCATTAATCAAATGATTATCTTAAAGATTAAACTATGCATATAGATTTATGGTTGAAAATAACTACTTAAAAGCTAATCTTTATTTCATAAATAAAAACCCTTATATACTAATTTAATATCTAACTTAATTATAATTTTAAAAATAAATTATAATTATGCACTAATTTAATATTTAACTTAACTATAATCTTAAAAATCAATTATTATTATTATTAACAAAAAAATAATATAATTACTCTATACTTTTTAAATTATAATTATATATCAATTTAATATCTAACTTAATTATAATCTTAAATATATATTATTAATATTAACCTGAAAAAAAAAAAAAAAAAAAAAGAAAAGGGAATTAAAATAATGAAAGAAAAGGGACTTGAGTTTTATAATTTTATTTGAAAAAAGTTATAATCTTAAATATATATTATTAATATTAACCTGAAAAAAAAAAGAGAAGGGAATTAAAATAATGAAAGAAAAGGGACTTGAGTTTTATAATTTTATTTGCAAAAAAAAAAAATAAAGCGAGGCCTATTCTATGACAGCAGGCCTATTCTATGACAGCAAGTCATCAGGTCCATTCAAATGGTCTGTTCAGATCAAATATTATATTTTAGGAACATGTGGGAACTGTAAAACAAATGTGAAAATATAGTCTTCTTTTTAGAGTATGATGTCATTTGTACTCCATATCTTAGTTCTTTCCTCGCTTGGATTGAATTTGAAATCTTATTTGAAGTACGATAAGACTTTCCTTCTTATTTTGACTGCTTTGATAATAACTGAAGTTTTGAAAAACAATAATATTAATTTTAGAAGGTATGTATAAATGATATTTAAATTATTGCAATATATATTATTTTAATTATAATATTAGTATTGGGGAAGTATTATAATATTCTTTTAATTTAAAATTTACTAATGATTAAATTAGCAATTACATTTAAAGGTTATACCAAAGAAATAGAAGATTTGAGAAGATCATCTTACCATGAACATAGTCTAATGCTAAATGTATGCATATAAGGTTTGTCAAACTCTCCAATGTAAAAATCATTAGTTGTTTCTTTCAGTGGAGCTAAATTGCTTCTCGATAAGAATACGTAGATGATAGATATATAAAGATGCTTATAGAATGAATTCGTGTCTTAGAGAAATGTTGTTGAGCTGGGCAAAGACTGTTCATCCTAACTAGTTGCAGAGCCCCCTTTTCGTTTGCCTCTCCCCAATTAAAATCTGACATGTGGGGTGGGTTAGCAATGTTCACAATGTCTATGGTCAGGATTATTTGATTCAAATAGAATTGAAGGCCAGGAATTTTGGACAGAAAGACTAATGAGTAGAATTAAGTTGTTATTGGGATTGAGGAAGGTGCTTTCAGTATTTAGAAAGATGTTGTTGTCAGTTCCTTTAGTACAATGCAGTGTTGGAGCAAGAGGAATGGGAATGACAACAAAGGAGGTGAAATTGGAGAAGAAGGGTGCTCTTCCAGAAGTGGAAAGAGGGATACTCTTCTAGAAAAAGAAATCTAAATTCATCAATTGACCACAAACATAAACCACATGATCAATGGTCAATAGCCCATGTGTAAGCACCCAATGACTCACATATTCCTTCCCCGACTAGGTGGCTATATAATGCATTCCTTAATGATTTTCTTGGTAAAGGTCAAAATATTTGTGGTTCTCTCTTTGAAACTTTATTTTCTTTCGTTGCTCCCCAATCCTTTTTTATCTAGTACAGTTGTTTTGTAGTGTGGAATTAATAGAGACTGGAACAATACATACAATTACAATCATGTGCATTGAAGCCAAACAATATTAGATCAGCTTGAACGAATTTATATGCATGGGATTTTCGGCTCTAATGGCGATAATAACAATTTGTTGCTCCCCATGGACCCCCTGTCGATGGGACCGATGTTTGAGGGGAAGCCGGTGAGTGTGGCATAGCAGGGCATGCGTGCTCCTACTACTAAGAGGTGATGGTTCAAACCTTCCAAAGGTGTGATGCTTTTCTGTTAGGGACCTATACTACTAGTGTAACCTCTTATTTTTATTAGTACAATCCCCTTATTATATTGTTATACCCATGTAGTCCCCATATTGTAATTATTGTGCCCTTACATTATTATTGTTATGTCGGCTCTGATTATATTATGACCCCTTAGACTCCTATATATAGAAAAGAGGTCTTGTCATTTATATCATCTAAGAATTCTTTATCTGTGTAATGTAAAGGAGGTTGCCCCCTCGAAGAGGCTTATTTCTAAGGCATTCATCTATCTTTTCTATCTTTTTGTGAGTTGGTTTCATAACATTTGGTATCAGAGCTTTGGATTCTAGGGTTTCACTACTCTAAACAGGTCATCGTGGCATTTTCGCTATAACATTTTTTTGCGACGTTTCAGAAGCTAAAAGAAAACCCATTTGAGACGACATCGCGCTGAACCTCCAGTCCGAATTTTAGATTTTGTTTCGCTATATTTGCGGAGATATGATTTGAGGAAGTTAGGGTTTTCATAAGGTCCAGAATTGCATCTAAAATAGGTCATCGTGGAAGTTTCACTATATCTATTTCGCTACGAAGTTTCAGAAGCAAAAAAAAAAACCCATTTGAGAAGAAATCGTTCTGAATTTCAGCTCCGAATTTTAGATCCTGTCGCACTAAATTTTTGGAGATATAATATGAGGAAGTTAGGGTTTTTGCAGGCCCCCGAATTACATTTCAAACAGGTCACCTTGGGAAAATCGTCATAACTTTCACTCTGAGCATCAGATTGAATTTTCGTAAGAAGTTCCAGAAAGAGGACGGACTATAGTTTTCCTGGGTATCATTTTCAGAACCTAAGGTTGAAACAGTAACCCGCGTCCCATCATACAAGTTCGCCCTACTGAACTAGTCTATACTCAGGTCATCGTGGGAGATTTGACATAACTCTTCATTGGAGAATCCAATCTTGATCAGACTTGTGGGGTTAGAAATACTGCTCATAGGGATACTGCAGGACGCAATTTCAGCATTTTGAGATTTGAAATTACTGAGTTACAGTCGTTTCAAGATTAAGTTCCTAAAATCAAGAAAAGGCAATATGAGGAAGTTTGATGGCAAGGATTCGGTAAATTGGATACTACAGATCGAGAAATATTTTGATCTACATGAGATTCAACTGTTACAAAAGATACATATTGCATCTTTATATTTAGAACCAAATCAATTTTTATGGTATAAAGGGCTTTGTTCTTGTAAAGCACTTGCCACATTGAGGACTTTCAAAAATTGAATATAAGCCTGGTAAATGATATTCTAGAGAAGAAAAGGATTGATGTCTTCATAGGGACTTTAAAGGATAACATTCAACATGAGGTTTGTCTTTGGGAACCTGATTAATTGGAGAAGGCACTTAGGTTAGCAAGAAAAATTGAAAGCAAAATTATGGAAACAAGAAATCCCACCATTGAGTACTATAATTATGGAAGTGTTTTTTCTCCTAGCGTTCCACAACCTACAAGGTTTACACGACAACAATTGGAAGAAAAAAGAGAAAAAGGGCTTTGTTACAATTGTGATATCAAATACACTAAAAATCATATAGTGTGCTGAGAAGAAATTATTTTACATAGATTATGAAGAGGAGGAAGAAAAGGATCAAGAAACATCAAAAAAAGAGGATATACACCAGGAACCAACCTTAGAGAAAGAAGAAAAGAATCCGACTATATCTTGTAAAGCATTGGAAAGAAATACCACTCCTCAAACTCTCAATATAGAAGGACATGTCAAGAAGAAAAAGGTTCAAGAAGTGAAAGATCACATCAAGAAAGAAGAAATGAATCAGACCATATCTTGTAATGCATTGGCCGAAATTACCACTCCTCAAACTATCAATATAGAAGGACATATCAAGAAGAAAACTGTTCAAGAAATGAAAATCACATTGAACATCAAGAAATGAATCTGACCATATCTTGTAATGCATTGGAAGAAATTACCACTCCTCAAACTATCAATATAGAAGGACATATCAAGAAGAAAAAGGTAATAGTGTTGATTGATTCAGGCAGTACCCCTAATTTTATTCATTGTAAGATAGCGAAGGAATTGAATTGCTTCCTATATCCAGCACTAGAGTGTCAAGTGATGGTTGCAAGTAGAGGAACCACAAATTGCTCTGGAAAGTGCCATAATATCAAGCTATCCATGGGAGAATATGTATTGAATAGCCCAATGCTTTCCATTCCAATGGGTGGTGCTGATGTTTTACTGGGAGTCCAATGGCTACAATCTTTGGGTATGATAGCTTTTAATTTTCAAGAACTTTTCTTGAATTTTTTTTGGGAAGGAAAAGAAGTTGAATTGAGGGGTATCGAAGGGAAACCGGGAAAGATAATCAACTCTAACAGCATGACAAAGCTTCTAAATAAAGAACAACGGGGCGTAATTACACAATTATGTTCACTATAGGATCCCACATCGAGATCATGTATATCTCCAAATCTTCAAAATATTTTGGGCAATCATTCCAAGGTATTTGAGACTCCCAAAGGCCTCCCACCTATTCATGATCATGATCATGCTATTCATTTGATTCCAGGAAGTGTTCCTCCAAACATGAGGCCTTACAGATATCCATATGCCCAAAGGAGTGGGAACTCATTCAAAAGTTGTAGAAGATCCCAGTTCAAATAGTATCATGAGAACTTGACAATGAAGGAAAAATCGTATTAGAACCTGAAGCAGTCCCAAAACCGAGAAATCGACAGCTACAAAATAGATCAATTTCAGAGTATCTCATCAAGTGGAAGAATTTACCCACTGAAGATTCCACATTGGAGGACACTAATTTATACAAAAGCATCAAGAACTACTCAAGCGTTGAGGACAACATTTTTTTAAGGAGAGGGGCATGTTAGGTCCCTATACTACTAGTGTAACCCCTTATTTTTATTAGTACAATCCCCTTATTATATTGTTGTGCCCATGTAGTCCCCATATTGTAATTATTGTGCCCCATAGAAGCCCACTATTGTTATTATTGTGCCCTTACATTATTATTGTTATGTCGGCTCTGATTATATTATGACTCCTTAGACTCCTATATATATAAAGGAGGTCTTGTCATTTATATCATCTAAGAATTGTTCATTTGTGTAATGTAAAGGAGGTTTCCCCCTCGAAGAGGCTTATTTCTAAGGCATTCATCTATCTTTTCTATCTTTTTGTGAGCTGGTTTCATAACATTTTCCATGCGAAGGTATGCAATCCACCTTCGTTGTATTGGAGTCAGAGGTCACCTACCATGCAATTGTATTAGTGGAGAACTCAAAAAAATCTAATTGTTGTCCTTTGCCACATGGTCAAAAATTATTGGACATAAGAAGATGAAAAAAACCTTCGGTGTAATTAACATCATCTTACACTATGTGAGAACCCAACCCAACTTGATAGTTCTACTATTCAATAAACTATTTTCCAGAATAAATCAACCCACTTGTGAGACCATGTCATTTCTCAAGGGCTTGAACTTTAATAAACACAAACAACACATCACTCACCTCCACATGGTATATTCCATCTTATTAGAATTCCTCATCACTTTTTGTACAGTCCTAAATTTTATCATTTAAATTGTAAAAAAATAATTTTAATAAAAGATGAGAAATAATATACCAATTAAAAAAATCTAAAAAAAAATTACCATTATTTAAACATAAATAACAAAAACCTCAAAAGAATTAGCACAAATGCAAGTCCATAAAATTTCACCAACAACCTAAAATTAATAAAACAAATTCTCACAACATGTTTCTCAATACAGTCCCAAAACATCAAAAACAGAAAAGAAAACTACAACATTGAAACATATTTTTAAATCACATGTCATCATCATATCCACAATTAGCGTTGTCACAGTCTTTAAAAGTGAAATTTCAAAGGCATACAATAAATCAATTGAATGCTTAACATTTTCATCAACTTTTAAGCAAAAGATACATGAATGTTTTCTCCTACAAATTACAACAATGGAAATACATTTCCCCATTTTTAAGTGTTTGATATTTTTCTGAATGATTTAATAGTCGACCATCTCAGTGTGATTGAATGAGTTGAAAATTTGTTTTATTGTTCGAAACAGATTGGCCCGATTTACCTCTCAACTTGTTAGATTTGGGAGTATTAAAACAAATTGTGTAAAGATTGATCAAAACAGTAGAAGAATGTGCAGCAATAGAAATTTAATTTTATTAAATTTCAGGTCTGAAACTACATGGTAATCAATGGCATTCACATGCAAACATTGATTCAGGGAGGATTGTGGAGAGAGTGCTTCTTAATCAACGACAGATGCGGAAGATGTTCAAAGAATACGCTGGATGTAATGCAACTCTCTACTTTCGTGAGAGTTTGGAAGCCTATATACATAAACCCTTGCCTTTTCAAACCCTCAATCAGAAATCTCCTGAAGTCCACAGACTCTTCGAACAACAACCTGAAATGCAGATCCATGAAACTCACATTCCCTGTTGGTGTGATTGAATGAGTTGAAAATGAGTTTTGCTGTAGATTAGAGCAGAGGATGCGGAGGAAAATATTTGAGCAGTCACCCATGAAAATATTTGAGCAGTTTTGAAACGCAAAGCCAAGAACCTCCCATCCCCTGAGAAAGAATGAGTTGAAAACAAGTTTTAATATACATTAAAGCAGAGAATGAGGACGAAAATATTTGAGCAATCACGCAGTCACAGATGAACATATTGGCAATTGTTCAAAGAGTTATGACACACGAAGAAGGGACATATTGGCAATTGTTCAAAGAGTTATGACACACGAAGAAGGGCTAAAAAGGTATCTGTTCCCTTTGAAATGGCCTTCGGCATCATTATGAAAATCTAATTGATGTACTTTGCCACGTGTTCCAAAATTGTTTGACCAAGGAAGATGAAAACGAGCCCTTCGGAGGAATTGTCTGGTTTCCGTCGCCGCCCGGAAAAACCTCCGGCTCCGGCTGCCGGAAATTCCTCCGCCCTCCGCCACCCTCCGCGAGCTCTGCTCAGCTCCGCCACCCTTCCACATTAATTGTAGCTGGGAATCATCTCTGACAGAATCGGAAACATTCCAAAGCTTTTGTTTTGCTGTTGTGTTGGCATTTTCATAACCTTTCTCAATGGTGTGATGGAACACAGTTCCGTCCCCTGTATTCTCAGCAATAACTTGATGACTTCAAATCCGGATTTATTGATCTTCATTGCTAGTAAAAGCTGTATTTATGAGCTGCTGTCTTGTTTTGTTTCCAGGAACTTCTCCTTGTTTATCTTGGGACATGTCCAAACTTCTCTTGATCAAAGCAGGATATCGATACTTAATGTTACAGTCAGGTCCATCTAATTATATCTGAGCTTCATTACCAACATTCATGCCATAAATCTCTTCAGGAGAGTTACAGAAGTTAGTACCACGATTATAGGGTTCTCTTGAGGGCTACAATGCTCTATGCTTTCAAGTACTATGAGAGGCATAAAAAATGGAATCAATGTTCTCCTACATACATACAAAAACTAGTGGTTGAAGTTATGCAGAGTTATTCATCACAGGGTACATGTTAGTGAAGTTTCAAAAATGTAAGAAAACAAAAGTTCCTTTACAGAAACAATGAAACATAACAATAATATGATCAAACTTTTAAGGCCACAGCTGAGCCGGACACGAAATTGGTGTATGATATCAGTGGCTATTTAACTACTAAAGTCTATGCAAGTGTATGGATGTGAACCTGTGACCTCCTAGGAAGAAACACATGTTAACCATTAGGCCCACTCAATAAGGGTCGGGAAGGATACGGAACTTGTGTCACAAGGTTTTGTAATGGCAAACCCACCATACTTGTCATTCCCTGCGACTATGCCATCCTTCACCATACTTCTCATTCCCTGCGACTATGTCATCCTTCTTTTAATTTTGACATATTGTAGGATGTACCAGTGCTTGTAAGTTGCAATAATTGGCATTACTGTTTGGTGCAATTAGTAGTCAGGAAACTGCACTTGTTTTCTTGAAAGCAATATGCTGCAAAGGCCTTTTCACAAGAACCTATACTTATCTTAATCTTTTTCATTTGTCAAATCCAAAGGATATTGCAGTTCTTGAAATGGGTGAGATTGGGTTATTTATCTATGGAATTGTTGGACTGGTATGACTACAGTAAAATTAGAACAACGTAGTTATTAGCTCTATTAAGCTTTCATTTTGCGTTTTCAGAAAACTATTTGTTCATACTTGGCACATTACTTGGTACGATTAAGTGCCTTTGAAGTAGTCATTACTAAATCAGTTTTTCCCTATGGTAATTAGTAGCCTATATATACAGATGCATAGTCTCTCTTTTTTAGAAATATTTTGAGCTGAAGAAACCGTGGATTCAGGATGTGACATAGGTTAGAGTTGTAAAAATTGTTAGCAATGGGCATAATTCATAGGAAGACCTTATATAATTACAGGTGAAAGATAGGATATACGTGGAGTTGAATCTTTTCCTATCTTAGTTGCTAATTTACTCAACGAATTACATTGGTTTCATAGGTACAGCAAATGGAACACAAAGCCCGGGCAGCAAAACTACAGGAATATTTGTATAGACATTTTGCATCAAGTGGTATTCCAAAAGGCATGCATTGCCTCTCTCTTAGGTTGGCAGAAGTATTCCTCCAATGTGCAAGCCCGCAGGCAGCTACCATCTCCTGAATTAGTTCCTCGGCTTACAGACAACTTGTATAATCATTTTGTGGTGGCTACTGACAATGTACTTGCAACATATGTAGTAGTCTCATCAACAGTGAGGAATTCTGTAAAGCCAAAAAAGATAGTTTTTCATATCATTACAGATAGGACGACATAGGTTTTCTTTGCACTCTTTTCGTTCTGCCACTATTGAGGTGAAAGGTTTGCACCAATTCGATTGGTTGACAAAATATAATGTCCCTGTGTTGGAAGCCATGGAAACTCATCTTGAAATTCGAAGATACTACCATGGGGACCATGCGATTGGGGCAAATCTTAATGACTCTGGATGTGCAAAACCAATCAATTTTGATTCACTTGGTCTCGTCGAAATAATCGAAATATGTAAAAACACCCATCAACCCTCAACAATTCATACTTGCCTTTTTGTTTGTCAAGGAAGGAATATCATCTGCTTAGTTTTTCTGTTTCAAATCTTATTGATTATCGCTCGTTCTCTAAAGTAAGGTATATTACCTGTTTCTAACTATGGTGCTCTGGAACTAGTTAGCTGCAAAACTTGCAAACTTGAAGTCCAAAATATATATCCATAATGAACCACCTGCGAATATATCTTCCAGAGGTAAGCAAAATCTTTAAATTGCATCATAGTTTTGGCAGGTGATATTGCTATTATACCTAAAATCAGAGTCCATTTTTCTTTTTCTTATATCGTAGTTTACAGGGTAAATTTGAACATAATTAATTGATTACTATGCACGCTGATTTTTCTCAATTTCATGACAAGGGGTGGACATTTTAAAATACTTCAACTGCTATACTGATGCAACAAACCTGAAGATTGGTAAATTTTATAATTTACAATCTGATCGACCATTATACTGGGTGTGTAAAGTAAGTTCATACAGACCTTAATGCGCCCTGAAGATGCCCTGAAGATCTTCAGGTGGTAAGCTGGCGATAGCGGAATTCCTGGTTGCTCCTGTAATGGCAGCTCTGAAAGTGGTCTGAGTTCTGAGCGCGGTTTTCTCCCTGCAAATTTTCCTGGACTCTGAGTTCTGATGGCAATGCGTCTGGAGTTGAAGCGCGCGGTTTTGGAAAATTTGAATACCGGTTTTGGAAAATTTGAATACCGGGGACCAAGTCAGGACAGCCCGTAGCGCTACGCGAGATGTGACCAAGGTGAGTCATCGGATCTGGATCCGATTCTGTCAGAGCAGATTCCCAGCTACAATTAATGTGGAAGGGTGGCGGAGCTGAGCGGAGCTCGCGGAGGGCGGAGGAATTGCCGGTGGCCGGAGCCGGAGGTTTTTCCGGGCGGCGACGGAAAACGGACAATTCCTCCGCCTTGTTAGACTACTCCCTTTGAAATGGCCTTCGGCATCATTATGAAAATCTAATCGATGTACTTTGCCACGTGGTCCAAAATTGTTTGACCAAGGAAGATGAAAACGAGCCCTTTGTGATTGGGTGAATCAGCGTAGCTAAAACTCATTATAAGAATACTTTAGGTGTAATTATCAGCAAATTAATTGGTATATTTTACAGAGATTCACTCCAATTTTACCATGTATATTATTAATATGTAAATAAGCCTCGTTACAATACCATGGCTTATCAATGCCACATACCCAACAAACCATAACTCATTTCATATAGTAATTCATATCACATTTTTAGTTAATAGTGAATTTTACCATGGATATTATTAATATGTAAATAAGCTTTGTTACAATACCATTGTTTATCAATGCCACATACCCAATAAACCATAACTTATTTCATATAACACTTGTTCATATCACATTTTTAGTTAATTAATTAAAAGGAAAAAAAATGGCATAACTATTTCGGAGGTAAATTTCAACCATTGGTTTGCGAATACTACTAAGAATATTCTATAGAGGTTAAATCCCAACCATCCACCAAATCATTATTGATCATTAAATTATAATTTTGAAATCGCTATTCCAAAATATACATGTAAAAATAAAAATAAAATAAAATAAATTATTCTCTAATCTATATAAAAACATCAAATATATTTTCTGAAATAAAATTAAGTGTTATAATCTATTATAAACACAATAAACTAAAACAATTGAATTTAATAATTTCTTCCCACCATCTAATATAAATTCAATCGATTAAATTACATATGTTTTTATCAATTTATTATATTTTTATTAATGGTTAATACGAAAAAGTCTAAAACGAAATTTTAAAATTTGAATATATCAATTGTTAATCAATAGAATTTCAAATGGTTTAAAAAGGGGTTGAATAATTTACATATGTATATGATGGGTTCATACCTAACCAAAGTTGAATTTGTTGACCAAACATCTTATACAAAGACAATAGGAAGAGAGTCAAGGTCGAGAATGATAGGCCACAAAATTGGCTTCATTGTATGTGATGATTCTTCTTAATGGAATTCTTCTTCTTCTCCAATTATTGATCTCCCTCATCATATTTCTGTGATGTATTCAACTTGTTATCACTCCTCCGGATCTCAAAGGCTGAGGAAGAGTCCAACTGAGGTAACCACAAACCAATCTTTTGACTTGGTAGCTAGCCCTACCAAGCCAGAGAGGGCTCTATCCAAAGGATCATAGTCAGGAGGGTTGGATACATTAGGGTTTTAGGCTATATATAGTAGCTCAATGTTGTTTTTATTTGATTTGGTTGGGGTAGTCATTGTATGAGTGAATTAGGTCAGAGAGTGAACTAGGTCAGGGCAAAAGAGAATTAGAATTGCAGACATCTGATGAGGCAAGGTAGGCAAGTTAATTTAACACTTGGTAGCATAGTGATGAGATGGTTTAGACTAGTGAGGTGCTAAAAAGAGCATGAAGATCATGAATTATTTTTAAACTGAAGAAATGAAACAATCTATGATGATTTTCCCAAAATAGAGCATACAAAATGAATTCTTCTTATCACACCTTGAAAATAAAACATACTTAGAGTGAAATGGATCATGAAAGGTACAAAACATCCATACATATGTAACTAAAGAAGAAACAATGTCAAAACACCATGCCACAGTGATCCCACCAAAATCGCTGCAACTCATCCAATATATTTCATGCCAAAGTCTGAAACACTAATACAATATCCAATGGAGTCCAACCTATAGAATGAATGAGAAATTACATAATATAGGCCTAAAACCAACTCATCCTAGAATTAGGGGTCGAATCCATGAGAGGAGTAGTTGCAACAAAAACTGAAATGATAGCTAGAGTGTAGGGTGGTCAAAGTGACTCATCCCTAACTTAAGAAAACTAATTCATTATAAGCCATGTGAGGCCATTTACCTAATGTATTTACCCTAGGTAATAGTAAAAACATAATAATTACATCATCCTTATCAATTACATCAATAAAACACTAATTTCCCATAGGTAAAAATCAAATTGGAGAGAAACAGTGAAAATCTGGGCTGACTATCAAATGCGTAGCGCCAATGTCAAATGCACAGCGCCATCTTCAAGATGATTATTACCTGCCTTCTTGATGTCCAAAGCCAGCCCATGATATCTCATTGGAAAGCTTATCCCGTCTAGTTTCCAAAAATTCCCTTGGTTTTCAAAATGGACTTGATTTTCCCCTCCAAAATTCCATTCTTCCAAGACTACTCAAACACATAGCTCCTGGTCTAGAAAAGAGGCAAAAACATGATTTTTAGGTGGTTTTTTGCCTTTTTCACCCACCAATTTTGCTTTCCATGGTTGGAAACATGGTTTTCCTAGATGTCTTGGTCCTTTTGAATCTAATGGTGTTGGGAATTCCTCCAAAAAGTGCCTCCAAAAGTGTGCAACGCCTAAGGCGCTGCGCGTTTGACCAAACTGCTGATATAAAAATTGCCTTAAAAAGACAGGAAAAGCAAGATGACAAGATTTGAGCCAAGGGTCTTCAAAATTGTTCAAGAAGATGATGTTTGAGGTGGCTAGGCATGGAGTGAAGCCTCTACAAGTATATCAAGCTTCTTTTTCTCCTCATGGTGACTTAGGGCTTCAATTCTTTCCCTAGCAGCTTTGAGCTTTGCCCTTGCTATTTGGTTTCTTTGGCAATAATATTTTTCCATCCTTCTTTGAAGGTCAGTGCCACTTTTGTCCTTCTCTAAGAGGCTTTCAAGATGGGTGTTCACCCTCTCAAGCCAATGCTCTCGGTTCTCATTTACCATTTTGGAAAATTGCTCATTTAGGGTGAGCTCATTAGCTAGCTCAACCTCCTTTTGTTTTTCTAGCTCCAAAGCTCTCTTTAGGCCTCTAGTTCTTAGCATTTTTCTTGGCACCTATTCCTCTGGTTGATCACTATATTCTCCATACGCTTCATCAAGTAAGGCTTTAGCCTTTTCAGCCTCCCTCTTTGCCTTGATGAGTTGAATTTCCATGAGCTCATGTTTGGTCTCTAATTGTTTGTTTTCCTGCTCATAGTATGTGATGATATATTTTTCCCTCTGTAAATTGACCTGGAGTTATCCTATGAGTGCATTCTTCTCCTTGATAGAAATGGTTGTGCTCTCACTGTCATCATTTTGACTTAGGTCAACTAAGTGAAAATCTTTCTCTGTCTCATGGACGTCCTTCTCTTGCTGAATCTCTGCCTCTGTCACTTTTTCCTTACCCTTCTGTACCTACTTTGTTGATGAAGAAGGCAAGGCCCCTCCCACAATCTGTGGGGCAAACACTTGCCTATGTCCTCTCTAATAGGTATGTGCCAAAGTACCCAAACCAGCCCTTTTAGGCTTGCTGACCTCACCATGTTCAATGTGCTCTTGCTCTCTGCCTTCATCTCTGCTAGGTGACTGAATAGGCTCATGAAATGGTGATGATGGAGGTGATGGTGTGGCTGACTCATCAGATGAGGATGAATGATGTATGGGCTAAGATGGAGGAATGGAGGTGGATGGATGAGATGATGAAGGGATGCTTTGAATATTTTGAGTAGATGCATGAGTGAATATGGGATTAGCTATGAAGGTACTCCATGCAATGTTGAGTTCCTTGAGATGGTAAAGGACTATGATCTTAATGAGGGAATGATGAAATAAGCTCTTCATTTGATCTTTGTACTCCCTCTTTTGGGCATTGTAGGTCATCTTCTCAAAAATCCGGAAAAGATAGTAGGGTGTATTGAGAATTTTTACCCTAGTGAAATGCATTAAGAGCCAGATATAATAAGAATAGACCCCGGAGAATCTACCTTCACATGAAAACTATTTCATAATAATCTTCATCATTGGGGCATATCTATCAAGGAGGTGTGGAAAAGGAAAATAGACCCTTCTCTCATTTCTATACCTTGGTTTCATGTAAGGCTCATAATAATGCCTCTCCAAATCACCCTGTTTAAACCATTTTTCCCCAACATCTAGGATCTCGATGGCAACTGATATAATCGCAGTAGATAGAGTAAATGTGACACATACAAGAGTGACTTGGTTGTCTTGGAGTTTAGAAATGAAGAGCCTAGTCAACTCAGGATGATGTTGGACTGCCTGCACTTGCTCACAAAAATCATAATAGCGTATCCATTTGAAGGATGTCACAATCATAGGGGATGCTAAGATTTCCCTGAGATCTGTGGGTTCAAACCTGTGTATCTGGCCTCCTTTGTGTGGTCTCCTCTATTCCCTGTTTTCTTCTCTATTTGTTTCCTCTTCCTCACTATGTGATCTATATTCCTCCGCTGCCATGGTGTTTAGTATCAAACCCTAGGGAGGTCTAAGGTAGGGGTAATGAGTTTTTTTTAGGGAACAATAAATGGGGAAGGGTAAATATGAAGATGATGGGTGAAGGGATATGTGTATTGGAGAGGGGTATAGGTTAGTAGTATGATAGTTTGGGGATGGGGAAATTTGTTTGCAATATAGGGGTTTGGGAGCCTAGGTAGTGTTGTATCACCTAGGACTTAGGGTTTTGGGACAAAGGGTTAGAGGGTATCTGAGATATAAAGATTTAGGGAAAGGGAAGGAGGGTCGAGGGAAGTGTTCAAAAAGGAATGAGAGTGGAAGTTAGTTTTTGGGGGAAATCTAGGGTTTAGATGTAACAATTGAACCAAATCTTCAATAAACCTTTCAAACACTTAGGAATTGACTTGAGGAGGAGGAAAAGGACATCCCTTAGCTGCTACTTACTTGATTTGAGGTTGAAAGTGCTTTGGAGGAGCTGAAGAGGTGACTGGAGCATTGTTGGACAAACGTGCAGTGCCAATACAGAGTGCGCAGCGCCTCAGCCAAATCGGCAATGCCTTAAGGGAACACACAACGCTAGGTAAACGTGTAGCACTAGGAGAGAACGCACAGTGCCAAAAGGAAACACACAACGCTTGCCTTGTTTTTGCTAATGTCGCCCAAAAATGTGAAAAAACTCTCTTGGGGTTTTCTCAATGAGTGCTATGAGGCAAATGGAGGTGAGTTTGAAGACAAGAAGTCCTTTATAGGTGAGTGAGTTTGATCTTTTGCTTTTCAAACCCACTTTCTAATGTTTCATTTGACCCCTTTTTTGACCTCTTTGCTAATTTGATTTTTGACTTTTTCTTTGCAGGTGGATGATGCTGAAGCTTTAGCAATCTTCACTTTTGACTTTTGTTTGGATGATATTGGCAATGGAGTTTCAGTAACAGATAAAAATAGTGACTTATTACATATTATAAACATAAAATTACAAAAATAAATAAAAATTATTACATCTCTCTTAAAATAAAAATTACAAACTGGAATGAAATTCTTGCTTAAAATAAAATTTGGAACTTTAGCAACCATGGTTACATGCTTGTAAACCCTTATTTAACTAAAAAAGGATATTATTTGCTTCACTCTCATACTTTGTTGGCCTTATGTAGTGAAAAGGTGTTTTATTGGACCTTGGAAAATAAAACTTAGTGACCTAATGGGACCTTGAATGACTAGACTTCAGGTGGACTTGACTGACACAAAACATGATGAAAATATTTGTTATAGCCAATGTATGCTCAGCAAGACACATGAAGGTGGGCCAACAAATTTTAATTGTTGATAGGGATGGGGTTTCAACTTGGGCTACCATTAGTGAGTAAATGTTTACATGATAACCTAGGTGGATTGATAAAAATTTCAACATGGGACACTAATATGATATAAAAGAGGGATTTTGATCACTGATGGTAGTATGAAAATACTGACTCTAACACAACTCTTGCATTTTATCAATGTTTTTGTAATTAGTTTCATAGAAAATCTACATGTTTTTATCCTCTTCCCTTGGCATTCATAGCTTTTGGGTCTCAGCCCCCAAGATTTGGATCAACTAATGAATTGAATTTTCCTTTGAAATTTCAATCCATGAATCTTGAGATTCCATGTGAATTTTCCTTTGAAATTTCAATCCATGAATCTTGAGATTCCATGTGGTAATGAACTTCCAAAAACTCTTAAAATTGTTCGCAAAAATCTCATTAAAAATATATTAAAATTGAAAGAAAAACTCAGATTTAAAAATTATTCTAAACATATCATTTAAAGAAATTCAAATTCAATTGAAAACAAATCTTGAAATTTGATCCCAAATTATTTTCTGTTGATACATCCCTACATTGTGATGAGAATTCATCAACAAAAAGTTTTGGGAGGTCATATTTTTTCTAAAAATTCACATAGGGATCTTGGTTTGTTCCAGTTTTTTAGCGTTCTTCTTCTCCTTTTTCCCCTGCATTTTAGGAGTGTTAACTTGCATATTTTCCAAAATATATGTTCCCAAATTGTTCTCCTCAGATTGTATTTTCCAACAATGTATCATGGTCCTAATTTTGTGCCTCGTAGCCCGAGCTATGACCTCCAGAAGAGATGGTCCTAAAATAGATCATGTGCGTATTAGCAAACAACCTGTGCATTTTGTTGAATGGTTAAGTGTAATCCCACATGCATGGGATGGAATGACGTTTTGGTCTTTATTAAATATTGTAAGCTATACATATAGTGTAAAGATGTAGTGGAGGTCATAGTGGTGAAGCATTTTACTAGTATATTGATCCTTTGTGAATTGCGAACTTCGAGGAATAAAATAGAAATAAGTTGATATGTGCTCTTGAGATCACTGTATGAGACCAATTCAAACTTACTTATTTAAGATGAAATTTAGAAATAATTTGATATGTGCTCTTGAGATTAATGTATGAGACCAATTCAAACTTACTTACTTGTGTGGTGCTTGGGTGTAAGGTTCACTTACAGTGCCCTCACCTTCAAAAATTCATAATGAATTAAGAATTAGGTTGGCACTTAGATGTAAGTTTCACATTGCATTAAATTAATAAAACAATAACTACCATGTCCTCATTATGAATTTAGAAATAAGTATAAAACAATAACTACCATGCCCTCATTATGAATTTAGAAATAAGTTGATATGTGCTCTTGAGATTAATGTATGAGACCAATTCAAACTTACTTACTTGTGTGGTGCTTGGGTGTAAGGTTCACTTACAGTGCCCTCACCTTCAAAAATTCATAATGAATTAAGAATTAGGTTGGCACTTAGATGTAAGTTTCACATTGCATTAAATTAATAAAACAATAACTACCATGCCCTCATTATGAATTTAGAAATAAGTTGATATGTGCTCTTGAGATTAATGTATGAGACCAATTCAAACAAACTTACTTGTTTTATTAAATTAATAAAACAATAACTACCATGCCCTCATTATGAATTTAGAAATAAGTTGAGGGAAGAGTGTGGAACAAAGAAAACTCAATGTCCGAGCTTCGTTATATATGTGCTTATGGCAACTAACTACTATCTCGGTAGCTCGAAGGAAGAGGCTCGAAGTAGATAAAGGTAGCTATAGCCTGACTTACGAAATGAGCACCTTGTTCACGGAAATTCCTATTTCCACCACTATAGGAAAGTTAATGCACCCTGACATGCAGGGGGGATAGTGGATGCCTTGCTGCTAACATGCCAAAGTCAACTTTGGCAGAAATATAAATGCAAGGCACCCACTATCCCCCCTGCATGTCAGGGTGCATTAACTTTCCTATAGTGGTGGAAATAGGAATTTCCCCTTGTTCACTGGTCAGGCTGAGTGGACACCCAAACCGAGTCATAATGTTCTCAAAGATGAATCTAGTTGCGGTGTGAGTGGACCAATCTTTCATAGGCGCTGCCCCACCACCATCTTGCCACCCTTGCCCGCCCAGTCCCCGCCTTTGCTCGATTCCATATCGCCCCCAGTTCATTGCAGCGCTAGCATCAAATGGCGCAGTTTCAGTTGATATGATTTACTCATTTGATCCATAAGTAATAGATCCAAACAATAACTACCATGCCCTCATTATGAATTTAGAAATAAGTTGATATGTGCTCTTGAGATTAATGCATGAGACCAATTCAAACAAACTTACTTGTTTTATTAAATTAATAAGACAATAACTACCATGCCCTCATTATGAATTTAGAAATAAGTTGATATGTGCCCTTGAGATTAATGTATGAGACCAATTCAAACTTACTTGGGTGGCGCTTGGGTGTAAGGTTCACTTACCATGCCCTCACCTTCACAAATTCATAATGAATTAAGAATTAGGTTGGCACTTAGGTGTAAGGTTCACATTGCATTAAATTAATAAAGCAATAAATACCATGCCCTCACTTTCACAAATACATAATCAGTTAATGAATTAAGAATTAGGTTGGCACTTAGGTGTAAGGTTCACATTGCATTAAATTAATAAAATAATAACTACCATTCTCTCACTTTCACAAATACATAATGAATTAAGAATTATGTTGACTTGGGGCTAATATTTATAAGTGGGCTAATTTTCGATGCTTTTCCCAAAAAGAAAGATTCACTAATTTACATTTTTTCTAGAAATGATTCACCCAAATTTTATACTATAAAATTATTTTACCTTAAAAATCGCCAAAATTGTACATAAAGACTGTATAAAATTATTAGAAATATGATCTAAAATATTTTATAGATTGCATATGATGGACTACGAGATTTGCCAAGGTTTCTAAACTTCAAGATACATTTCCATCCTTCAAATTTTCCCTAGGTTGACTTAGTTGGCCCAACCTAAAATACCCCTCGGACTGCACCCATGTCAAACAAAAGGTCCCATGTTATATTGGCACGGTCCCATTTCTGAAATGGAAAAATTGCCATCCTCACTCTTGTTAATTGACGCATCTCGAGATACGAAAAAACCCAGTTTTGATGTTATTAAAAATTGTTGTCCCCCAGGACATGCAAAAATATGCTAACGTGTTATGTGTCCTCCATCAATTCCCAAATTTTCTCTGCCATTGTGCCCTCCCAGACCACATTGGGATTCAAAAATTTGGTGCGAACCCAATGACAGGTCCCACCTTCTGATATGACAACCACATGGAAGTGCCACGTGGTGCATGGAAACACATGCTTGGATGTTGATGTGGTCAGGAGGAGTGACATGTCAAAGTAGCATCTATATTTTTTTTTCTAATTCAACGCTACAATGTCAACATGCCACGTGGCATGCCAGCTCATCAAATCATTGAAAAAATGAAAAACTTCAAACCATAACTTTTGATTCGAGAGTTGAAATGAGGAAAATTTTATATCATTGGAAAGGTTTCAATGAGATTGAGATGATGGGATTATCAAAAAGGTAAAACTACGAAACCTAAAAATTACTAAAAATAGGAAACCAAAAGCAACTCAAGATGATAATATTTCCAAAATTTATAAGGGGGCCCATTTATTTTCAAGAAAAATTAAGGGGAGGTGTTGAGGTCAACAATTGGAGGCACACTGAGATGAAGCTGTTATCTCTAGTGTTAATAGAATGGCCTTAAATTTATTTAAAATAAAATGATAAGTTTTACAAGAGTTTCAAGAATTGCACCATTTTCTATGGGTTCCACATAAGATTAATCGAATAATATGAATCCTTTAAGGTTTTAGTATTCAATATCTACTCAATCTTTAATCAATTTACATTCTTCTCATACGATTAAATATAAAAGGTAGAGTTGTGGAGTTTTATGATCAACAAGCATCCATTATCTGCATATTTTAACTCTTTTAATTCCTGACATTGCTTTGTTGCTCACGAGCATCCCTAGCTCTAACAAAAATGTCTCAGTACGCTACAAGTATAGCCCCATTGCTATCAAGCGTGCATAGACCTAACGAGTTTACTTGTACTTCTCACACTTTACAATGCTTTCAACTCTCTTGCATTTAATTCCACCCTTTAGATGCAATTTCTTGAGAATTGCATTTTGGAAATTGGGTGAAGAGAGTGGGGTGGTACAAGAGATGTTTTATGTTTAAAAGGCAATAGATTTAATACATGATAGATTTTACTTCCAAAATCGTTCCCTGAATCTAGCAATGTAGAGGACTTATTAAATGTGGTGGGGTAATGGTGGGATTCAAAGAAAAAGGTTAAAGTAGACTTGCTCCTTTATAGAAGTGAACTATACTTCTTGAAACATATATTACTCTTCCTCCTTAGTCATTACCTAATGTAGGAGAAAGGAAACTTAATAAAGATATATTTCAGATAAATAGAACTCCATTATAGTGATAGAGTATGGATTTCATAGGGCTACCAATTGGTGTTGCTTTGAAAATATTCCCCATATAAACTTTGAAAATATTATGAAATCCAAATCCAAATGAAATGGAAAAAACAAGTAAGAAGCTTTACACAACTTCAAAGGATTATGAAAATATGGACTATAGGAAATTTTGCAAATTATGAAAGAAAAACAAAAATCTTGGAAGCATGGGAAAAAGAAAACACAAATAATGAAAAAGGTGCAAAACCAACCCTGAATATAACAAGATCTCGACATGACAAATTGTGTTAACGTATCATAGTTTAAAATAGAAGGAATAACAAGATCATGAGGAATATATTGGATTTTAAATTTAAACTCCTTTCACTATTTATTTATAATTAAGTACATGCTTTCATTTAGATTATGATCGTGATAGATTCATCTTGTATCATATGTTGCTTTCATTTAGATTATTCTTGTATCATATGTTGCTTTCATTTAGATTATGATCATGATAGTTTTATCTTGTATCATATGTTGCTATTGGGGATCTTATTCCAAGTAAAAAACACAATGAAGTTTCAAAAACTTTAACTAGATGTACGATTATGATTCCCAAGATTCCAAATAGGAGAACCTCACTAAATTCTCTTTTTATTTTCTTTCTTTTAAATTATCCTTTCTTTATAGTCAAACTGATAGTATTAAACATTTACAAACCAGGCCTTGGTCATTGTTAATATGATATCAAGGAATTAATGGTAGGATTTATATAGAAATGTCCAATTAACATAATCATGAGCAAGAGTCTCTAACTCGATTTATCACTTCATACTACCAAAAATGTCATTTTTTTTCCAAATAAGAAAACAAGGAACTGACACAACACCAATACTCCTTCTTATCATATAATTGTTATTACAAATGATTGGGAGTTGAAATGATTACAAAGCCACTACTTCATCATTCTTATTGGCATGTTGCATATCACTGACAGTTAACTTCTCATAAGAATATGAAGTATAATTATTGACACATGAGAGGCATACAACACATCAAGACATAAATGATGATAGAAATCATGGAATGACAAATTTTTCTACCTGGAGTCTTTTCAAAAGAAATATCATTTCCTAGATCATTAACCTTATTAAACTTAATTATGCTTTCTCCAAAACAAGATATAACATGTTTGATATCATGTAAACATGAAACACTTCGTTTGTTTAGCTAAATCGTGTTTTCCATATGCTCTAGTTTAATATTCTTGTTCACTAATAGTCGAAGAGAATAAATGCACATCATCGAAATTTCCACAATAATATAGTTGGAGAAATATATTGAAGAGGAAACCATTGGAGAATTCCGTGTGTGCAATTTCAAAAAAAAATTCCTCCCTTACTATAGTGAAAACAAAATAAGATTATTATAAATGACAATGTTGACTACAAAAGAATGCTTTTCTGCCAAAATCTTACCAAGTAACTATCAAATTATCAAAACAATGAAATCCTTCTTGGTTCCCTAGGTAGAGATTCCTCCTCTTATTTCTTTCTTTCTAATCTTATAGAGAAAAGTGAATGATGAAAGCATGCCATAACTAGTAGTTGGAACTAAAGTTTGTCATCATCAATATGAGTTACTTTTCACAAGTAGTTATTTTAGAGGAATTTAACAATAAAGCAGTATAAGATTTCAGTGTAAAATATTTCTTATTTATCAATAGGAAATGTAGGTGGGGAACTAAGATGTGAATTCTTTTTGTAAATCACATTTGATTTCATCAACAAAATATGATATAAATATCTAATTTATTGTGTTTAAAAGAAAAATTAATTATGATATAGAGAATGCTCGATAGGTTGAATTAAAGGAATTCTATGACTAATCATCTTCTCTTTTCATATTTTTTGGATGAATTAGGAAAACGAGATAGTTCATAGTTGTATAAAAAGATATTAAAATGAAAACTTGATAAAATTTATTAAAATAAACTAATTAACCTACCCCTAGACCTATTCTAAGCTACAAAGACTACCAAAGCTAAGTAAAATCAAACTTCCAATGGAGCCATTCAAGTTTATTAAAACTTGCGCAAATGTGTTCATTAGAAAATAGAAATGAAAAATGAATCAATACTAAATCATAGAAGGAAAATTTTGAAATATATACAACCATACCTGATATATACAAGAAAAAAATCATATTTTTAATAGGAAAGTTTGTTCGAAGTGAATCCTCCAACCATGTTTCAATTCTATCATGAAAATTAATGAGGTAAGCATGGAGTTGTTGGGAGTAAAACATACTTAGGATGTCCATGTGCTAAGCAACTTCATAAATCACACCTTGTAGAGAAAAGTTAGTATTGATTGTTTCATTTACAATAGGAAGAGCATTGATATTATAATACACCGAAAAATTCTTTGAAATTGATTTTTCCAAGCAGGACTCTATTGGGTCATGAAAGTCAAGTTGGAAATCTATTGAATATCATGAAGAAGCCATGGATGAATGACATAGATTGTATGAATCAAATGATATGCTTTTAGGTATTGGAGTTTGTGGAATATTTATGGTATTATTTGTTCTAGAGGACATAATAAGTTGGTAGGACAAAATCTTTGATTGAAATTGAAATACTTTACAATCGTGGTAATCCATCAAAAGGTCATAATCCAAGTTTCATTTCTTTGGTGAAATTTGATTGGATAATCCTCCACTAACTCATAGGGTAAGCCATCAATACTAAAATATCCAAAATACTAGCTTAAAATATCAAAAAATCTACATATTGCAATTATATATATATTGGAAAATATTAATAACATATGAAGAATATACATATTGACAATATTTGAAAGTAAATTTACATTTTTGCTTACATAAGATACACTATTGTTACAAGGTAATGGGAATTTATATGGAAAGAAAACCATTTTTCACAAGTTTCACTCGAGATGTTGCAAGCAATATCAATACTATTATTTAGTTGTGAGAAATATTCAAGATTGTGAAAGGATTTAAAAGGAACTTGATCTATAACATCAAAATCATGTATGGGAATGGATATTTGTTCTAAATAATTGAAATCATTTTGATTCTAGAAGATAGAATATGAGAATATATTCTGACATCAACCCTATTAGAACACATCTCATCTTGTACTATAGATTCACTTTGGGGATTGACAACATGAGAAACTTACATAATTTTCAGAAAAGGGTGAAGTGATTTAGTATTATCAATCTCCAAAGGTTCATTATAAACGAATTCATTGTCTTCCCTCTCACTATCATAAAAGACAAATCAAAACTAAAAGAACAACTGGATTAACATGCATGATAATTTTCAGGATTATACAAGGAATAATCACTAAATAATTCATCATTCTGATGATAACTAATGGGAGATTCATATCTCATTTGATTTATAATAGTTTATGTAGTTTTTGCTACAACACCCTCCAAAATTTTGGCATACACTTAATTTCAGATCCTTCCTTGGTTTTTCATACTGTTGTCGCAAACACCAAAACTCATTTCATGTAGTTTCTTGAAGTATTTTGCTCCCCTTTGCAAGTTGGATAATTTTTCATCTTTTGGCATGGTTGGATGTCACAAAATGTGTAGAAGCCCGTTCTAGTGGTTTCAAGGGTCTATCTATGTGAATATGAGTTGTTCTAACTATGTAAACATCTACCGCACTCATTCCCTAAGCAATGTCGTACAAGTGTCATCATGGTTGTCCCAAAGTCTATCTTAAGTGTCGCACTTGTCATAAATGGTCATAAAGTGGTCACATGGAGGGAAATGCATATATCATGTGTCCTAGGTAAACTATGTTTTTGTGTCATTAAGTATTCTACATGTGAGATCACAATCAAAGTCTTATCACTATTCACACTAGTCTAACCAGTCTTACACAACCATTTTTAGAAGACTTCCTGACTAAGCAACTTGGATTCACCTAGCCTCCCTGAACTATGCACTATGCAGTTTAAGTACACTAGCTAAGACCTTGCCCCTTGACACTATGAAATGCGCAGTTTCTACCTCCCAGAATTGTTGCACTATGCAGTTTCTATACTCAAGCTCCAATCATGAGCAATCATTCCTCCTAACTCAGCCTTCACTGCGCACTGCGCAATCAAAAGCCTAAAGATCATCCCCTGAGCCTCTAAACTGTGCAATTTTGTAGTGGCCCTGCCTCCCTTGCCTCCCAAAATTATGCACCGTGTCCTCTCAATGCTCATCCCCTTAGCCTGTCCCACTGGCTCCTAAAACTGTGTAGTCTTGTCCCTCATTCCTTCCTAAACTGCACACTTCATATTCTTAGAGCTCAAGTTGTTCCCCTAGCTGTTGGAACTATGCATTGCACAGTCACTGAGCCCTTTATCCTGACCTGTCACCTAGTCTCGGCTCAGATAATGGATAAAAATGAACTATCTTAAACTAGGGGGTTTTCAAACTGATGTCGTATCATCATGAGTGAATTGCAGATTTAGGTACTTTATCACACCATGGAAAGATGATGAAGAAGGAGATGAAGAAAGGAAGCTTGATGAAAGGAAAACTTGCAGCTGAATACACAAGCTAATCAGTGAAGAGAATAAAAAGGGACATTCATTTGTGATTACAACTCCAGGCTTAAGATCATTGAAGATTCCTTATCACCAAGTCATACGAAGGAGAGAAGAAGAGGCAGACACTCAACACTCAGAAGAAGCAGTGGCTTGACATTGCCCCATCAGCATGTAGTCCATGTCAACAGTGTCATTTCATGTCATGTCATGAGTCGTCACATGCCACACCTTGTGGCCAATAATATAACATATGTTTCAAAATGTTTTGTAAAGTGAAAGTCCAAAGTACACACATGGAATATAAATATTCATGTAAGTTGAAAAGTCATAGGAAGTCAAAAATTCATGAGGGTAGTCAAAGAGTTACAAGGAAGGGGAAGCATCACCCCTTGGTTATATATTCTCCCTCATTGTATGAGCATAGGACTTTTTCAACTTGGCTCCTCCCGCAAGGTATTGGAGAGACATATCAATTCTTTTGAGGAGCAAGGAGTGACTCCAACACTCAACTATTGGAGCTAGCGATGTTCATTATGTAGACATGTCTTGGAACTTTTAATTAATAAAAGAAGCCTTCAAGGCCAACACGTTCTTCATGCATGGATTATGGATATTTGTAAGACTATTCTATGAATGTTTGTAATTCATGTTTTCTTTCATCTGTGCTAAAGTAGATGACCTATTTAGGTTATTTTGGTACTTATCATAGTGAGAATGTGTTGTAATTTCTATTATCGTTGTTGCATCCTCGTGGTTTATTCTGCTGGATATTAGACAGATCTTCCTTGCTATATTGGTTTCAATGATCGTCACATCTTTGTGAACTATTTTGCTTGATGTTGTACGAACCCTTCTTGTTCATGTGTGTCTCTACTAGGTTGTTACCACTACCTATTTCTTAGAGGCTCACTTCTCCTCCCCTCCACAGTGAAAGAAATTTGACACACATATGATCGAACACTCACCAGACAAACCCTCCTTACTTTTCGAAGGCACCATGCACTCCTCTCTCTTGCTGATAGTTAGAGCCAAGGCATATCTTTCAGATATATGGCAACCAGACCAATATTATGGATGGGGCTCCTACTCCAAACGACATGAGGTCTAATTGGGACTTCACATTGGGGGGACCCCTTGGTTGACAAATTTCCAACACCATCAATAATGGCGCTAGAAGGAGGGCTAGATGACAAGTTGAGCACATTGAATCTGGTTTGAACCTCGTATCTAAAATGGCTCGTACTCAAATATTATTCCCGGGGCGTTTCTCTAATTTTTCCCTTTGTCAATTTTCAATCCCCAATGAGCCTCTCTATCACTTGTCCTAGTTAAATTTTTATGGTGAGGACAAAACATCCATAACCGAGCACATTTCTAATTTTCTTAAATTTTTTGAATCTTACGAAATCAATGATGAAGAGTTTTCTTGTGTTCTTTTCTTCCTCACCCTTGAAGGTTATGTTAATCGATGGTGCCATACCTTGCCACCTGGTTCCATCCATTCCCTTTGTAAGTTCCTTGGGGAGCTTCATCAAGCCTTTGATAGGTATAATTACCGAGGTGTTTTTAAAAGAATTAATCTATTAAGAATGAAGCATAATGAATCAATTGAGGATTTTTCTGATCGATTCCTTCACCGTTTTTTTTTTTTGATCGATTCCTTGACCTTTTTTTGAAATTTTTGAAGAAGACATGAATCAGGATTTCTTGAAACAAGAGTTTGAGCTCTTGGTTCTTATCTCTTTACACGATGAACCTTAACCCCCTGATTTTCCTATTTCCCCAACTCTTGTGAGTCATGAGACACCTCTAATTTCAGAGGAGGAACCTATTATTCCTTTTGTTCCTTTTACTCCTCATTTTCCAGTTTCGATGTGGGTGCCTCGTAGTGATTGTGAAGTTGGGAAGTTTGCAAATCAAATTATTAATCCACCTTCTCATTCTTCTTACGTTTCTCATGACTCAGATTCAATGGAGGAAATATCAGAATGGCTCATGAAGCCCATGGGGAAACTAACTTCCCCATTTCGCAACATGATGTTATCATTCATAACTCTAGCCTCCAACCTAATCTAGATTTCCATGATCCTCGATCATCTACATGCCATGACTCTTTGTATTGTGATCCATCCAATCAATTTGCTCCATCAGCTAGTTTTTCACACTCTCTCTATTTTCACATTGTTGCTTCAAATTGCGATTAGATACGATTCAGTCCCATTACACAGGTGGAGGAGAAGAAAGGTGAAGATGATTTCAATCCCTTTTTTATTTTCAAAAATCCTCTATCTGAAGATGATGCACTTCATGGAAAATTTTAGGGGCTAATGTTCACCATGTGGGCTAATTTTTCATGATTTTTCCAAAAAAAAGATTTGCCAATTTCCAATTTTATAAAAGACAATTTGCCCAAATTTTAGAATATAAAATTATTTTACCTTAAAAACCGCCAACATTATATAGAGACTTATATATAAAATCATTATAAATTTGAATAATTTTACAAATATATCATTAAAAATTTTATGGTGAGATTTGCCAATGTTTTTAAACTTCAAGAAAATTTTCCATCCTTAAAATTTTCCTTGATGTGCTTCCATTCTTAGATGTTTTTTAATCTGCCAATCTTGGTAGTGAATCAAATGTAATTAATTCTTTTGATCAATCTGTAGCGTTGGGAAACAATCATTATAATGATGATGACTCTGTTGATCACGAATTCCCAGGTGTATCAACTAATCTTTTCATTTCTCATGAAGATTTTACATTAGATCCAAAATCTGGTTTGGTCAAAGAAAATGTGCTTATCGAAACTGCCTATCCATCTCACTATCCCTTGTGCTCTATCGTCTATGATGCATCTACTTGTGATGGGCGTACTCCATGTTCTTCAAGTCCGTCATCCACTGAGTTAGCCTCTTAATTGGCACAAGTTGGTGAGATTATCCATGATGCAAATGAAAACAACCAAATATTTGAGTACTCTTCCCATCCCTGATCATATCTTGACTTGTATGAAGACAACTCTTCAAATCAACTTGCTAATGAAATTTCCTCAATTCATTTATCTTTGAATTTGTGATCAGAAGAATATTTCAACTTGAGTAATTTGGTCATTGAAGTTGAAGAATCTAGTCAAATCAATGATAGAGATGGTTACCATCCAATGAGCATTAGCTTTATTGAAACCAGTGGTAGCAACTATCCTAAAACCATGCATGATTTGGTTCAATCTTCAAAATGAGATTTTGCAATTATGGAAAGTTTTGGGACTTGCCAGGGAATCGAGGCACCTCAAATTTTGTTGATGGTTATGTCAAGATATTGAGACTCTGGTAAGCCCCCCACACTAAGCCAGATTTGGTTTCCCCCACACAACCATTCTCTCTTCATGGTTTCACTCGATGTAAATTTATTTTTGAAAAATGTTTGGTCTTTCGGGTATGATCTTTCAAATTTTTAAGATTTTACTTCTGACTGGATTTAGGCATCTTTTTCAGTTTATTTATCTACATGCAAATATATCATATCAAACTTGGGTTTGGAATGTGTATCTCTCATAGAATCATGGAATTATGAAGTTAATCATTTCAAAGACTATGTTTGGCTGAAGGAATCATGCCTATCAATTTCATCTCTTAATAGTCAGCTCCTATTTTTGCTTGTGAATGTTATATTGCAAATCTTCCACTTTATTGCACCTAAAATCCTCTTGAGTAATAATCAATGCACGATTCATCGCACGAATCAAATTCTTCTCCATTCACCATGTCCTCACTAGTCACATGTATTTGTTGTGTTATCATCCCATTTAAATTATTTCCATGATTACGATGCTTACACGGTTTGTCACTAGTTACAGGAAAATGGCTTGTCCCATTTGGCTTGTGATGAACTTGGTTCAATTATTTAGAGTATTTGCAGAACTATTCGAATTGATTTATCTTTGTTTATTACAAACTGGGAATGTCATGCTTTAATCAACTTATCTGATCATTATTCTGTCTTTGATGACTGTCATTCATGTTATCATTTTCCCACTAGTATATCCAATGGCAGTTGTTTTGCATCCTTCAATCTTCATTGTTCAACATCTCAAAATTCAGATTTTTTTCGAGTAGTTGAGGCACTTCAGCCTTCGCTAATGGTTATGTCACGTCCTCGCTATCTCAACATGAATGTGGGATATGAGCATATATGTTTTCCCTCACAATATTCCCATTGTAATCCCCTGCCTCTAATTTAAAATTCATATTTTCAAAGATTTAGGGGTTTTCAAGAGGATCATCATGGATTTTACGATCCAACCATTGAATGGTTGGAACTATCTTACCTGGAAAGCTCCGTCACAAGTAACAAGTTTTGATATTTCCTCACGCTTGCTAAGAAGTTCGGTTCAGATGGAGACACATCTGTGATAAGTTTTTGAGGTTTTTCAAATGACGATTCTTGTCGAAAGGGTAAGAATGTAAATTGGATAGAAATACAGGTGATGGCCTATCTTTTTGTTAACAGGAAAGACCTTCAAATTTTTGTGCAATTTATTCAAGCTCTTAGCTTTTCTATTTCACATTACTTTATATATATTTTAATTTTTTGTATCTTCATGGATGTAGGTCGGGAACAACTATGGTGGCTATTGGAAATTCCATTATACGTGACCCCAACCTTCTAGTTGTTAGTTTAGGAGTTGGATTAGTTGCACCTTAGTTTTCCTTCTCTTGCACCCATCCCGTGTTGTTCTCTTTAGTCTCCCTTGTCTTTTCTTACTTTCTCTTGCATTATTCTTTGGTTTATCTTCTTTTTCTTGTCTTCTGGTTTTATTTCCTTGTTGTGTGTTGTCTTTCCTTTCATTTGTTTCTTTTTTTTTTCTTTCTTGTTGTTTGTCTCCTTTTGCTTTCATCATGTGAATGTGTTGTACCTGTACATGTTGTGGCTTCTTAGTATGTGTGTGGTTGAACTCTAAAGAGTTTTATGACACTTTAAAATTTGGCTAACCTTCTATCCATATTCCTTGTTTTGGTTATATCTTTTGTCCGATGAAGTTCCAACAAAAAATATTATCCATTCGTAAGGAGAGTTTTGGTCCAACCATGAACCCATGGCTATTCGAGAAACCTTACGCCTACACTTGGTCTTTATGTTTCAGTGTTTTCATCCTTATCCAATCAGTAGAACAGGAGAAGGGGAAAAGTATAGACGAGCAAACCTAAATCAGAGGTATTTATATGCTTCTCTGAAGGAACAACCTCTTATGCTCTCAATAAGTTAGGATCCCTCTTCCGCCCTAAAATGAATAAGTTTTGATGTAAAGGCCTCTTTAAAATAAATAAATAAATGCGAAAGAAGAGAAAGGATTCCTATTTTAGGAGGTGAAGCAAGCAATGCCGCTGGGGTATTTCCCAGGCTCACTGACAATGGAGAAATGCTTGTGTTCCTGCGTGACTTTGTCAAGGTACTATCCAAGCCTACTGGTAGTGGAGAAACAATAGAGATGAAAAATTATACTCTAAAAATCTTAAGCTCATGAGCTACACTACCCTTCCCAACTCAAAACATTGTGATATCACTGAATCTTATGTTGTGTTCAACCGAGAATGAATAAAGGGGATTGCTTCTATTCATGGGGTAAGTGGGAAGACCAAAGTAATATGCACGATGAATCAATACTCCCTGAAGAACCAATGCCCTGCACAGAAGAATTTAACCGATGCAGAGAAGCTGGAATTCTACCAGTGTGTCTCCAAGTGTTGTAGCTGCTACAAGACCCTCCAAAATTTTGGCTCACTGAATTTCAGAGCCTTCCTTGGTCTCGCATACTGTCATCGCAAACACCGAAACTCACTTCATGTACTTTCTTGACGTATTTTTCTACCCTTTGTAAGTTGGGTAAACTGTCGTATTTTGGCATGATTGGTTGTCGCACAATGTGTAGAAGCCTTCTATGGTCATTTCAAGGGCATATATTTGTGAATATGAGTTGTTCTAACTATGTAAACATCTGTCACACTCATTCAAAAAGTTCTGATCATTGCTGCATAAGTGTCGTCATAGTTGTCCCAAAGAATATCTTAAGTGTCACACTTGCTTAAATGGTTGTAAAGTGGTCACATGGAGGGAAATGCATTTTTCATGTGTCCTCGACGATCTATTTTGTTGTGTCATTAAGTATTCTAAGCATGAGATCACATTCGAAGTCTTATCACTATTCACACTAGTCTAACCATTCTTACACTTAGCCATTTCTGAGAAGGCTTCTCGACTAAGAAACTTGGCTTCACCTGGCCTCCCTGAACTATGCACTGTGCAGTTCCAGTCCTCTAGTTGAGACCTTGCCCCTTGAAACTGCACAATGCATAGTTCCTGTCTACTAGGAGTGTTGCACTACACAATTTCTGTGCTCAAGCTTTGGCCTTGACCTCCAGAATTGTGCCATCATTCCTCCCAACTCGACCTTCACTGCGATCTACACAATCAAAATCCTCAAGCTCATTCCCCGATTCTCTAAACTGCGCAATTGTGTAGTGGCCTTACCTCCCTTGCCTCCCAAAATTGCGCACTATGTCGTATCAGTTCTCAGCCCCTCAACCTATCCCACTGGATCCCAAAATTGCATAGTCTTGTCCCTAAGTCCTGCATGAATTGTGCACTACATAGTCTCAGATCTCAAGATTTTCGCTTGGCTTCTGGAATTATGCATTGCGCAGTCACTAAGCCCTCTCTCCCGACCTGTCACCTGGTTCTGACTCAGGTAATGGATCAAAATGCATTATCTTAGACTAGGGGGTTTTCAACTGATGTCGTCTATTCATGAGTAATTGTAGATGCAGGTACTCTATCACACCATGGCAAGATGGTGAAGAAGGAGATGAAGGAAGGAAGCTTGTTGAAAGACACACTTGTAGTTGAATACACAAGTTAATTAGTCAAGAGAAGCAAAAGGGACATTAGTATGCAATTGCAACTCAATAATTAAGATCATTGAAGATTCCTTATCACCAAATCATACAGAGATGAGAAGAAGAAGTAGAATGATGCAGGAGCATCTGACCCTTTTCTAATTTAAAGAGGAATCCAAGAGGAGCGATGAAGACGTGGACAATCAAGCTGGAAAACAGTAGGAAAATCTGCTCAAAAACATATTTAATGAGGATTTGGCGGATATATTATCTGCGTGCATGCACTATGGAGCTTTCGTTGGAGGAAAATAAGGATCGGATCTTATCGATCCTTCCGATCTAAGGAAAATAAGGATCGGATCTTATCGATCCTTCCGATCTAACATTCTTATATGTATATAATAAGACAGAGATAGAAGAATAGGGAGGCATTTGTGAGTGGCCAGGATGTAACCGAGGGTGAGCTTGTTCTAAGGCTGCAATGCCTTAGACGTAAGTGATTTTGTATGTAATAAATTTAATATATTCTGTTGATTTCCTGCTGCATGTTGAATTATGAATTTCTGTGTGTGAATTGTTGATCGACATTGACCTCTTCGGAATCGATGGCGATCTATACATATATTGTTTAATTGTTATTGTTCTATGAATGTAATTATGAATGGCCATTGATAAATGCGTTGGAAGGGAGAAGCGTTCACACAGCCAGGCGCACGTATATCCAACACTGCTAAGGCAACCTGGCTCATAAAACAACTGTGAGATGGGGGCGCAATCAATAGTTGTATGGTTATCGTAGAGTGTCTCATAAATAGAAAGCTCTTCTTTCGTCCACCTACCTTGTAACTGGAAAATGGGTAGAGGCACCCATTCACAACAAGCCAAGTCTGATTCTATGTGACAGGAAGTCTGATTCGTGGTCGATGAAAATAATAGTAATAATAATCATCGATCAGACACTTGCAAAGTTGTTGCGTTGGGCAGGCGCCGTGTCCCGAGAGATGAAAGTAGACTATTTGTGGAAATCTGTGATTGCTCTGAAAGGAGCTGGGCGATTTCATAAAGAGCCACGTCACATAATGAAGTTGTTTAAAATGCTTCCGTTTAGGCTTGTGGGCCATAACCCACAGGCCCAGGTTCGAATTTTTACATGAAAAGAGATTTTGGCATACCCCAAGATCTCATTTTCATCAAAGTGGTATCAGAGCAGGGAAAGGATTTCCTGCGAGAAGAAGAGTGAAAATAGAAGGAGCAGAGGTACAATTGTTGAAGACTGGAGAGTTTATGGTCTTACTGTCATGCAGAGAGCGGCAGCGGAAGGTGAGAAGTTTTGCAGCAACCTAGAGCAAGGTGTGCTCAATTGGTTCCAAGAGAAGAGTGTTGGATACCTATACCAATAGGTTTCATATTTCATGATTGGCAAGAGAAAGGCCAAATATGCTCTGCTTTGAGTTCACAAAGATCCCATATTTCCTAGAGAACAAGAGGTGGGTAAAGCGTTTCAAGTATTGAGGACCTTATTTCAATTTTGTGGATGATTCAACAGTCTAATCTGGATCATGCCATGTTTCAATTTTGAGTTATAGAATAGAGAAAGAAGTCTGTCCAAACTGTTTAATCTTGGCAGACAAGTAGTTTAGGTAGAGAAGCAAAGGTTCCCAACAGCTTAATCTGGGACCTTGGAAGAGATAAGGGTAGAAGTAGATAGAAAAAAAAAAAAGAAAAAAGCCAAAGAAAAGAAAAGGCAAGTAAGGGTTTGCAAGCCTAAATGCACCCTCCAATGGAGAAACAAAAAATGCTAGGAAAATAGCTGGGTAAGCAGTTGTGGTTGCAGAAAAGGTATTTTCACCACCACTCATATGTCAAGAGGTGTTTTGCCAAGGCAAAATCTATCAATGAACAAAGTGGTTAATCCCATCATATTACAGCAAGGAGCATGACTAACTTCCCTCTTCCCCTCCATTCCATTACTAACACTCCCTTTTTTTTACTGAGATTTATGAAGAGAGATCATGGTTTTATGGTGGTTCTAGTTCATTCAGAATCCACATTTCTTGTCTAAGATCTTTTCATTTTGATCTACTCTCAAAACCAAGTCAATTTCAGATAAACTCAGTAAAATCCCCTTCATTTGCTCCCTTCATTCATATTAACCTCTAATTTTACTATATAGCTCCCCTATTTTACCCCTTCCCCTAATAATACTAACACTATGGTGTATAAAGCCCCAAATCTTATAAATACTCCTTCCCCTTGGCATTATAGCCATATATTCTTCAAAAGGGACCAAAATGACATCTGGTCACTTTGGTGAACCTGTTCCATCCCTTTCCCCCTTGCTGCAAGTCAAATTGCTCCTTAAACCATCATTTGCATTGAAAAAACCCTTATAAAACCCTCTTCCGCCTTTAAATCCTTTGCAAAAACTACCAAAGCCAAAAAACCCGCCTCTGGCGCATTTCCAAAGGTTAGCGCATTGTTTGTTTTAAATAATAAACAGTGAAAAACCAATGAAAAACCAACGAAAAACCCTCTACCCAAAGTTTTCCGCCCGCATACAACTCGAGCATCTTGCTGCTCCGCCCACCGTCGGATCGAGGCCCGAAGATCCGACGATCCACGTTAATATCGGAGCGGCCCCCACTGCTGTCCTTTACCGCCCGAGAAGGTGACGTTGCGTCACGTCAGGGCCTCTCCACGCGTCAAGCGCTAAGGTATCTCGGAGCCGGGCCTGACAACTTCGGCGCCGTACCTAAACCGCCCCGAGAAACCGTAGCGGTTAACCTTAACCGTAACCGCTACGGTCCTAACCGCCAACTGTTTTCCGCCAACGAATCGCCACGTCACATCCACCTGTACTCGCTCCCGCTATTCGTCCACCTGGCCGCTGACATGGCTGCCACCTCATCGCCCCCTTGGACCAATAGTCTACGCCACGTCATCACTAAAAAGCGCCAAAATGGTAAAAAAGTCTATATTTACCCAAAAAACCGTGTTTTTCCCACTTTTCTCTCCTGTCGCTATTGTTCGTTCTGCATGACCGTTTACGTTCGAATTTCCGCCAACCTGCTGAGTTAACCCGGGCGACCTCCTCAGCATCAACCGTGCACACCTGCGCAACCTCTGTTCGTCAATTAACAGGTATTTACCATTGTTCTGCCCTCTATACGACTGTTATTGAAATTTAAGTTGCTCAGAAGGCTTAAGACACCTTGAAACTACATTTACACCGCCCATTTCCCTCTGCGCGTCCACCATTGTAACTGTGAAGTCCAAAAAGCACCAGCCGAGCCATAATACCTGTAATTTCGCTCAGAAAGCAACACTCACTGCGTATTCTCGGCTAAATTCCTAGTTGGTCTCAATTTACCCGCTAAAAGAGGACATAGTCAGACCTTAGAAAAGCTCTGCTCCCAAAACAAACAGTATTCCAACTGCTGTTGTGTAAATCCCCCTCTGGTATCTAAATACAAACTGTCTTTACAGAGAATCACCTCTATTCTGTGTTGCTTCCATTTTGACTATTCACCTACAATTGTTGCACTTTGAAGAACTATGGAGACTCCTATTGCTCTAAATATCAAGCCCCTCAATGCTCCTCACCAGGAATTAGCATGGAAAGCCCTGGGAGACATGGATTACCAAATGCTGGACTGGTTCCCTATGGGAACCAAATACAATATCCAGATGATGAATGAGTTAAAAGCCCAGCACCTGAGTGGGGCAGACATCTTGGGAATTTGGGACTCAAATTTGCCCATCTACAACCTTCCCCAAGTAAATCCTATGCCAGAACTGATCTACAGCTGCCAGGAATGTTATGACCCAAACCAAAGAGCTGTCATCAGCCCCACAGGCTCAATCCTGTTCCAGATTACCCCAGAGAGTATAAATGGAATGCTGCACTTCCAAACTGCCAAGCAATTGACCCCCCTCTTTATGCAGAATTTGATAAACAAAGGGACCAAGCTGTCAAATGACCAAATCATTAAAATCAATCAGTTGTTTGTAAGACCAGGCTCTGAATCAGTCAGAACCCCTCCTATTGGGTATCACTATTTGAATGAATTGGGCAGGATGTTAGTGGATTTAATCAGTTATGTCCTAGGATTCAGGGGAATGGAGGATGTGGATGATAGCCTAATCGCAATGCTGTCTATATTCTCTCCTGGTAAGCCCCCAGCTGTACATTATGACTATGCAACCTACATTGCAGATAAAATCCATGAGCAGTTTATGAACTTGAAGAGGGAAAGACTATTCAGGTATACTTCATATATATACCATCTATTCTTGTTCTATCAGCCAGCCACCTTCTCTGTTCCTTTGAAGCCACTCAATGCCCAGGGAATTCCAAGGTCAGTTGTGTTCTGGACTTCTGTTTTTCATCATACCTCTGTATCACCTTACACATACACTGAGTTCATTGACTTATTCATCTATCCAGTCATGACAGTATTGCATGGTACTCCTCCTCCTAGACTAACTGATGACATGAGGAGAATTCTCCATTTGAATAAGTCCTACAGCATTGGTAATTGGTACTTCTACCAAAACCACACAGTCATCAGGATATATGGCTGTGAGTTGAACCCATTTAGGTTGCCAAGGTATGTCCCCATGAGGCTTTTTGCCTTGGAATATTTCAGACAGTTTGGGAACTCAGACTATCTTCATTTTCAGAGCAACAACAAGAAGTCACAGTTGAAGGTAAGGAACCAGCTGGGTCCTTTCCTATATAACAGAAAAGAAGAGGGATGGAAAGAGGCAAACACTATCCTGGAAGGCCTCAGACTGCAAACCAGCTTTGAATGGATACCCTATGACCCCAATCATGCTATCTCCCTCAGGAGGATTAGATACAAATTGGGTAGCTATGCACACAAGAGACAACCCGAGATTGAACAGTATGCCAACGCATCAAATTGGGAAGAGGGTACCCTAGAGGAGGAAATTACTAATGAAGAGTTACTTGAGAGAGAGGCTAGAAATATGCAAAAGGAAGCTGACTTGGAAACTTGTGGACAGGTGCCCCTCTCCTACAAAAAGCAACTTGGAGCAGCTGCTACATCATCAACAGTACAACAGCAAACTGCCGAGAAAGCATCACAGACAGCAAGCAAGGATAAAGGGAAGCAGGTGGAACAACCACCTCCATTGACAGAAGAACAAGTGGACACATTGCTACAGCAGCAAGAAGAGATGGAGCAGCAGGAACTTGGGCAGCAACAAGAAGAAGAACAGTTTAGTGAACAGCAGCCCTTGCAGCAAGAAAAAGTGATGAATGCTCCAAGCCCCACGGAGCAACAGGCTCAGACAGTGGTGCCTCCTAGGGCAGAAACTACTGTTGATACCTCAGTCCTCCAAACCCCACAAAAGGAGGACTTAACCAGGAAAAGGGATAGAGAGACTCCCCTGACTTCATCCATCAATCGGGGAGAGAAAAGACAAAGACTAAATGACTCTCAAGAGGATGACATAGCAGTGAGGCAAGCAATGGGCATGGGCCCACCCAGTGGAGAAGTTTCGGCCAGTTCATTTCAGCATGAACACGATAGAGCCGTGGGAGGAGAGGTCAGCTCCTCCAGCCAGCACAGAGAAGGACAGTCCAGCATCAAACAGCAATTTATTGACATTAAGAGGAGGAGTGATCCTATTAAAGTACAGCTGTACAATCATTTGCTGAACCTGGCTCCCACCAATCAGCAAAGACTCATGTCTGCCTTTGATGTAAGTGAAGGCAAGATGATCATGAGTCACTTCATGCCCACAACGCTGCATCCTCAATCTACCTCGGATTACCTAAGAACCAACATGGAGGTTCTGGCCAAGGACATACACCCTATGGATAAGATTGAATTACATAAACAAACTGGTGAAATGGTGTATGCCTCCTTGGCAGATGAGACATTGGAGAACTACAAATTGAAGAGCAGCCTTGATAATACAGCCTCTCAGCTGGAATTGGAGAGAGCATCATCACAAGCCAAGGACAACAGGATCAAGTCCTTGGAAGAGGTAATTATAGAAATAGGACATGATCCTAAAGATGTTAAGGGTATCCAAGAACTCTTGAAGCTAAGGGATGCAGACATGGCGGCCTTAAGAAAGAAAATCAAGCTCCCAGCTACCATCCATCCTCAAACAGATGAAGTTGCCCAGCAAAGGCAGGAAAAGGATGCTACAGACCTACTGATATCCCTGTACAAGGAGCTGGTTCGAACTCAAGACCAGCTAGGACAATCAGAAGCTGCAAAGGCAGCACTACAAACAGCAATGAAGCAAAGAGAAGAGGGCCAACCCTCCCAGCCTCCTCCTGTGATAATTAATCTTGAGGAAGTCCCTCCAACAACTACTCCTCCTCCTCAGCAAACGGGAACTACAGCACCATCTACAGCAACAACTACACCAACACCAGGACAGACTCCCAGTCTGGATATGCAGAAGCTGCAAGCTGAGATCCAAGTTCTTGAATCTCAAATGAAAGAGCTTGATGAAGTCAAGAAATCTTTGGCCAAGGTGAATGAAAAATTTGACAAAAGCAAGCAGAATGAAGCAGCAAAGGAGAAAGAGATAAAAGCTCTAAAAAAGAGAATAGCTGAACTAGAAAAAGAGCTTGCACTAGAAAAAGTAACAGCAGAATTGAAAGCAGTCCTCTGGGGTAACATTGGGCGGTCCATCACCAATCAATGGCAGTATATTGAGACTATGGATGAGCAAATAGTACTCATCACCAAGGCAAACAAGGAAATACACAGAGCCAGAGCAAGCCTTGGCCACATGCCAGATGCTGCCAGCAGAATGATCAATGTTTTAAATAACAAAACTAGCTCTCAACTAGCTACCATGGGAATTACTAACAGGACTGAAACAATCTCAGTAGTTAAAAGAGTCCTGACACTAAGAAGTCTAGTTGGAACGCTGGAGAGGAGGACACAGGATATGCAGACCGAGATCAACAAGTTCCTGGACAGATTTGTGGCATTGCAGAACAGAGGCCTCCCCAGCATTTTAAGCAGTGTAGGAAGACTGCTCACCCTAGAAAATTACAACAAAAGGATTGATGCCCATGCAGTAGCACAGATTGCAAAACAGCCCAGTACCTCAACAGACACAGGGCCAGCATCAGGGCAGAATCTGTATGATAGGGTGGATAATCTGTTTTTTATTATGAATGAAATTGATCATCTGTTTGATACACCACCAAATTTCTTTAAGTATACTGAAGCAGATGAGACTATGGGGGCAATCATAAATCATCAATTGCCCACACAGGAAGTATGGAGGAATTTGACACAGATAATTTTATCAGGCCAGAACCTGTAGCGCTAATTTTCTCCAGTATATGAGCAGTCATGCACAGGCACAATTTTGATGAATAAAATCTACAAGGAAGAGGCAGATGCTGAGCCAACTCAGCAGAGCTATTTACTCACCACAGCAGCAGTCACAATCACAGGTGACAACCCAAAATACAGCGTACAAGCCATAAAGTCGGGTTCCCCAGCATTTAATCAAAGTATCTCAACCGACTCAGCAGATCCCAAAGGCCAAAATATCTTCTGACAGAACATTAAGGCGCCTTTATTTTGTATTCAATGCTGTAATAAATTTCTGATAATAATATCTCAAAGTTGGTGAGAATATTAAGTCTGAGATAACTCAGGACTCAGATATTTTTGTAAAAATCGCAAGTATATATTCACCCCTGGCATAAGCTCAGGGGGTTGTTGTTATTTTCCTTTTGGAAGTCTCACTTGCTGTAAAATTCTCAGAGAAGTAATGCAAAGGGAGAATGGAATTTCCGAAGCTTGGTGTATTTGATGCGTTGTGATGAATGGTGAATGTTGCAGGATTCCAGAGTGTTTCATAAAACAATAAGTTTTCTTAAATCTCTGTGTTACATGTTTTCGAGTCTTTTGTTCTCTTTTATTGTCTAAATGTTTTAAACTTAATAGCAAAGTAGAAGAATAGTTCAGGATTTAATCACTGATTACCCTGAACTCAATCTGAGCTATTATCCATGTTTTTCTTCAGATACAGTGAATGAAGTGTAATTCTTAATTGCTGCACTTTAAAACTATATCTTTTACAGTGATAGACATCCCCAGGGATTCAAGTTTTGCTCCTGAGGCATCTATCTGTTTCTCATACCTAGTTTGGTGGAAATACTCGAATACTTTAGTGAAAATTCTTAATTGCTTTCACTGGTTTTTTCACCTGTTTGTGTTATAAATCAAAATTTGTTCTATGAAGTATCCAAATGGCCCTGCAAACTTCACCAGTTCACCTCAAGGTTTCTAGACACCTACAGCCATAGACTCCATTGCCCAATGATACTTGACTCTCTGAATACTACATCACTAAGACCTAAAAGAAACTCTTCAGCCAAAACATAAACAAAACCTGTGCATAATAGCTAGCCTAAAACCCTATCATAAACAGTTACAAATCATAAAGAGAGAGCCCTCTCTGATCACAGTTCGGCTAGAAACAGTGATCCAAAGATTGGTTAGTGGTTACCCCGGCCGTATTCCCTTGGGAGTCATAGGGAACAACCTGGGTGTTAACATAATTGGCGACTCCACTGGGGACTCTTAAAGATTTTTCAATTACTATCTATCTTCCAAAGCTACCATCAAGCCTGAACTAGCCAAGAGGCCTTAGGACTGTTTCTGTGCCACAGGAACAGCTTTAGGGAAGAGCTGATTAGGGAATCTTCATCCTAGCTTTGAAACATATATAGCCATTCCAAAATTTTCATCCAGTCCTTGCATATATAAACTTCTTGTACAAATTCAAAAGAATATTTAGAAGCTGGCTCCCAAAAGAAATCCAAGGCACACTAGGGCAAACCCTGACCCTAATCAACCTATCATTGTTGATAATCCAAATATCATTCCAAAGAACATTAGGAGACAGCAAAAGCAGGAGAAGCCTGCCGATTCAGATATAATTTCAGAACAGCCTATCTGCATTCCCACACCCTGCAAAGTTCTGTTCCGGTCCACCCCTAGTTCCCCTAGTTCATCATCAACACCTCAAAGCCCTCCTCTCCCATCTTCACCATCTGCACATACTCTTTCAACCAGTTCCCCGCTTGTTACCCATACCATTAACCCTGTCACACCTATAATCCCTGTTGTCCCATTTATTCCGGTCAACCCCATAAATCCCATAAACATGGCCAACAGGTATGCACCTCTGCAGATACCAGCTAATGCTCCAGCTCTACCCCAAGATTATCAAACCAAAATCTCATTTTTTGACTCCCATGGCCCTTTGACAGCTATCCAGCATGCTAAGAAGATGCAAGACCACTTTGAAACCTATGAAATAGATGATGACAGTGTCAGGATGAGAATTTTTGTTCAAAGCTTAACTGGGGATGTCAGAACTTGGTTTAGATCCCTGAATGCAAATTCCATTGCAACCCCTGAGGTCTTGTACCAAGAGTTTACCAACAGATGGGAGAAAAAGAAAGATCCTCTACACATACTCGGTGAATATAACACTATTAAAAGAGGTCCCCAAGAAACAGTTTTGGAATATTGTGCTAGGTTTAACAATGTATATAATGCTATCCCCCAGAACTTAAGGCCCCCTCCTGATTTGGCCCTGTATAACTTCCCTGACGGTTTTGACTCTGATATGGCCTATCAGCTGAAAGAAAGAGATCCCCCAACCCTTGCAGAAGCTCAAAGAGTTGCAGTCACTGTAGAGGCCAACCTAATTGCCAAAAGAAACAGGGCAAAGCTGGAAAAGAAGGCTGGCTTCAGAGAAGAGCCCTCAGGTTTTGATCAAAAGTTGGATGCAATACTAAACAGCATGAAGAGACTGGGTGAAAGGGTGGAATCAGTTGAAAGAAAATCATCATGGGAGACATCACAAAGCAACCCTCCTAGAAACCCAAATTTTAGGAGAACTCAGAACCCAAACATAGGAAAAACAAGTGCTGACCAAGATATTAGACCCCCTTTTCAAGAAAACTATGCAGAAACCTCCACAGCCAATCAGCTCAATGAAGATCCCGAAATTAACTTAATGGGTCTGGATGGTAAAAGCCATGTATTCTTAACACAAGAAGACCATGAGGAGGATGAAAGCAAAACATTCCAAACTAAATCAGGAGAATCCTTTGACTTTAAACAAGGATATGATACTGCTGTCTATGAAGTCCATAAACAATACAAATTAAGGAGTAGGACTGTAAATGTAAATCAGCCTGAAAAGGTAAAGGAGAAACAACAGTCCAAAGAAACCATGGTCACTGAACCTAATGACAACACAAACGTGCCTACAAAAGAAGTAGTGGTTGAGGAGGTTACTGAACTACTGTCCCCACTACAACAGCCCATGGCAACCTCGTCCTCCCACCCAAATCCGAACATTACCCCTCAAGACATGAGTATGAGGGGCAGGTTTCAAAATCAAGATGAAATCCAACAAGAAGATTTAGTGAACAAAGAAAAGACTGCTATCCGTGACTCTAAAATCCAAGTTGACAAACCTTTTGACCTAGGTACAGAGATTGGCAAGTTAAAGATAGCAATCCCCCTCTCAGAGCTAGCCAAGCATGACATATATAAGCAACAGATAAAGAAATCCCTACAGCTCACCAATAGCAAAGATGATGTAAATGTGCTAGATGACACTCCAGAATTACTGTTTGGCCCAGAGGTAGATGGAAAATCAGAAGTCACAGGGGTTTTACCGTTTTATGTCAGCCTGCATGTTCATGATAAAATACTGCATAATGCTATGTTTGACTCAGGCGCCTCTCACAACCTTATGCCAAAAGCAGTCATGGAAAGATTGAACTTGGATATAACAAGACCATACAAAGACCTGTTTTCTTTTGATTCCAGCCAAGTCAAATGTTTAGGCCTAATAAAAGATTTATGTGTGTCTCTGGTTCAATATCCCAACAAGACTATTCTAATGGATGTTGTAGTTGCTGATATCCCACCCAAATATGGGATGCTGTTATCAAGATCATGGGGAGCCAAGCTCCAAGGCTCCCTGCAATTAGACATGTCATATGCAACTATCTCTGTCTTTGGGCAACCAAAAAGACTTTATAGGGAAACACTCATGAAGTATATGGTCAGCAGTGAAGAAAAGCCTCAAAATTTTCCAATATATGCTGTCCATTCGGACATAGACTCCTTCATCCTCTTCAATGACAGCACAAGCCTCTCAAACAATGACATTAGGACCGAAGCACTCATACAAGAACAAAACATTGATCAGACAAGTAGTACCTGCCAAACATCAATCAGCCCAACAATACACATTCACCCTCCTCTAGTTGTTAAAGATTGTCAAAAAAGTGATGAAATTGTCCTAGAAAACAAATGGGAAAAGAAACCCCAACTCATGCTCACATTGCCATCCCATGAACAGAATTTTAAATCTCCTGTTCAGCAAGACATCCTGTGGGTCCTAGAGTTTGATGGCTCAGTTAACAAGTTAGGGGCAGGGGCTGGAGTGTGGATACATAATAAAGAGAAAGATTATGCAGAAGGCAGGGCTTACAGATTGAATTTTAGGTGCACTAACAACATGGCAGAATATGAAGCTCTCTTGCTGGGCCTAAAGCTAGCAAAATCACTACAAGCTCCTAAACTCTCCATCATGGGAGACTCTGATCTAGTCATTCAACAGGTGAAAGGTCAGTTTGTCACCAATGACAAAAGATTGAGGTCCTACAGATCTGCTGTAATTGAAATATTAGAAACCTTCTCTGAGTTTGTTATCACAAAAATTTCAAGGGGCCACAATCTCCATGCACACAGCTTGGCAACGTTTGCCAGCACCTTCAAATTCCCATTAGAACCCAATAATTGTTTCACAGCCGAGGTCAAATACAGACCCTCTATTCCAAACAATGTTAAAGAATGGCAAGTATTTGAGGATGACATGCAAATAAACAATTTCTTGACCTTGCAACAAGAGTTCATAGGATTAAGTATTGATCTTGATGGAGCAAGTCAATCACAAATACTTGAGGAAGCAAGTCCATCACAAATACAGTTTCAACAGTCTGCTCACCCAATGTCACCTAGAACAGCAAAACAACTACTCAGTCCAACCATTTTCGACAATGAAAACATTCAGCAAATTCACCAAATTGACTGTGAAGAGGTGAGCAACGCTGAAGATGAAATCATACAACTCAAAGACAATTTCCTTCCAGCAGGCCTTACCCCACTAGAGGACATTTTTGACTCAAATGATGTCCCCAGGAAACCAAAGATGCAGCCATTAGATGCAGCAATTGAAGAATGCAACATTGGTACCATTGACAAACCTAAAATAATAAAACTATCTGCTGCTTTGCCCCCTGATCAAAAACCCAAATATATTGACCTCTTTAAAGAGTTTCAAGATGTTTTTGCTTGGGGTTATGAGGATCTAAAGTCCTATGATACCTCTGTTATCCAGCACACCATTCCCCTCAAGCCTAATCAAAAACCATTCAAACAGAAATTGAGAAGAATCAATCCTGTGCTCCTTCCTTCCATTGAAAAAGAATTACAGAAAATGTTCAAAGCTGGTATCATAGCACCAATCAGGTTCTCTGAGTGGATTTCAAATTTGGTCCCTACAAGAAAGAAAACTGGTGAGATTAGACTTTGTGTAGACTTAAGGAATTTGAATCAAGTATCACTCAAAGATAACTACCCTCTACCCAAAATGGATCACATTCTTCAAAGAGTAGTAGGGGCTTCGAGAATATCATTGCTTGATGGTTTCTCAGGTTTCAATCAAATCCTGGTACACCCTGATGATCAGAACAAAACTGCATTTACAACCCCATGGGGAACTTTCAAGTATGTGAAAATGCCTTTTGGGTTGAAGAATGCCGGGGCAACATTTCAAAGAGCAATGGATATTGCTTTCGCTAAGGAAATTCATGATTTCCTTGTCATTTATTTGGATGACCTTACACCCTTTTCAAAATCTGACCAAGAACACTTGAAACATTTGAGACAGATTTTCATAACATGCAGGAAATATGGCATTTCCTTAAACCCCAAGAAGTCATTATTTGGCTTGGAAGAAGGGAAACTTTTAGGACACATTATTTCAAAAGATGGCATAAGAATTGATCCAGATAGGATACAAGCTATCCTACAAATGCCTCATCCCAGGAATGTCAAGGAGTTGCAAGGATTCTTAGGGAAAATCAACTTTTTAAGAAGGTTTATCCCTAATTTAGCAGAATTAATCAGATTACTAAATAATATGCTAAAGAAAGATTCAAAGGTCAAATGGACTGTTGAAGCAAAACAAGCCTTTGAAAGTATAAAATTGGCCTTGACTCAAACCCCAGTGTTAACCAACCCACAGTTTGACAGAGACTTTATCATTTTCTCCTTTGCCTCCCAACATACTATTGCTGCTGTTTTATTACAGAAAGATGACCACGGGAGTGAGAAACCTATTGCTTTTTTTAGCAGAGCTCTCAGAGATGCCCCTCTAAAGTACCAAATTATGGAGAAACAAGCCTATGCTTTGATCAAAGCTATTAAAGACTTTAGGATTTACATCCTTTACTCCCATGTTGTGGCTTATGTACCAAGTCCTATTGTCAAAGACATTCTCACCCAAGAAAACTTAGAGGGCAGAAGAGGAAGATGGATTGCCAATATACTAGAATTTGACATTGAAATAAAACCCACAAAGCTGATAAAAGGGCAAGGTTTAGCCAAATTAATGACAGAAGCAAATTTCCAAGCCTTAGATATCAATCAACTGGACAGTGAAACAGAGCTGGCGACTCCAAAGATCAATGTAACCTTTGAACAATCTCCTTGGTACTCTGATATATGTTATGTGTTACAAAACCTGTGTGCTCCCCCAGGACTGTCCAGAACTAAGTGTAGGTTCCTAAAAATGAAAACATCTAGATTTTGTGTGATGGATGGAAATTTACTTTGGAAAAACCATGAAGGTATCTTGCTGCACTGTCTAATAGAGAATGAAACTAACAAAATCATGCAAGATTTCCATGCTGGAGATTGCGGTGGACATTTGTACTGGAAGTCCACTGTGGACAAGATATTGAGGGCTGGGTACTACTGGCCCATTATGTTCTCTGATGTTAAGAAATTTACAGCCTCATGCCACAAATGCCAACTGTTTGAAGGCAAAAGACAGTTGCTGCCACTCCCTTTGAAGCCCATTGCAACAGAGAGACCTTTCCAACAATGGGGCTTGGATTTCATTGGGGAAATTCATCCCTCATCTTCAGGGCAACACAGATGGATTTTAACAGCAACAGACTACTTCACCAAGTGGATTGAAGCTGCCCCATGCAGACAAGCAAATGATTCAGTAATCATTCAGTTTTTGGAAAACAATATACTGGCTAGATTTGGCTGCCCGGACAAAATAATAACAGACAATGTTGCTGCCTTCAGATCCAAGAAAATGGTGAACTTCTGCCATAAATTTCACATTACTTTGGGCCATTCTACAGCTTACTACCCTCAAGGAAATGGCCTTGCTGAATCATCAAACAAAAGTTTAATAAATATCATAAAGAAAGTACTGGAAGAGAACAAAAAGAACTGGCATAAGAAACTGGTAAATGCTTTATGGGCAGACAGACTGACAACTAAAAGATCAATTGGGACCAGCCCATATGAGTTAGTCTATGGATTAGAGGCCAGATTTCCTTCATCACTAGGAGTGCCGGTTATGAAACTTCTGCAAGAAAGCCATGCAGAGCCAAATGACATGCAAAGAAGGATTAATCAGATAATCTGTTTACAGCAAACTAGAGAACAAGTTTTCAGCCGAGTGCAGATACTACAAGAGAAACTGAAAAAGGCCTTTGATAGGAGAACCAAAGCAGAAGATTTCAATATGGGGGACAAAGTCTTAAAGTGGGATGCAAGAAGAGAAGAGAAAGGGAAACATGGAAAGTTTGACTCTTTATGGAAAGGACCATTTGCTGTCCAAGCAGTGCAAGGTAATAACACCTACTTCCTCAAAAGTTTGACTGAAACTGACTTGGATGAAGGTCCTGTCAATGGCAGGATGCTGAAGCACTACTTTGACTGTTCATTATGAATGGAAACTAAGGATTCATTGTATATATGCAGATGTACATATTGTTTTCTGTTTTAGATTGTAAAATACAGTTTTCCAAGTGATTCACCAACCAGCAAAAGGCAAATAGAATCAGAGGTTCTCCAAGGAAAAAGCACACAAATTTGACACATTTATGCAGCAGATTTCAAAGATTGAGATGGGCAGTCAAAGAACAAGGCAATCTGACCTGCTGTTCTTGGTCTTTCAGAAGAAAAACCATCCCCATGTGGAGCCACTGTTGGATACCTATACCAATAGGTTTCATATTTCATGATTGGCAAGAGAAAGGCCAAATATGCTCTGCTTTGAGTTCACAAAGATCCCATATTTCCTAGAGAACAAGAGGTGGGTAAAGCGTTTCAAGTATTGAGGACCTTATTTCAATTTTGTGGATGATTCAACAGTCTAATCTGGATCATGCCATGTTTCAATTTTGAGTTATAGAATAGAGAAAGAAGTCTGTCCAAACTGTTTAATCTTGGCAGACAAGTAGTTTAGGTAGAGAAGCAAAGGTTCCCAACAGCTTAATCTGGGACCTTGGAAGAGATAAGGGTAGAAGTAGATAGAAAAAAGAAGAAGAAAAAAGCCAAAGAAAAGAAAAGGCAAGTAAGGGTTTGCAAGCCTAAATGCACCCTCCAATGGAGAAACAAAAAATGCTAGGAAAATAGCTGGGTAAGCAGTTGTGGTTGCAGAAAAGGTATTTTCACCACCACTCATATGTCAAGAGGTGTTTTGCCAAGGCAAAATCTATCAATGAACAAAGTGGTTAATCCCATCATATTACAGCAAGGAGCATGACTAACTTCCCTCTTCCCCTCCATTCCATTACTAACACTCCCTTTTTTTACTGAGATTTATGAAGAGAGATCATGGTTTTATGGTGGTTCTAGTTCATTCAGAATCCACATTTCTTGTCTAAGATCTTTTCATTTTGATCTACTCTCAAAACCAAGTCAATTTCAGATAAACTCAGTAAAATCCCCTTCATTTGCTCCCTTCATTCATATTAACCTCTAATTTTACTATATAGCTCCCCTATTTTACCCCTTCCCCTAATAATACTAACACTATGGTGTATAAAGCCCCAAATCTTATAAATACTCCTTCCCCTTGGCATTATAGCCATATATTCTTCAAAAGGGACCAAAATGACATCTGGTCACTTTGGTGAACCTGTTCCATCCCTTTCCCCCTTGCTGCAAGTCAAATTGCTCCTTAAACCATCATTTGCATTGAAAAAACCCTTATAAAACCCTCTTCCGCCTTTAAATCCTTTGCAAAAACTACCAAAGCCAAAAAACCCGCCTCTGGCGCATTTCCAAAGGTTAGCGCATTGTTTGTTTTAAATAATAAACAGTGAAAAACCAATGAAAAACCAACGAAAAACCCTCTACCCAAAGTTTTCCGCCCGCATACAACTCGAGCATCTTGCTGCTCCGCCCACCGTCGGATCGAGGCCCGAAGATCCGACGATCCACGTTAATATCGGAGCGGCCCCCACTGCTGTCCTTTACCGCCCGAGAAGGTGACGTTGCGTCACGTCAGGGCCTCTCCACGCGTCAAGCGCTAAGGTATCTCGGAGCCGGGCCTGACAACTTCGGCGCCGTACCTAAACCGCCCCGAGAAACCGTAGCGGTTAACCTTAACCGTAACCGCTACGGTCCTAACCGCCAACTGTTTTCCGCCAACGAATCGCCACGTCACATCCACCTGTACTCGCTCCCGCTATTCGTCCACCTGGCCGCTGACATGGCTGCCACCTCATCGCCCCCTTGGACCAATAGTCTACGCCACGTCATCACTAAAAAGCGCCAAAATGGTAAAAAAGTCTATATTTACCCAAAAAACCGTGTTTTTCCCACTTTTCTCTCCTGTCGCTATTGTTCGTTCTGCATGACCGTTTACGTTCGAATTTCTGCCAACCTGCTGAGTTAACCCGGGCGACCTCCTCAGCATCAACCGTGCACACCTGCGCAACCTCTGTTCGTCAATTAACAGGTATTTACCATTGTTCTGCCCTCTATACGACTGTTATTGAAATTTAAGTTTCTCAGAAGGCTTAAGACACCTTGAAACTACATTTACACCGCCCATTTCCCTCTGCACGTCCACCATTGTAACTGTGAAGTCAAAAAAGCACCAGCCGAGCCATAATACCTGTAATTTCACTCAGAAAGCAACACTCACTGCGTATTCTCGGCTAAATTCCTAGTTGGTCTCAATTTACCCGCTAAAAGAGGACATAGTCAGACCTTAGAAAAGCTCTGCTCCCAAAACAAACAGTATTCCAACTGCTGTTGTGTAAATCCCCCTCTGGTATCTAAATACAAACTGTCTTTACAGAGAATCACCTCTATTCTGTGTTGCTTCCATTTTGACTATTCACCTACAATTGTTGCACTTTGAAGAACTATGGAGACTCCTATTGCTCTAAATATCAAGCCCCTCAATGCTCCTCACCAGGAATTAGCATGGAAAGCCCTGGGAGACATGGATTACCAAATGCTGGACTGGTTCCCTATGGGAACCAAATACAATATCCAGATGATGAATGAGTTAAAAGCCCAGCACCTGAGTGGGGCAGACATCTTGGGAATTTGGGACTCAAATTTGCCCATCTACAACCTTCCCCAAGTAAATCCTATGCCAGAACTGATCTACAGCTGCCAGGAATGTTATGACCCAAACCAAAGAGCTGTCATCAGCCCCACAGGCTCAATCCTGTTCCAGATTACCCCAGAGAGTATAAATGGAATGCTGCACTTCCAAACTGCCAAGCAATTGACCCCCCTCTTTATGCAGAATTTGATAAACAAAGGGACCAAGCTGTCAAATGACCAAATCATTAAAATCAATCAGTTGTTTGTAAGACCAGGCTCTGAATCAGTCAGAACCCCTCCTATTGGGTATCACTATTTGAATGAATTGGGCAGGATGTTAGTGGATTTAATCAGTTATGTCCTAGGATTCAGGGGAATGGAGGATGTGGATGATAGCCTAATCGCAATGCTGTCTATATTCTCTCCTGGTAAGCCCCCAGCTGTACATTATGACTATGCAACCTACATTGCAGATAAAATCCATGAGCAGTTTATGAACTTGAAGAGGGAAAGACTATTCAGGTATACTTCATATATATACCATCTATTCTTGTTCTATCAGCCAGCCACCTTCTCTGTTCCTTTGAAGCCACTCAATGCCCAGGGAATTCCAAGGTCAGTTGTGTTCTGGACTTCTGTTTTTCATCATACCTCTGTATCACCTTACACATACACTGAGTTCATTGACTTATTCATCTATCCAGTCATGACAGTATTGCATGGTACTCCTCCTCCTAGACTAACTGATGACATGAGGAGAATTCTCCATTTGAATAAGTCCTACAGCATTGGTAATTGGTACTTCTACCAAAACCACACAGTCATCAGGATATATGGCTGTGAGTTGAACCCATTTAGGTTGCCAAGGTATGTCCCCATGAGGCTTTTTGCCTTGGAATATTTCAGACAGTTTGGGAACTCAGACTATCTTCATTTTCAGAGCAACAACAAGAAGTCACAGTTGAAGGTAAGGAACCAGCTGGGTCCTTTCCTATATAACAGAAAAGAAGAGGGATGGAAAGAGGCAAACACTATCCTGGAAGGCCTCAGACTGCAAACCAGCTTTGAATGGATACCCTATGACCCCAATCATGCTATCTCCCTCAGGAGGATTAGATACAAATTGGGTAGCTATGCACACAAGAGACAACCCGAGATTGAACAGTATGCCAACGCATCAAATTGGGAAGAGGGTACCCTAGAGGAGGAAATTACTAATGAAGAGTTACTTGAGAGAGAGGCTAGAAATATGCAAAAGGAAGCTGACTTGGAAACTTGTGGACAGGTGCCCCTCTCCTACAAAAAGCAACTTGGAGCAGCTGCTACATCATCAACAGTACAACAGCAAACTGCCGAGAAAGCATCACAGACAGCAAGCAAGGATAAAGGGAAGCAGGTGGAACAGCCACCTCCATTGACAGAAGAACAAGTGGACACATTGCTACAGCAGCAAGAAGAGATGGAGCAGCAGGAACTTGGGCAGCAACAAGAAGAAGAACAGTTTAGTGAACAGCAGCCCTTGCAGCAAGAAAAAGTGATGAATGCTCCAAGCCCCACGGAGCAACAGGCTCAGACAGTGGTGCCTCCTAGGGCAGAAACTACTGTTGATACCTCAGTCCTCCAAACCCCACAAAAGGAGGACTTAACCAAGAAAAGGGATAGAGAGACTCCCCTGACTTCATCCATCAATCGGGGAGAGAAAAGACAAAGACTAAATGACTCTCAAGAGGATGACATAGCAGTGAGGCAAGCAATGGGCATGGGCCCACCCAGTGGAGAAGTTTCGGCCAGTTCATTTCAGCATGAACACGATAGAGCCGTGGGAGGAGAGGTCAGCTCCTCCAGCCAGCACAGAGAAGGACAGTCCAGCATCAAACAGCAATTTATTGACATTAAGAGGAGGAGTGATCCTATTAAAGTACAGCTGTACAATCATTTGCTGAACCTGGCTCCCACCAATCAGCAAAGACTCATGTCTGCCTTTGATGTAAGTGAAGGCAAGATGATCATGAGTCACTTCATGCCCACAACGCTGCATCCTCAATCTACCTCGGATTACCTAAGAACCAACATGGAGGTTCTGGCCAAGGACATACACCCTATGGATAAGATTGAATTACATAAACAAACTGGTGAAATGGTGTATGCCTCCTTGGCAGATGAGACATTGGAGAACTACAAATTGAAGAGCAGCCTTGATAATACAGCCTCTCAGCTGGAATTGGAGAGAGCATCATCACAAGCCAAGGACAACAGGATCAAGTCCTTGGAAGAGGTAATTATAGAAATAGGACATGATCCTAAAGATGTTAAGGGTATCCAAGAACTCTTGAAGCTAAGGGATGCAGACATGGCGGCCTTAAGAAAGAAAATCAAGCTCCCAGCTACCATCCATCCTCAAACAGATGAAGTTGCCCAGCAAAGGCAGGAAAAGGATGCTACAGACCTACTGATATCCCTGTACAAGGAGCTGGTTCGAACTCAAGACCAGCTAGGACAATCAGAAGCTGCAAAGGCAGCACTACAAACAACAATGAAGCAAAGAGAAGAGGGCCAACCCTCCCAGCCTCCTCCTGTGATAATTAATCTTGAGGAAGTCCCTCCAACAACTACTCCTCCTCCTCAGCAAACGGGAACTACAGCACCATCTACAGCAACAACTACACCAACACCAGGACAAACTCCCAGTCTGGATATGCAGAAGCTGCAAGCTGAGATCCAAGTTCTTGAATCTCAAATGAAAGAGCTTGATGAAGTCAAGAAATCTTTGGCCAAGGTGAATGAAAAATTTGACAAAAGCAAGCAGAATGAAGCAGCAAAGGAGAAAGAGATAAAAGCTCTAAAAAAGAGAATAGCTGAACTAGAAAAAGAGCTTGCACTAGAAAAAGTAACAGCAGAATTGAAAGCAGTCCTCTGGGGTAACATTGGGCGGTCCATCACCAATCAATGGCAGTATATTGAGACTATGGATGAGCAAATAGTACTCATCACCAAGGCAAACAAGGAAATACACAGAGCCAGAGCAAGCCTTGGCCACATGCCAGATGCTGCCAGCAGAATGATCAATGTTTTAAATAACAAAACTAGCTCTCAACTAGCTACCATGGGAATTACTAACAGGAATGAAACAATCTCAGTAGTTAAAAGAGTCCTGACACTAAGAAGTCTAGTTGGAACGCTGGAGAGGAGGACACAGGATATGCAGACCGAGATCAACAAGTTCCTGGACAGATTTGTGGCATTGCAGAACAGAGGCCTCCCCAGCATTTTAAGCAGTGTAGGAAGACTGCTCACCCTAGAAAATTACAACAAAAGGATTGATGCCCATGCAGTAGCACAGATTGCAAAACAGCCCAGTACCTCAACAGACACAGGGCCAGCATCAGGGCAGAATCTGTATGATAGGGTGGATAATCTGTTTTTTATTATGAATGAAATTGATCATCTGTTTGATACACCACCAAATTTCTTTAAGTATACTGAAGCAGATGAGACTATGGGGGCAATCATAAATCATCAATTGCCCACACAGGAAGTATGGAGGAATTTGACACAGATAATTTTATCAGGCCAGAACCTGTAGCGCTAATTTTCTCCAGTATATGAGCAGTCATGCACAGGCACAATTTTGATGAATAAAATCTACAAGGAAGAGGCAGATGCTGAGCCAACTCAGCAGAGCTATTTACTCACCACAGCAGCAGTCACAATCACAGGTGACAACCCAAAATACAGCGTACAAGCCATAAAGTCGGGTTCCCCAGCATTTAATCAAAGTATCTCAACCGACTCAGCAGATCCCAAAGGCCAAAATATCTTCTGACAGAACATTAAGGCGCCTTTATTTTGTATTCAATGCTGTAATAAATTTCTGATAATAATATCTCAAAGTTGGTGAGAATATTAAGTCTGAGATAACTCAGGACTCAGATATTTTTGTAAAAATCGCAAGTATATATTCACCCCTGGCAGAAGCTCAGGGGGTTGTTGTTATTTTCCTTTTGGAAGTCTCACTTGCTGTAAAATTCTCAGAGAAGTAATGCAAAGGGAGAATGGAATTTCCGAAGCTTGGTGTATTTGATGCGTTGTGATGAATGGTGAATGTTGCAGGATTCCAGAGTGTTTCATAAAACAATAAGTTTTCTTAAATCTCTGTGTTACATGTTTTCGAGTCTTTTGTTCTCTTTTATTGTCTAAATGTTTTAAACTTAATAGCAAAGTAGAAGAATAGTTCAGGATTTAATCACTGATTACCCTGAACTCAATCTGAGCTATTATCCATGTTTTTCTTCAGATACAGTGAATGAAGTGTAATTCTTAATTGCTGCACTTTAAAACTATATCTTTTACAGTGATAGACATCCCCAGGGATTCAAGTTTTGCTCCTGAGGCATCTATCTGTTTCTCATACCTAGTTTGGTGGAAATACTCGAATACTTTAGTGAAAATTCTTAATTGCTTTCACTGGTTTTTTCACCTGTTTGTGTTATAAATCAAAATTTGTTCTATGAAGTATCCAAATGGCCCTGCAAACTTCACCAGTTCACCTCAAGGTTTCTAGACACCTACAGCCATAGACTCCATTGCCCAATGATACTTGACTCTCTGAATACTACATCACTAAGACCTAAAAGAAACTCTTCAGCCAAAACATAAACAAAACCTGTGCATAATAGCTAGCCTAAAACCCTATCATAAACAGTTACAAATCATAAAGAGAGAGCCCTCTCTGATCACAGTTCGGCTAGAAACAGTGATCCAAAGATTGGTTAGTGGTTACCCCGGCCGTATTCCCTTGGGAGTCATAGGGAACAACCTGGGTGTTAACAAAGAGAACCAAAAAGATGCCAAAAGACTGAGTGCGAAGGGCTTGGTGAGGTATCGTGTAACAGAAGGAGACTGTTACTGCAGAGGTTGGTTGCAGCTCACAGAAGATCATGAAAGCAGTTCTATTGAAAAAATGTAGGGGGTAGAATTGCTAAGGACCAAGAGAAGTATATGACCAGGAGGTCATAATTTTTTTTTTAACCTCGGGAGTCTGATGCAGGAGCATCTGACCCTTTTCTAATTTAAAGAGGAATCCAAGAGGAGCGATGAAGACGTGGACAATCAAGCTGGAAAACAGGAGGAAAATCTGCTCAAAAACATATTTAATGAGGATTTGGCGGATATATTATCTGCGTGCATGCATTATGGAGCTTTCGTTGGAGGAAAATAAGGATCGGATCTTATCGATCCTTCCGATCTAAGGAAAATAAGGATCGGATCTTATCGATCCTTCTGATCTAACATTCTTATATGTATATAATAAGACAAAGATAGAAGAATAGGGAGGCATTTGTGAGTGGCCAGGATGTAATGGAGGGTGAGCTTGTTCTAAGGCTGCAATGCCTTAGACGTAAGTGATTTTGTATGTAATAAATTTAATATATTCTGTTGATTTCCTGCTGCGTGTTGAATTATGAATTTCTGTGTGTGAGTTGTTGATCGACATTGACCTCTTCGGAATCGATGGCAATCTATACATATATTGTTTAACTGTTATTGTTCTATGAATGTAATTATGAATGGCCATTGATAAATGCGTTGGAAGGGAGAAGTGTTCACACAGCCAGGCGCATGTATATCCAACACTGCTAAGGCAACCTGGCTCATAAAACAACTGTGAGATGGGGGCGCAATCAATAGTTGTACTGGTTTATAGAGATCTGCTATCGTTGATTAATATCACATCGGCGCTGAGCAAAGGTGGGAGTTCGACTGTTAGAGAAGTGGCAGAGATCGTATCAGAGCTGTGGAACAGTTGATAGTTTTGACATTCAATTCATTGCAACGTGCGGTTGCCAGTTGCATCGAACGAGAGCAGCGAAGACCTGCATCGCATCGGCGTTGGGTGGTGATGCAAATGGCGATATTTACAGAGGTGGTAGTATATATTTTGAGACCGTATCAAAAGACTTAGGAAAAATACAGAAATATTGGCACGACTGCCATTAGAGTGCGGGTATGGTTATCGTAGAGTGTCTCATAAATAGAAAGCTCTTCTTTCGTCCACCTACCTTGTAACTGGAAAATGGGTAGAGGCACCCATTCACAACAAGCCAAGTCTGATTCTATGTGATAGCAAGTCTGATTCGTGGTCGATGAAAATAATAGTAATAATAATCATCGATCAGACACTTGCAAAGTTGTTGCGTTGGGCAGGCGCCGTGTCCCGAGAGATGAAAGTAGACTATTTGTGGAAATCTGTGATTGCTCTGAAAGGAGCTGGGCAATTTCATAAAGAGCCACGTCACATAATGAAGTTGTTTAAAACGCTTCCGTTTAGGCTTGTGGGCCATAACCCACAGGCCCAGGTTCAAATTTTTACATGAAAAAAGACTTTGGCATACCCCAAGATCTCATTTTCATCATAGAAACTGAACAATAAGAAGAAACAGTGGCTTGACATTGCCACATCATCATGCAGTCCATGTCAGTAGTTTCATGTCATGTCATGTCATGAGTCGTCACATGCCACACCTTGTGGCCAATGATATAACATACTTTTCAAAATTTATTGTAAAGTGGAATTTTGGTGGCCTGGGTGCTGGCGATATGGTCAAACGGCTGAAGCCTGATATAATTTCTTCAATTTCTAGCTGAATTCCTCTTTCTGCTTCAACAAGTGTATCAGTCATCTATTGACAGCTTCATGAGTTTTCCTCTGATTTGCTCCAACCTTCGTTATCGGCGCATAACATATCACAAGCCTATTTTTCCTCTATTGGAACTATAATCCCATAGGAATTATAGTGATAGACTATCGTTGCTTTAAAACAAAGGAAATGCGTTAAAAATGCTATACACACAAGCGGAGGGCTTTCGTTCCAAAGGAACAGAAATACACTATCGGCGCCTTATTATCACTATATTGTTAATTCTAAAGAATTAACTATCAGCTCTTTAAATTCAAGAAATCCGTTTAACGCAATTAACATTATCGACAATCTATAATCGGCCCTTCCAAGCTCCTTCTTCCGATGCGATAACACGTAGTGTTATCGGAGGTTGCAATCGGTGAATTCAGTGCTCCCAAGGCAAGGCTCCTTTGCTCCGAACTTGCGATGCGATAATAATCGCGGACCCGATATGTTATTAAAGCCTCACTATAATGTTTCGGCTCCAGTAGTGTCGCGTTATCTGAGTTCGCCGTTCCAATGGTTCAGCTCTATGTTTCTCCCACTCAGTGATGCGATAAAGGTTTCGGACCTGATGAAGGTATAGTCTCTGTGAAATAAAACTTCAAGTCTGGAACTCTTTTCTCGCTAAGTATTTCACGATTTCTTTGTGTAAAACAGAGTTTTACCTGCAGAACTCAACTAAAGCAATTAAAGAGCCAGGCTCGCTGATATGAATGAAAAACACAATCTAAAGGCTTCAACCAAAATATTAATTGGAAATAAGGTTAATTCATTGATATTCAGACTCAGAAGAAAGCCTTAAAATTGATACACGCATCCAATTACCATTCAACAGAGAACCATAAAATCAGATGCACAGAGAGAGGTTTTTTTTCAGATGATAATGCTTCCGGGCTCTCTAACTCAGAGCATCCCATTATTTCATTTTATAAATAATAGATAAGCCCTCTTGGTCCTTATCCCATACAAAAGCATGCCTTTTACATAGAGTGATTTAAAGCAATTATGCATAAAGCTTGTTACAGCTTATCCATAAGTGATTATTACAACATGATTTTATTCTTAATTCTATCCTTATCTTAAACTAGAAAAGCATGGAAATTGCTGGCTAAAGGACCCCACTCCTTTGCCTATAGATTTTTTTGGATTTTTGGAATAAGTTTGAATATTTTCCCTCCAAGTCAAATGCTCTTGCACCAAATTCCAAAGGACACACATTTATTAAAAAGAGTCATGTAAGTTGAAAAATCATAGGAAGTCAAACAATCATGAGGGTAGTCAAAGAGTCACAATGAAGGGGAAGCATCACCCCTTGGTTATATATACTCCCTCATTGTATGAGTAAATGACTTTTTCACCTTGGCTCCTCCCACAAAGCATTAGAGAGACAAATCAGTTCTTTTGAGGAGAAAGGAGTGGCTCCAACACTCCACTATTGGAGCTAGTGATATTCATTGTATACATGTGTCTTGGAACTTTTGCTTAATAATAGAAGCCTTCAATACCAACACGTTCTTCATGCATGGATTATGGATATTCATAAGACTATTCTATGAATGTTTGTAATTCATGTTTGCTTTCATCCATGCTAAAGTAGTTGAACTATTTCATTTATTTTGGTACTTATCATAGTGATAAAGTGTTGTAAACTATTATCTTTGTCAAATCCTCATGGACTATTCCATTGGACATTAGACAAATCTTCCTTGTTATATTGGTTTCAATGACTGTCGCTTCTTTATGGATTATTCCTCTTGATGTTGTACGAACCCTTATTGTTCATGTGTGTCTCGAATAGGGTGGTAATACTACCTCTCTCTTAGAGGCTCACTTGTCCTCCCCTCCACAGTGAAAGAACTTTGACACACATACAATCGAACACTCACCACGCACACCCCCCTTGATTTTTGAAGGCACCATGCACTCCTCTCTCTTGTTGACAATTAGAGACAATGCATATCTTTAAGATATATGGCAACTGGGCCGATATTCCGGATGGGACTCCTACTCCAAACAATGTGAGGTCTAATTGGGACCTCAAATTAGGGAGACCCCTTGGTTGACGGATTTCCAACAACATCAACAGTTTGTTTATCTTCTAAAAATATATTTGTAATTAGAGAATATTATAACTAATAGGAGTTATTGCCATAATAATTATAATCAACAAAAAGATCAGATATAATGAGAAATGACTATTAGAGTAGATAAAACTAAATGTCTCTCTGCTAGTAAAATGATCATTACCATTAGAGACTAATATTTGAGTTTCCAATTCTATTTCTCTATTATTTTCTTCACCACGGACAACAAGTTTAGTATAATTTGAAATAATTTTAGGAGCAAAATCAATTTCATTAAGTTCATATTTACCCTCCTGAAATTGAGAATTAAAGTGCTCTAGACTGTGTGGTAGATCAACATTATCAATAATAACAGAAAACTCAAAAGAATTATCCATAATACCTAATGTAGCATCACACTTAAAAAAATAATGATCTTCCAGGGCATCATGATTATTCTTTATCCAAGGAAGAGAACAAACAATTATCTTAGGCCTAAGTCAGAAGGTTTATCATGAGAATAACATTTAAGATAAATTAATTTAAATCTAACAAGAAAGTCTACTATAGATTCACCTTCTAACCTACGTAAGATTTCAAGTTCCAAACATACTTCATCGTAGTCATAATATTGAAATGGATGTAGAAATTTACTTGCAAATTGTTCCCATGTGTGTATTTAATTGGATGGCAATGATTGACACACTTTCTTAGCTCAAACCATGAAAGTGAGAATGAAAATATTGCACATGACACCTTCATGAACAATATCATAAAAACTACAATTTTGAATAAACTAACAAGCATTTTTAGTTGTAGTTATTTCACCCTTACCATCAATTTTTGTTTTTGACAACTATTTAACTATATTCAATGGAGTGTTGCATGATACTCATCTAGAAACACAAATCCAAATAGGGATTTAGGAAGGATCCTTTTAAATATAAAACCATAAAGTGAAAATCTCCAAAAGGTCGACATGTTAGTCTTCCCTCCTAGCACCAAAAATGTTGATGGAAAAAAATGACCATGTTTAACATTCATGAAATCACCCTATCAGAGCCCCAATTAGACCCTTTTACATTTGGGATGGTGATTTCAACCGGTATGTGGGCTCGGTTGCCACAAAATGAATTTCTCCTTAAAAAGGAGAGTTTCTAATATGCTTTCCTAAATGCAAATGAAATCTAAGCTAATATGTAGATAGCAGGAAGAAATCTAATCTATCTTGATTAAGGAAAGGAATAGTCCCAACCTCAATTAAGAGAAGAGGTGAAATGGACCAAAATTGAACCTGAGGTTAAGATGAACTAACAAGTTATAAAAACAATTCATATGGCCTACAATCATTCAAACATATATGCCTATATATTTATCTACTAAGTAGTTACCAAATCCTTATATGCATATACTTAGATTCAGGTAACAATGATTGCATTCTAGATATAAAATTACTTGTCATATTACATAAATGGTTCATATAATATAATAGTAATTAGAATCAAGACAAGCATGCAATTAGATTGTTAAACAATTATCAACTAACACATACAAGTCTACTCGAATACAAATTTCGATTATGATCTCAGTCTCACCAACTAAGAAAGGAAACTTTCATTTATTTTTAGAAGACGATGTATTTCCGTAAATTAACAATAGGGCATAACTCAGAAGCACACACTTATTTGAAGCAAAAAAGTTATCAAATTTAATAAGTTTAAAATTAAGCTATTAATCAGTCCTCAAGTTTGGACAACAATGTACATAAATGAGATTTAATTACAAATTTTGGAGTGTACAACATTTCAAGGATTTCTCATGATATCATAATCTTTTCCAATATACAACATATCTCCTTTGAATTGGTCCAACAAGCTTCAATTTCCTCTGAGGATTTGACTCCTACAATAGTGTAAAAGCTCTCTTCTTTTTCAGAAATTGGAACCCTCTACTCTTCTATAGACCTCTATTATATAATCATACAATTTAGTTCCAAAACATAGGGTTGTTTCAAGATAATTCATGAAGATATGTTTTCTCTTTTTTGGGGAGCTAATGAATCCAATTTTCCTTTGAAGTTGCAATCCATGAATCTTGAGACTACAAGTGGTAGCATCCTTCCAAAAACTCTACAAAATATTTACAAAATTCTCATTAAAAACAAATTAAAATTGAAAGCATAATTTATATTTAAAAATGATTCAAAACTAATCATTCGAAGAAAATCAAATTCAATTGAAAATAAATCTCCAAATATGAGCCAAAATCCTTTTTTGTTGATGCATTCCTATATTGTGATGAGATGTCATCAGCAAAACATTTTGGGAACTCACAATTTTTTTCTAAAAATTCACATAGGGATCTTGGTTGTTTCCCGTTTTGTAGTCCTTTTTTTGCTGAATTTTAGGAGCATTTACTCGCATATTTTCAAAAATAAGCATTCCCATATTTTAATCCTCGATCCAAGGTTTCCAACGAGGTATCATGGGCCTTTTTTTCATTCCTCGTAGCCTGAGATATGACGTCCAAAAGACATGGTCTTGAAACAATTCATGTTCATTTTGGCAAATGATTTGCACGTTTTGTAAAATAGTTAAGTATAATCCTACGGCAGCGCCTAACGAGCCATATATAGGGTATTAAATGCCCTTGAAGATGCACGGGACATAGCTCGCTAACACACGAATTGTCTTTTTTTATTTAGTGGCGAATTTCGCAATTCGTGTGTTAACGGGTTATGTCCCGTGCATCTTCAAGGGCATTTAATACCCTATATATGGCTAGTTAGGCGCTGCCATAATCCTACATGCATGGGATGTAATGAAATTTTGGCCTTTATTAATTACTACGAGCTATACATGTGGTGTAAATATGTAGTGGAAGCCATAGTGGTAAAGCTCTTAGGAAACATTTTGACTCGTGGTGAATTATGAACTTCGAGGAATAAAATATTGAAACCAACCTTAAGATTAAATTTAGAAATAAGTTGATACATTCTCATGAGATTAATGTATGAGACCAAGTCAAACTTGTGTGGCACTTAGGTATAAGGTTCACATGGAATTAAATTAATATAATAATAACTACCATGCCCCCCTTTGCGAATGCATAGTTAACCCATCCTAAAATACCCTTGGGCCACACCCATGCTAAATAAAAGGTCCCACATTAGATTGGTGTGGTAGGACATGAAAATTATCATTCTAAAATGGAAAAATTGTCATTTCCTCGGTTCGTTCCTCGGTTCGTCAATTGCGTATCTAGGGATAGGAAAAAACCTAGGTTTGATGTTGTTAAATTTTTTCGTCCACAAGGACAATAAAATTTTCATTAACATGAATCACATCCTCCATTAATTAACATATTTTCCCTGCCATCATGCCCTCCCAAACTACATTTGGACTTAGAAAACTGGTGCGAACCTGATGGTGGGTCCGACTTGTTGATGTGGCAACCACATGGCACGAGGAAACACATGTTTGGATGTTGATGTAATCATAATGGAGTGACATGTGGAAGAGACATCTATATTTTTTTGATAAGTTAACACTACCATAGTGCGCAACATAGGCTACCACGTGGCATGCCACCTCATCAAACCACTTAAAATAATGCAAAACTTCAAATGGCCATAAATTTTGAGCTAGGAGTCAAATGAGGCAAATTTTATATTGTCAGAAAGGTCTTGGCGACATGAAGATGATGGGATTATCAACAAGGGAAAACTATGAAACCCAAAAATCAATAAAAATAGGAAAATAAAATCAATTCAAGGTGATATTTCCAAAATTGATAAGGTGGGCCATTTATTTTAGAGAAGAATTATGGGAAGGTGTTGAGGCCTCAACACTTCCCTATTAATTGGGTCACCAAGAGACTTAGATAACTAGCCAAGGATAGGTGTTGTCTATGGAAACCACTGTTATATGCCCCATGTTTCTTATTAATATTAGCTGGCCTTTAGAAAATCGTCATAATTGTATTATTGTATTTGACAGTATAAAACACTTGTGTGGGGGAGAGGGAAATATAATGGAATATTTCTTTGTTCCTAGCAGTCGAAATTGTCAAGTTAATAGATTGATGCTCTCAGGTTACTGGAAGGCCATGGTTTCATATAGAGCAATGCGTAATGAGTTGCTTCATTGCATCAATTTGAAGAAAATTCGGGTATTTTATAAAGGAAAAGGTTTATATGGGTAGAAGACCGACCGGCTCATGGATGAGTATAGGATGCTAGATTTCATCTCATCCACGCATAAGGTGATAATTTTTATTTTAATGTATTTCATTGATGTCTACGTTCCTTTGTGTAACGTTGAAAAAGGCATTACATCTGGAATTTTTAAATCCTCTTTCAAGTGGTTACATTTGGAGGTTTTTTATTCTTACTATGTTTAACCAGTAATGACCCTTAGTTTCATAAGTTCTATGGTCAATAGAAATACCAAAAAGATTTATCTTTGGCATTTAGGGTTTGTACCCTCTTTCTTTGCCAGTGTTTAATTTTTTAATTTAGCTCGATAGTAGGTTTGTGTATTCAATTAGCATGGTTATCCATAGCAGCATGGAGAAAAATTGTTTGATGGTTGATGCCTTTGCATCAATTTAATTTAACTTAATTTGATTACAATTAATAACAAATTCATTTGATAGTTGATGCCTTTGCATGGATTTAATTTAGCTTAATTTGATTATAATTAATTATTCAAGGTTTTTTATTTTTTATTTTTAATTTTGTAGAATTCTAAAATATTGTTAGAATCTATAATAAAGATAAAAAAATTCTGAAATGTCCTTCACCTATGGATAAGGAAAATAGATTTACACCTGATTTAAAAAAAAAAAAAAATAGTGATTAATAATGGAGTGATCTAACTTAGAGTTAGTAGTTACAATATTATATGTCTTCGTCAATTTTTTTCGCTGTTGAGGTGGTTAATAGCTTTAATGATCTATATCATACTTGGTTTATATTTAAATGGCTTAATAAAACTAGGGTTTAAATGAATGTACGTATTGTAATATTTTAATCTTTGTATTTATGATGTGTAAAATTAATTCGCTTGTAGAGATGAATGATGTGGCTTTACGTTGGATATACATAATGGTTGTCTCTCACAAGTCAATGGAGGAACTAGAAAAACCAAATCCCGTTGAGAAAGAACTGATTGTTTAGGTCAATGAACATCAAGAGAAGTCTCATTCAATCACTCTTAATCAGAGCTAAATTTAATCAAATCCAATGCCAAGGACGAATGAATTTTCTTCATTACAGTATAATTAGAGTAATGCAGGAGAGTTCCTAGAAGCGATCGTGTCATATGAGACCCTTAATGCCCCTAGCCGACAACCACAGTTATAGAACCTAAGTTGCTGATGGATGTTTACCATATGTACACATCTAAAACTTTAACTTAGTTTGTTTTGAACAATTGTTTGTGCTCAATAGAGAAGTGGACAACACAATTTTTATTTTTAATTTTTATTTTCTTGAAAATATTATTTTTTCTTGCACAGTAAAGAAAAATCTCATCATGGCAATATGCAAAAAAAAAACAAGAGCAATGACATTGCCATCACATGGCTATTATTGTGTAACCACGTGAGAATTTTGAGTACTCTGAGGACTCCACTCTCATATTTGTATTCTTATTTGTAAAAACACATTTTGAATGAAATAAAAGATATTTGAATCCCTTTTAGTGTTCTCCTGAGTAGACTTGAATTAATCTTTATTTTTTCTCTATTTTTAGTCATTGAATTAATTAATATAGTAGCCAAATTCCAATGTCTTGGGTTATGCGCTTTGTAACAACTATCCAAATTCTGTAGGTGTTATGAATGCTACAAAACCTAGACTACGTCAAAAGGCATTAACAACCATTCATACAATCCTCTATTGGTTTTGAAAACTATTTCCATTCATTTCCTCTCAATTTCTAATTTGATAATACCAACTTTTCAAATCAATATTTGATAAAATGGCACCTCTAAAAGAATATACCAAATCATCAATACAAGGTAGTAGAAATGTGTACCTTATTGTGATTTTTTTATTTCTCTATAATATGTACACATTTTCCATTCTCCATATTTATTTGGACTAAGTATTGTAGGAATGACACATGAACTCAAACTCTCCTTGATCATACTTTTATCCAACAACTCTTACACCTATCCTTTTATCTCCTCATTCTCTAATGGAGTAATCTTATATGTTACTTTAATAGGAAGATTAGCCCCTATAATCAAATCTATATGATGACTAATACTCCTTATAGGGGGTAATTCATTTGGAAAAACATCAACTATGATATTAGAAAACTCATCCAGAAAGGCTTCAACTTATGTAGGAAAACCATCCAAACTTGTACTGGTAGGTACTACCTTGGGATTACTAATTAAAAAAAAGTGTACCTCATCCTTAACTTCTTGCAACAATTATTTTCCACTCACCTGCAACACTTTCTTATTTTTCTCCTTCATCTTTTAAAGGTAACAATACATGTCTTTCAACATATTTTTCAAGAGAATAAGTATTTGTCACTCCATCATGAATGGCTCTCCTTTCATATGGCTATGGTCTTCCCAACAAAATATGGTAGAAATCCATACACATTATATCACATAACACCTGATCCTTATAACCGCAAACTTGATATTCCACATTGCACTTATCATTAAATAAGCTCCAACGTTTTATAAAAATATTGCTATTTTTGTAAATGTGGAACCTTAAAGGGTGTAGGATGTGATAATATCTTCAATCCTATATTTTCTATTATTTTAGTGGAAACAAAATTATTAATTTTACCACTGTCAATTACAACCTTACAAAAATTACCTCTTGACTTGCATATAGTCTTGAATAAATTTTTTCTCTAGGTTGGTTCCTTAGCCTCCTTTTCTGACTTAATCATAAATTTTTTAAACAATAATGATTCTCCTACTTCTGGGGCCTCTTGCAACTAAATTCACACCCTCTTCCTCTACTTCTATTACATGTGCACCTCTTTGACTTGCGGGATTATTCTCTGAATAGTCCCATGACATATGTCCCAACTTACTGCATCCATAAAATGTGAATTGTTAGTATCTACCTCTGTCTCCACCTCTTTAAAAGTACCCTCGTCCTCTAGATTGACCTCCTCTAGGTGACTAACTTGATTTACTTGTTCTCCCCCCTTCCTCTCTTTGGGATTGAAACCTCCCTCTACTATTACGTTGCCCTTTTCCTCTTGCGAGACTCATTCCTCTACTCTTTTGAATCTCTTTTCGGTTATCTTCTCTTTGTCTTTAAAGTAGATTGATATGCATCTTCCACTATTCTTGGAGACAAGATATTAATCTCATCCTGAATTTCTATTATGCAATCAACTCACAAATAGATATATTAATGACTTAAAAATTATCCTCTTCGAGGGGTAAACCTCCTTTACATTACATAAATGAACAATTATTTGATGACATAAATGTAAAGACCTCCTTTCTATATATAGAAGTCTAAGGGGTCACGATATAATTAAAGCCTACATAACAATAATAATGTAAGGGCACAACAATAATAATAGTGGGATTCTATGGGGAACAATAATAACAATATGGGGACTACATGGGCACAAAAATAACAATAAGGGGATACACTAGTATTATAGGGACCTAACATTCCCCTTTCCTTAAAAAAAGGGGAGTGTTCAACGGGTAAGTTCTTCCACTTGATGATATACTCTGAAATTGATCGATTTCATAGTTGTCAGGTTCTTGTTTCCGTGACTGCTTTAGTTTCCAATATGATTTTTCCTTCCTCATCAATATCTGGCAATATTGTTTGAACTGGAATATTTTCACCTATAACCTTCTTTAATCATGAAAGATGGAAAATTAGGTGCACTCGGGAAGATGCAGGAAGCTCCAATTTGTATGCCATAGTACCAATCTTTTGCAACACCTTATAAGGACCATAGTACTTTGGTGATAATTTATTATCCTTCTTATCTTGCTTGAGGGACATTTGTTTGTATGGTTGTAGCCATAAAATACCCAGTCGCCTACATCAAAGATTCTTTGGTTGTGATACTGATCAACTTGTTGTTTCATTCGATTTTGTGCCAAAGTGAGGTTATCCTTTATGAGTTGGAGAACTTTTTGTTGATGCTTGATGTGATATTCCACTGCTTGAACCTTAGAATTTTCTATTAAAGATGATGTGATGGACGATGGATGATATCCATAAAGTGCCACAAATGGGGTCATTTTTGCTACACTATGGAAGGAAGTGTTATACCACCATTCAACCAGAGATAACTACTTAATCCATTATGTTTGTTTATAAGATACAAAGCAACGAAGATATCCTTCCAATTTTTTTTTCACTATCTCAATTTTTCCATCATATTGAGGATGATAAGATGGGCTATGAGCTAATTGAGTACCTAGACAAGAAAATAATTTAGTCCAAAAATTTCCAGTGAAAATAGGATCGCTGTTTCTTACAATAATATTTTGTTTCCATGTAGCTTTTGAATTGTTTACATAATCAAATAGCAACTTTACTAGCTTTAAATGGATGAGATAATGCACAAAATGTGGATACTTTGTAAGTCTATCAATTATTACATTGATGCCACTCTTTTCTTTGGACTTGGGTAAACCTGTGATAAAATCCATTGATACCTCCTCCCAACGTTGACTTGGAATGGCTAAAGGTTGTAACAGACCCAGGGTCATACTTGCCTCAACTTTATTTTGTTGACAAACCAAACATTTCGCCACAAAATTTTGAATATCAGATTTAAGGCCATCCCAAAAAAAATCCTTCTTGACCATGTGGTAACTTTTTAAAAATCTAGAGTGCCCTCCTAAGGGAGAGGTGTGCAATTCCAAAAGAATTTTTTGTTTGAGTTGGGAATTCTTATAATGATATAAGTGATATTTGTACCATAATGAATCATTTTTACAACTAAATGTATCAGATGTATCGGGATCTTGCTGCAACACTTGAATAAGTGTCCACACTTCTTCATCATTCTTCAATTCATCCCTTGCTTCAGTTATCCAATCTGGTTGGATAATAGAAATGCAAAAAAGGAAATGCTTCCACATCCTCATCCTTTCTTCAGAGTGCATATGCAACAACATTTTTCTTCCTTTTTTGGTAGATGATTTCAAAGTCATAACCCAACATCTTTGTAACCCATTTTTGCTACTCTTCTAAAGATAATCTTTGTTCCAAAAATTATTGAAGACTATCATGATATTTTTTTACCTTGAAGTGTCTTCCCATTAGGTAAGGTCCCCATTTCTTTAGTGCATGTCGTATTGCCAACATTTCCTTCTCATAAATAGGTTTGTGTAAATGCTTTCTTTAATTGGACGGATTTTAAAAGCAATGGGTCTACCTTCTTTCATTAAAACAATACCAATTCCATTTCTTGAGGCATCACATTCCATAATAAAGGCTTTTTGTGAAGTTTGGCGTAGCTAAGATCAATGCTTGACACACTACCTCTTTAAGATGTTCAAAGGCCTTAGTTGCTTCTAGAATCTAAGAAAATTCATATTTCTTCAGTAATGTTGTTAGAGGTGCTATTGTTCTCCCATAATTCTTAACAAACATGTGATAATACCCTATAAACCTAAGAAATCCTCAAAGATGCTTTATGGTTGTGGGTATTTTCCATTCCTTAATGGCTTTAATTTTTTTAGTGTCTACCTTAACACCCTCATGCAATACAATATGACCCATATATGCCACCTCCTGTACTTCAAAGAAACATTTGGAGGTCTTTGAATATAATTGTTTCTCCTCCAATAGTTTGAGCACCCTATCAAAATTTTGAATACGATCCTTCTAAGACTTGTTGTAGATTAGTATATCATCAAAAAATACTAACACAAATTTTCTAAGGAAGGGTTTGAAAATGGAATTCATTAAACCTTGAAATGTGGAAGGTGCATTGGTAAGGAAAAAAGGCATGACCAAAAATTCATAAAAAACCTCATGAGTTCTAGATGTTGTTTTCAGAATGAATTTAGTCTTCATTCTAATTTGATGATATCCCGAATGAAGATTCAAGTTGGTGAAGCAAATTTCTCCATGTAATTCATTCAGCAATTCATCAATGACAGGAATGGGAAATTTATCTTTAATAGTGAGCTTGTTGAGCTCCCCATAATCTGAACACATGCACCATGACCCATCCTTCTTGTGTACTGATACTACTGGTGCAGAGAAAGAACTTTGAATAGGTTGAATTATACTGACCTCTAGCATTTCGGCAACCATACATTCAGTTTCACTCTTTTGGGCATAGGGATATCTATGAGGCCTGAAGTTTGGAGGAACACTTCCTATAATCAAATTAATAGCATGATCATGATTGTGAATAGGTGGGAGGCCTTTAGTATTCTCAAATACCTTGGAATGATTTTCCAAGACTTTTTGGAGATCTGGAGAAATAGATGATTTCAATGTTTGAATCTCTAGTGAGAATAATTGTGCAATTATGCCCCATTGCTATTTATTTAGAAGATTTTCATTATCCTTCCCAGTTTCCCTGGGATACCCCTTAATTCAACTTGTTTTCCTTCCCAATTTTTTTTTTAAGAAAAGTTCTTGAAAATTAAAGCTATTGTACCCAAAGATTGTAACCATTGGACTCCTAGTACAACATCAACACCACCCATTGGAATGGAAAGAATTGGACTATTCAATACATATTACCCCATGGTTAGTTTGATATTGTGGCACTTTCAAAAACAATTTATAGTTCCTCCATTTGCAACCATCACTTGACACATTACTGCTGGATATAGGAAGTAATTCAATTCCTTAGCTATCTTACAATGAATAAATTATGGGTACTACCCAAATCAATCAAGACTATTACCTTTTTATTCTTGATTTGTCCTTCTATATTGAGAGTTTGAGGAGTGGTAATTCCTACCAATGCATTACAAGATATGGTTGGATTCATTTCTTCTTTCTCTAGGGTTGGTGCCTAGTGTATATCATCTTCTTTTGACGTTTCTTGTTCCTTTTCTTCCTCCTATTCAAAATCTATGTAAAATAATTTCTTCTCAGCACACTTATGACCTTTAGTGTATTTTCTATCACAACTGTAACAAAGTCCATTTTCTCCTTTTTCTTCCAATTGGTGTGGTGTCAACATTGTAGGTTGTTGAAGGCTAGGAGCAACAATTACATCTTTGTAGTTGTGAGTGGTAGAATTCCTTTTTGCCATAATTTTTCTTTCAAATTTTCTTGCCAACCTTAATTCCTTCTCCAGTTAATCAAATTCCCAAAGGAAAACCTCATGTTGGATGTTATCCTTTAATGATATGTTGGATCAAAAATATGCTTAAAAATGAAAGTTGTGGGAATGGTTGGAAAATGGAACAAATAGATAGAGCTCGTCATTTTGAATCTCGTTTTGCAGAAAACGGATGACGTATGCTCCCAAAAACGAGTTCTGATTGATTTCTCAAACAAGCAAATTTTGGAAAAAAAATTGTGCAGGCTTCCCAGTCAGCAGTCTGTACAGCTAACTGGGCCTATTGACTGGGTTTCAAGAGCTAATGGAATCTTGACACTTGGCATGATTTCATTGGTGCTGGGTTGGCGATTATTTACTGGCCAGTTTGTTGTTGGTTAGGTGGACCAACTTGAGGTCGCCATGTGGCCCACCCAGAGGTTGCCACGTGGCACCTCGGTGGCCACAAATTTTTTTGGGGCAATTCTGAATTACAATCCACCAGAATCAAACCAGAAGCCTCTTACCAATAAATATTTGCATACACCGTTGTGCCAAAGATGGGCCTTGTGTAAAGGACCCACCATATGTTTATTTAAACATTAATGGGGTAGAGTATTGTGATAAGTGGTCGAGGGCTAGCCCCAACCCTAGTCACCGCGCCCATAAGGACCAGGGGTGGGACCGAGGGCTAGGGTTTAGCCTCGGCCCCACTAACCTTAATATTTTCCATATGACCATAGCGCCAAGAAACAGGGGTGCGCCAAAAGAGGGATAGGCCTTGGGCACTAATCCGCAGTCACATGGGGGTCCATGTGACTAGGAGCGTGCACATAGGGGTCAGTGGGAAATTTAATGAACCCACAAACTGCACCGGAATTACGTTAATTTGTTGCTCCGTTGTGAAAAATGGGGCAAAATTGTAGGATAGTTGATCGGACTTGGCCCTCCTCCCACTGGCGGTCTTCCTGGAGGTGTTGGCTAACTGCCAACTTAGACACATGGAGGCGGCACTGTTGGCGGTCTATCTGGAAAATTTGTGGGTCAACTAGTAGCAAAACTTGGGAAGCTCATAAATTTCTCAATTTTTGGTCTTTTTGGGAGTAGAAAGAGGCCAGAAAGGGGGTTTTGATAGCGTTGAAGCTGTTGGAGCAGGTTTTGAAGCCATTTGAGTATTGTAATTCATTGTAATCACCATTTTATTGAGCATAATGAAATAGGGTCAAGCATTGGAAGTTGGTCCAGGAGGCGTAGCCCAGGAGGGGTGAACTCCTTCATCACTTGTTGTTTTGTGGTTACTTATATGGTTGTATTGTCTACAATTTTCTACAAATTATGAGTTTAAATTCATGTTTAAATGTGTTTATGAATTTAACTTAAGAGCCATAAAAACTAATTTTATGTAGTTGCAATTTTACATAATCCTCAAGCACATACATATACAGTTCAATTTTGGTATTAGATCATAGGTTTTCTTTGTTGTTGTGAGGATTCAATTGTTTGCAAGTGTTTCTGATGCTGACAAGGTTGAAGCTCAAGGGAGGAGAAGGAAAGCTTGTGGGTGTAGGTTCTCAAGTTGGGACAAGGACAAGGAGAGCACATTTGCCACAATCTCCACCATAAGTTTCACCTCAAGTTGTTCCTGAAGCTTTAGTAAGCGTGTCTCATGAAGCAGGAGTTGATAACATGCTAGATGATGAAAAGGCTTTCAAAAAAGCATTCTTTGACATGGCCCATATGGTGAAAGTTCTATATGAAGAGAGAAACACAAGATTGCAGGGAGAGAGCTCCAAGCCTCCAAAAGGATAGGGTTCTTCTAGAGGAAAAGGAGGAGATGATGACAAGCCTTCAAAAGAAAATCATGACAAAACACCCTCTTCTCCACCATCACATTCACCTCCATCCTCACCTTCATCTTCTTCCTCTTCCACAACAACCTTTACTCAAACACCTCCACATACACCAAAGGGACATGGTAAAACTCCCTTATTGAAACTTGTTATTAAATTTGACTTTCCTATGTATGATGGTGAAGTGAATGTTGAAATACTTTATAATTGCGTTCCTTAGCTTGAAGTATATTGTAGGATTCAAAACATCAAGGATGATGAAACAAAGATTCAGCTGGCTTCATTAAGGTTGGAAAGTGTTGCTCTGATTTGGTGAGAAGCCAAAACACAAGTGATATCAGAAAGCATGGTAAGGTCTCAACCTCTTGGATAGATTTTATTGCCACACTTAGAAGATAGTTTTATCCATTATCTTATATGCAAAAAGTAGTTATGGATTGGTATAATTTTAGACAAGGAAAAGGACAAAGTGTTCAAAATTATACTCAAGAGTTTAGGAGAAGAGCACTAGTATTGGGTGTAAATTTGTCATCTCAAGACACTTTGTTAAAATATATTGGAGGTTTACATAGCTACCTTAGGCACACTATTCTCATGTTCAATCCCACAAACTTAGATGAGGTTTGTGTTCAAGCCACACATCTAGAAGCAAGAGGGAAACATAGTCCAAATGAGAAAGGTCAGAGTTCCCTTGAGTTTGGAGAAAAGGGAAAAGGTAAGTTTAAGGGAAAAGGGAAGAAAAATGTTCTATTAAAATGGAAAAAGAAAAACTCACATGAAAACATTGATTAAAAAATGGCCATGATGAAGACCATTGTTGGAAACTCCATCCAAAATTGAAACCCAACAAACTTAAAAATAAAGAGAAGGAGAAAACAACTGTAATTATAGAACATGACTTAGGTTCAGATTCAGGAGATTAAACCAAGATTACAATGATGGGTTTGAAAGGTAAGAACATAGAAAGCACTAGTTCTTAGAGTTGTTCCAATGATACTCAAGATCATGAAACAAGAATTGAACTTTTCCATATTAGAGTTGTTTCAAAGAATACCAAAATAGACACACTATTTGATAGTGATTCTCAAGCAAAATTGATTTATGAAAACCTAGTCAAGAAGTTAAATCTAGAAACTGTTGCACATCCAAGACCGTATCTTTTAGGCTGGATATGTAAGAATGAAAATTTGTAGATAACAAGGAAGTGTATCCTAATATTTTCAATCAATCCAAACTTTCTTGACAAAGTCAAACTTGATGTAGTTCCACTTCACATTTCAGGTATTGTTTTGGGAAGCCCATATCTTTATGATAGGAGGGAAATATTTCATCGCCATGAGAATAAGTACCACTTATTCAAGAATGGAAATGATACATAGTTAGAATGCATAGAAAGAAGATGAGTTTGTCTCTTATGCATGCTAGACAAATGAAGAGAATTGTGAATGCAAGACTAAAGTTTGCTTTGTTAATGTTTAAGCAACAAGATGTTGTGAATGAGGCCTTTCAAGGAAATGCATCAAATAAAAAATATGATTTCATTGAGGTTGCTAATGGTTGTAATAAATTGTTTCAGGTTTCTAACACACTGCCTTCTAAAAGAGGTAAACAAGGTGAGAAAAAATTGTAGCAACATACATCATTGTTGAATAGTGATGGCAACAAGAGGTTGGTGCTAAAGGGTGCAAAGATCAAAGAGAAAACACAAAAGAAAATTGATAAATAAGGCATAGGTTCCACAAGTTCTTCTTGGGGGTTTCAAAATGGTGCATGAAAATGGAGAAAACACTTGGTCAAGAGTCAAGCCCAAGGAAAATTTTAAGGATGGAAAATTTTCTTGAATTTTAAAAACATTGGCGAATCTCACTAATCCCTAATATGAAAACTATAAAATGTTTATTGATATATTTGTAAAATTATTCAAATTTATAAACATTTTGTATATAGTCTCTATATAATGTTGGCAATTTTTAGGGTAAAATAATTTTATATTCTAAAATTTAGCAGAATCATCATTTATAAAAATTGGAAATTGGCAAATTGGTTTTGTGGAAAAATCATGGAAAATTATCCCACTGGGAGAATATTAGCCCCTAAGGGTTTCCATGGTCAAGACAAGTACAAGGCAAGACAAGTTAAACATCGTCATGTCAACAGTGTTCAAGGTGAGAAGAATTTCAAGTTGTTTAAGTTTCCTTTGATTGACGACCGAGGAGAGAATATGTTTGTTCCTTCAAGGAAAATTTATTTTTTCCAAAGGAAAAAACAGTAACTTTTTATTAAAAAGATAATGAAAAGTTACACTTGCATATGCACTGAAACATTCTGTAAGCTGCCACAAGGGCCCGAGTGCTTTTGCACCCAACGCATCGTTAGAAGGCTAACGTGCATAAAGAAAAAGAAAAAAGAGATGAGAGGAGAGAGGAAGAAAGAGGCAGAAAACTGAATGAGAGTAAAATTCTCACTTCAAGTTTTTCTCCCCTTTTTCTTTTCGACCTTACGCCACTCTCCTTGAGTGGGCTCGGTCGAAGCAATGGCTATCTGTGTTTCTGCATTCTGTGGGGGAGCAATGATTAACTGTGTTTCTGCCTTCTGAGGGCCTGTTTCTTTGTCTGAGTCTGATGTATCTGAGTGATGATGCCGTTTGATGCCTCCCATGTTTTGATCCTTGCTTATCATCTCCGCCTGATTTTGTTGGATCTCTGCCTGCTTTGGATCCTTGTTGTCTGATATGTTTTCCTTCTGGTTCTCTGTTTCAGACTCCTCTATGGTGGTATCATCCTCTTCTGCTTCTGTTTCTTCGTCTTCTGTTGACGAAGAGGCTTTCTTTTCCGTGGCTCTCTTCTTAATTACATCATCTATGTTCTGCCATCCTTTGGATTTCCTTTGTTGAGGCTTGCTCTTGTTGAGACTTTTGCATGCATTGAACAGGTGACCTGTTTGTTGGCATCCCCTGCATCTGAATGCTGTATTCTCATAGTCCAAAGGTTGTTTCCACTGTGAATTGTTGAAGTTCAGGATGATGCTTTCAGGTAGTCCTTGGCTGAGATCTACCTCGACACAAATCCTAGCGAAAGTAAAGATTCCTTTCATGTGTCTCTCTGAATCAATCTTTACCATTCTTCCAAGGGTATTCCCTATAGCTGATAAAGCCTTGTAGTGCCAAAAATGTATCGGAAGATTATGCAACCTTACCCATACTGGCATCCTTGATACCACCATAGTGTTTGCATCAAACTCCGGGAACCATGGGGTAACGAACAGTCCCGCACTGCCCCAGAACCATGGCCCTTCATTGAGAATTTTTTCCTTTTCTTCTTCTTCAAGGAAATGTACTATGAAAAAACCCTTAGAGCATAGGTGAATCTGGCAGTTTTTTGTCCAGACCGTGTGAATCCATTGGTACAAAGCGTCGGTTCTAGGCCAGAACCCGTTAAATCTACAAATAACAACATTTTTTTGTAGATCTGAGAAGATGTACTTTACCTCTGGTAGATCCAGCGGAACGGAGGGGCTCTCTGGTATTTGATCCACGATATACTGCCCTGGGGGAGCATTAGCAGCTGTAGATTCTTTCCCTTTTGAAGGTTCTTTCCCTTTTGCTGCATCGCGGTAGGTACCTGTAGGTTTTGAGGTAGTTCCCCTAGATCCGCCTCGCAATCGATGATTGAGGATAATAGTTGAGTCCTTTTCGACCCTGTAATGCTGGAGAGAGTGTTGATCCTGCAAGCAGAGCCCAGAAAAAATTAGGGTTTGTAATGCAACTGGGATTCCCATTTTGTCCTGGATCTCTTTTTTTAATTCCAGAACACTCATCCGTTCCCAGATCTGCATACAAACGTGTCTGCCTTCTGTTGCTCTTATAAAGATTTGCTTCAGATTTGCTATGTCTGCCTTGATCACGTCCCGTTTTTCGGTTTTGTGTTCTGGATCTGGCAAGATTTCGTCTTGCTTTTGCCTGGATCTGGCCGGATCTGATGGATCCACCCCGAGACTGCAATGTTTGGCCCTATATGCTGAGCCGTTTCCCAGATCGGGCCTCCTGTTGGGTCTATCGCTCATTTTCCTGGCGCAGTCCGCGAGTCCTCTGTCAACACAAAGCGCATGATCTCTGTTCACATCATGAGAATCCCAGCTGGATCTGCGAGGATAGGGCCTTGCCCAAGATTGAAAACGCGGCTCTGCCTTATACCCTCCCCTGAGTTTGCATGCATGAGTCGCCTGAATCGAAGTTTGCCTAACGTTCAATAGATTGACCGATCTCTTGAAAAACAGGCCAAAACCCAACTGTTTCCATCCCCCTGGATAGGTTCTGGGCTCCAGGACAGCAAAAATATGCAGATCGCTGGCCTCGGACAGCTTTCCTTTGTTCTTTGGACGCAGCAATCCGGCCCAGTACCAGAGAGAGGCATCATGCTTTGGGTCTTCAACGATCCAGCTTCCATCCGATCCAAAACAGCGCAGATCTACAGTGGCCGCGGCGGCGCAGATCAAAACTTCTGAAACCCTGACTCCGTGAACCGCCTCCATCTCTCCTTTTCCCCCTAAACTTATGAGAGATATTACCTGAAGGAAAATTTATTTATTTATTTTTATTTATTTATTTTATTTTTATTTATTTATTTAATTTATTTATTTATTTTTTTATTTTTTACAACAAGATAGGGTCTTCAGAATCAAGGAAAAATATCAATTTTCATGAAAAGATCAAATTGTTGAATTCATGAAAATTCCAGTCGATTGAGACTAGAAGGGTGAGGGGGTTGTACTCTCATCTAATTGCTCAGTAATAAAAGAGCTTTTTGGGTCCAAAATCTTCCAATGGGGAGGAATGATCCGTTGGATAAAAAATATGCTTAAAAATAAAATTCTTCGGAATGGATCGAAAATGGAACGACTAGATAGAAATCATCATTCTAAATCCGACGCAACTCGTTTCATGGAAAACAGAGGTCGTATGCTCCCAGAAATGAATTCTGATTGATTTCTCAAACAGGGGAATTTTGGCAAAACTTTTGTGCAGGCTGCTCTGTCAGTAGTCCGTATAGCTGACTGGGCATACTGACTGTGCAACATGACTCGGCTTCAAGAGCCAATGGCATCTTGACACTTGGCAGGATTTCATTGGTGCTGAATTGGTGATTATTTATTAGTCAATTTGTTGTTGGTTAGGTGGACCAACCAGAGGCCACCATGTGGCCCAGCCAGAGGCTGCCACGTGGCGCCTCGGTGGCCATGAAATTTTTTGGGGTAAGTATAAATTATACTCCATAGGAATCAAACCTAAAACCTCTTATCAATAAATATTCGCATACACCATTGCGCCAAAGGTGGGCCTTGTCGCACCCATAAGGACCAGGGACGGGACCAGGGGCCAGGGCTTAGCCCCCCCCCCCAACCCCCAACCCTCGACCTTAGTATTTTCTATACGACCATGGTGCCGAGAACCAGGGGTGTGTCGAAAGAAGGCTACGCCTTGGGCATTAGCCCCAAATCCCATGGGGGTCCATGTGACTAGGAGCGTGGGCACAGGGGTCAGTGGGAAATTTATTGAACCCACAAATTACATCGAAATTGCACCGATTTGTTGGTCCGTTAGCGAAAAATGGGGCATAATTGTAGGACAGTTGGCCGAACTTGGCAAATTCGTGGGTCAACTAGCAATAAAACTTGGGAAACTCATAACTTTCTCATTTTTTGATCTTTTTGGGAACAGAAAGAGGCTAGACAGGGGTTTTTGATAGCTCTAAAGTTGTTGTAGTAGGTTTTGAACCCATTTGAGCATTGTAACTCATTTTAATCACCATTTATTGGGCATAATGAAATAGGGTCAAGTATTGGAAGTTGGACCAAGAGACGTAGCCTAGGCATAATGAAATAGGGTCAAGCATTGGAAGTTGGACCAAGAGATGTAGCCTGGGCATAATGAAATAGGGTCAAGCATTGGAAGTTGGACCAAGAGACGTAGCCCTGGATGGGTGAACTCCTTCATCACTTGTTGATTTGTGGTTATTGATATGGTTGTATTGTCTGCGATTTTCTACAAATTCTGAGTTTAAATTCATGCTTAAATGTGTTTATGAATTTAACTTAAGAGCCATAAAAACTCATTTTATACACTTGCAATTTACATAATCCTCAAGAACATACATACACAGATGATTTGAAGTCCCTATGAAGACATCAACCCTATGCTCCTCTAAAATATCATTTACCCTTATATTCAATTTTTGGAAGTCCTCAATGTGCTTTGTAATTGAACCCTTTTGTTTGAGATTTATAAATTGGCTAAAGAAGGTGTTGCTCTTTGTATCCTCATAATGTGCTATCATTTCCTTCATAAAAATTTACAAAGTGACAAGTGGTTTACGAAAAGAAGGCCACTGATACCATACAAACTGCTTTTGTTCTAAATATAAAGATGAAATAAGTACCTTTTGAGTGTTCGACACATCATGTAGATCAAATAATTGCTCCATCTGTAGTATCGATGTCATTGGTTCCTTACCATCAAACTTTCTCATACCGATCATTAGAATGTGGCTATTCTTCAACCTACTATGTGAGTCTCTAAAATCATAATTTGTATTCCTATTATCCTCATAATGATTTTCATGGAGTACCTTGTCACCACTAGGGAGCATTTCTTGTAGCAATTTTGTCAAACCTTCCAAGTCCCTTTTCGAATCTATTTTTAAACCATCCTTCAAACCTTCCACATTGACATGCATAATTTCTTCCATGTCGGATTTCAAACCATTCATCTTAGCTTCCAGTTCATTTTTGGTTACTCTTTGTGAGAGTGAAATTTGTCGCACTTGATCTTACAATTTTGATATATCATGTTGCATTTCTTCCTCTTCTTCATGTGTCATGGAAGAGCTTTCTAGTTGCTTACTAGGTGTGTCTATTTTTTTGTTTCAAGGAATTTTGAAATAAAACAATGATTTCTATGCTTCACTATTCCATTTGAAACACTTCAAACTGATTTTTCAAACAAAAGTTATGCAAAAAGAAAAAAAATACACACCTTTTTATTTCTTTTCAGGAGCTAGATATTGCAGTTGTTGTATATTTGTAATTATAAATCTCCAAGATATGAAATTTAATCCTATAGTATCCCTCTAATTATTATTTCCAACCCAATGAGTTAAACAAATATTGGATTCTTCAAGAAAGATTTATGCCCAATCTCCCATGATGTCCTGATTATAGACTCGTTCAATAGAGCGAACTTATACAGAGTTCCAATTGTCACTGTTTTGACCTTCAGCTCGGAACATGATACCAAAAAACCTATAGCTCATCCCATTTCCATAAATTTTTACTAAATCCAAATCGGATGCTCAAAGAGAAAGTTATGACGATTTTCCCTAGGTCACTTGTTTGAGCTGGAATTCTGGAGCCTGCCAAAACCCTAAATTCCTTAAATAATATCTCTGAAAATATAGTGATACAAGATATGAAATTTATACAAGACATTCACCACGATTTAGCTCCATGTGGTTGCAATTTCTACTTCTGAATATTTGTAGAAAAAATGTTATAGTGAAAATTACACGATGACATGTTTGTAGCAACAAATCCCTAGAATCCAAAGCTCTGATAACAAATGTTATGCAACTAATTCACAAATAGATAGATCAACAACTTAAAAATTATTCTCTTTGAGAGAGAAACCTCCTTTAGATTACATAAATGAATAATTATTTGATGATACAAATGAAAAGGCCTTCTTTCTATATATATGAGTCTAAGGGGTCATAATATAATTAGAGCCTACATAATGTAAGGGCACAAAAATAACAATAGTGGGATTCTATGGGGTACAATAATAAAAATATGGGAACTACATGGGCACAACAATAACAATAAGGGGGCTACACTAACAATAAAAATAATGGTCTACACTACTATTACAGGGACGTAACAATTTCATACGTCAAACCCATTGATATACTTAGTGACATAGATTTATGTATAAGATTATGCAATTGCTTAAAAATGGGCCTTCTAAGGAATAATATAAAATAATAGTGGAAATAATAAAATAAGATTAGATTACCTCATCAAGTTTTGAAGGGAAAAAAGAAAAAACTACTTTTTCAACTCGTATTTATAACTTATATCCCTACAATTTTACTCAAATTTCAAGAAAGAGTACTCGTTGGATGTAAAATTTTATTTTTGCATCCAAAGTTTATCATAAAAAATTGATCATCTAGCCATAATTTACTAGATGCATCGAAGTATACCATGTAAGGCCAATTTTACCATAGTAAAATTGCTTTCACTGTGAGAAATTACTTAATAAACCACATTTGTTAAGTCATTTATATTTAAACCCTTAAATAAATCACTATTTATTTAATTATCTTCTAGGAATAATTAATTAAACCATTGTTTAATTAATTTTCCTTGTCACATTTGACCCAATTATGAGAAATAAATAGATAAATAATTAATTATCTTATTTTTCTCTAGGAATAATTAATTAATCACTAATTAGTTATTATTCCTTGTCAAATTTGACTAAATCCCTTAGGAATAATTATATAAATCATTATTTGTTTATTATTCCTTAATCATATTTTTTATCCAAGTGGATGTTGGTGGCCACCCACCTATCCCAGTTTCCTTAATTGTAGCACAATTGACTATTTTTGTCAATTTTTTCGGGTCCCGAACATCTGGAGCTGTTTTGAGGCACTAAACGACGTTTTTTGGGAAACCGAGAGCAACATTGGTTGTTGACTAATTTTTCTCACCCAAAATTTGTAGTCCTCGGATAGATATTTCTAACAAGTTATTGTCTGTGTTAAACGAAGATTGTATGCCAAAGTTACGACCCCAAGAAGTTGATGTACCAATTTACCCAAACGGGGCCCATAGTTTGGTGCTTCATCTCCTAGGGTTAGGTTTTTGGATGTTTAGGGTTTCCATTGTTTCTCAACAATAAATAGGCCTTCGAGCCTCATTGTAACACAGTTCAGAGGCATGTAGCCGCCACATCTCTTCTCAGAGATAAGCTACCATCGTCCTAGCTGGTTTATTTCCATTTTTGTTTGTAAGCATATTTCAGTATTTTACATTAATGAAATGAAGTATTATTTTTGTTGCATCTCTATATTTCTGGATATATCTGTAATTTGTTGCGTTCTTGTTTAAATCTGGATCAGTGGTATCATAGGGCTCTGCGCATTCTCTGTTTTTCTTTGCATGTCCCCAATGAGGTTGGGATATAAAGAGTTAGGGATTGAACTGGTCAAACCTTTGCAAGACTAGCCTCGCAAATCCCGACGGCCTCCCATGGCGGATGAAAAGAAAGACAAGGGGGCAGGAGATCCTATCAAAATCTTGCTCGAAGAGGGCCTCAAGCGACAAAGGAGCGCGATGATGGACAACTTTGCCTAGATCCTTTAGCGGCTACCTAGGGGTGACACATCTACTTCCAATAGCTACTCTGGAAGTGCCACACCCTTTAGGGTACAAGTTAACTTTGAAATCCCTATATTCGAGGGTCAGATAGACGCAAATATCGTAGATAAATGGTTAAATATACTAGAAGGTTATTTTTCTATGCATGATTTTTCCAGCCGGGAAAAGATCACTTTTGCACTTCTCAAAGCAACCCCCCACGTCAAGGACTGGTGGGAAAACTACTGCGAGCAGAAGGATGAAAGTACGGGCTCACTGTTTTTAGCCACACCCAGTTGGAATGCATTTCAGAATGCCATCAAAGAGTAGTACTACCCTTGTTACAGGGAAAAGTGTCTATATAGAACTGCTCTATCCCACTAAGGTGTGACAGCTGCCTTAGAAACAAACAGAGTAAAGCTACTTTCGTTTTTCCTTTATGAATTATAAATAGAGAGGAACAAGAAGACCAACCTCTGTCTTGCGCTAATCTCCTGATTTGATTCCTCTCTTCTTTGATAGTCTTTCGCTACCTGCTCCCTTGCACGCCCAGCTTCACAAAGTACCTGTAAGATCACAGTAGCATAGCACTATACAAAGACATGGATCTATAATCATAAACAATCTAGGATCAGATGTAAATTGACCATACAAATGCAACAAATATCAGTGACACAAGAGTATGGAGGAAAACTAGAATAGCTTTTATTGATAAACAAGAAAGAGCCAAGAGGAGTTACAACCAGTTGTTCTGACCCAGCATCAACCTCTCAGCAAAGAAGCCCCTCTTCACCTCATACAAAGCTTAGATCACCCAACAATCTGATGTTTGTCTCAAGAAACCAACAACAATTCCTTACAATATGCAAAATTCCAGCCTCTGGATCTCTAGGATGAGGGATCCATATATAGATATTTGTAATGGAGATGAGTCAGCTTATGATTTGATTAGTGTCTTCCCTCTGATAGTTCTTGCTTCCACTTGGAGATTGATGATCTCTTACTCATCCTTAGTCGAATTTAGTGAGGCAAGTGTCACAGGAGAAGTTTCTAGAAGCTTCCATTGCCTCTCCACCTTGCGGAATGACACTGCCATTTGTCATTTCTCGCCCATCGCACCCCAGAGAAGGGATTTTTGAAATGCAATGCACCCACACAGTGTATTTAGGTGAGATGCAACGCACCTGGCCAGTGGAGCAGCTGAAATGATCCTGTTTTGACCAATTCTGAGCAGTTTTTCATGGAAAACTTCTGGGAGAAGCTGTAATCTGTTGACCTTGTTCCTTTAGGGGTTAGAACAACACTTTTAGGGACTTAGGAGCCCTTGGTTTATGGACATTTCATGCTTGGGGTTGTAGTGCCCAAAAATGTCTATAACAGTTGCCCCCTAAAGCATGAGGTCATTAATCTTTTGATGTCGGGTGAAATGCTTTATTATGAGGATCTGAAGTTCTTTAAATGCTGGGAGGAGACCTGTAATAAGATACAATACAATACATTATCTTCATAATATTTTCATGATCTAGCTGAGGCGGGCATTCCCATGCTCAGCTTTATAAATTCATTTTCATGTACATAGGACAGACAATCGTCTGAGTGAAGACTGATGATTCTAATAGAGCCATCATCCCTTTGATTGGATGATTATCTGTGTAGCCATGATGTACATTTGATGTTTTTATTTTCCTGAATGTATATCGCAGCCCGGATGGATGAAACTAGATTCGGGGTCTTCAATCTCGTTCGATCTTCACTCGAAGTACAAGCCGATCCATGTGAAGGATGTTTTGGAGTCGAACATGGAAAAACATCGCCTGATTACCAGCCAATGATGTAAGCTGTTAATAGGCGCGAGAGGAATCACTGATAATGATAATGACCCTCAAGGTACTGTAGTACAATTCACATGGTGTGAATAAAGGACTTGGCGTCGAACACCACGCAAAATCTTTTGGTCGAAGGCCATTGATGTAAACCTGTCGCCAGAAGTGAGAAACTTGCCATTGAGGCATGCAAGCTTCAAAGTACTGAATGGGGTGTTCCTAGATCGACTTCTTGGATAATGAGCTGATGTCGACAAGAAGCGATCCGTCATAGGAGGGCCTTAATGAATCCCACATCAATGACACGGAACGGAGAAAATGATTTTAATGGAGGTGAAAACGATCTGGTGATATAAGGTTCAGGGTGGCGGTCATGAAAGAATGGAGTATAAATGTATGGTAGTGGGTGAGACCCAGGTGAATTCTCTGAATGACTTCTCTTGAACATATCGGCGACACTGATGTGATGGATTGGTAGCATTAACCCCAAATGTGGATGGTATAAAGGGACCATGGTGATGTGACCGGTGAATGAAACAACCCAACCCGACTCGGACGCGGAGTGGAAGTGTCATGTTCAAGAGCGACTTGCTACCAACAAAGTTTCTTCAATTTTTCTTCCCAATTTTCCCCAGTCATTGCTGACCAGTACCTCTTTATTTTTGTCAAGCTTGAGGAGGATAACATATGCTTGTTCTATAATTTTCCCTTCGGGCAAACCCATCGCTATGTTTTAACGAGCCTAGCGATAGTGAAACTCGTTCTCGTCTATAGACAAGTTTGTCGCTATTAAAATTTTAATGAGTTTAACGACAAAGATAACTCGGTCCTTTTCAATTTTAGAGAGTCTGAAAAGGAACGTAAAGGTAACTCCAAAATTCCTTTTTCGTCATCTAATCCCTTAAGTCCGAAAAAGTATAAAACAATACAGAAGGGATGAATTTTCGATACTTTTAATGAGCTGAACAAAACAAGCGCTCGATCTTTTTGTGTAATAATCTCTCAGGTCCAAAAAGATTAAAATTTAGAGGAGAGATAACACTTCCGGTCCCTTTAACGAGCTGGAGAGGCCAATGGCTCGGCAATCTTTTCATATTTAACGAGTCAGTTGAAAAGAGCTTAAAGGAGACTCGTCTTTTGAGGAACGAGTGATAAAATGGGTAGCAACTGATTCCAGTAAGGTTTGGAATTTTCCAATCACCGCAGTGTTACACGGATGGCTAGTGAGATCACTCTTCGCAGCTGTTCCTCAAAATGGATAAACAATCAAATGGAGGTGAATGATCAGTCAATGCAAAAGTGGAAGTGATGGTGCAAACACGACCAAGGCTTTAAAGGCTGAAGTACTACATTCACGATGGTTATTTACCGAGGAATAGTTCATTTTTTAATGAGCTTAAACGCGGGGGGAAACATTTGCTCATGTCTTATGTTTATTTTTTAACGAGCTTGAACTATGTGCTAAAACTGCTTGATTAATCCAGTCGTGTGATAAGAATGTCTCATATAAAAACGACAACTTTTAGAGTTTTGCCCCACATCCTTTCTTTATGCAAGTTAGGAAACGACCAATCCAAAAAACAGATAAATGATCGCTCTTTGCTTGCACTCCAAAAGGTTTGCATGCCCCCAGGAATAAAACAGAATTTCAAGGTTACCCCTTCTTTCTTTTGTTAAAACATTTGTTTTACCGAGAGAGGCCTACCTCTTACAGGTTACCAAAGATTGTTCTATTTACGGCGTAAACAAAACACCTCTTCGGCGATGTCTACCGAGATAAACAAAGGTGAGCGACGATGCCCGCCAACTCACATAACTTTGACAAGAGGATCTTATTCCAGTCCAACTCCCTCTTCCAATCACGGATGGGAGTACGGAGGTCATATACTCTCGCGGAATCCTACCCTATACCCGAAGTCTTCCTGCCGAAGCAGACCAAGGTGCATGCCCCCTGGGTTTCAGTCATGTCCCCCGAATCACTCGCGCTCATCGGGTGGGCGGACTGGGGATTGAGACATTTCTTGCGTGAAAAGACCATTTAGGGATGTTATATGACTATTTGCTATGCGTGAACCGGGGAATGAAAGCTGGTTTACGAGCTTGACCACTCTTCCTTCATGCGGAAAACACATTACTCTAAAGAGTGAGGAGACAATTGCTCCCATGCAATAAATATAGTCTCGTCCAAGGAGTAGATTGTAATCCAGGGGTCCTTGAACTACCATTACGTTCATGTGAACGGTTTTCCCTCTCAATGTTATGGGCACATTGGGAAGGATCCCTAACGGTCGACTGGTTCCTTTATCAAAGCCTGTTAGATTTATCATCTCAGGCAAAAGCGATGGCGAACCAAGCGCTTTCCAAGCAGTTGAGGAAAGGATACTCACAGAAGCCCCTTCATCTATGATGGTACCGGCCATGACCATTCTATATATTTGAACAATGATTCGAAATGGTATACTAGCTAGTAAATGGGGTCTGCCTAGTTGATTATAGTCGAAGGAGACAACTAGGTTGCTTGGAGGTGGGACCAAATAGATGGCCGGGTACGACTCTGACGAACTTCCTTCCTACGGTAAAGGAATGGGTAAATTGCCCCCATGTTCGTTGGAGTCTGTGCTTATGAAAAGAATTTGGACGATGTCATCCTTGTTCTTTTCGGTGACTGTATCATCTGAAGATGGAACCTCCGAAGGCAAGACCGGGTCAACTACCACCTCGACCTTTTTACTTTCGTCTGGTATGGGTTCAGATGGTTTGTCTTCAATGATAGATGCTTCAGCCGACCACTTGAGCGGGCCAGCTGGATTTTCAACTAGTGACAGACTCGGCAAGAGTTTTTTATATCTAGGAGGAAGTCGTAACGGTGAAACCAGACGATCGTCCAAAACTATTTTAGCCTCATCTAAGAAGGGACAACGGTGGACGGCATGATTGCCTTCGCACAGTTTACAAGGAAATCTATATTTTCCTTTTTGTCCTGGGGTTTCACTTTCACTAGTTGACGATGTGTTTTCAACATGATCATCAGAGGTTGACGACACCGGGTTGTGCAAATGAGGAGACCAGTCCCTTAAGATCCGAGGGATACAAGGACAATCTCTATGATAGTGGTCTCCTTTGCAAATGACACATGGCGATTTAGGCCTGGTCGGTGTAGTGTGTGGATTTTCGCTAGACGACACTCGTTTGCCCCCATTCACTTTTGGCTCCTTCTTCTTCTTCTCTTTCTTCTTCTTTTCCTTCTTCTTCTCAGGTACTTGACTTTTGGCTTTACCAGCCCCATCAAGCGAAGAGGAAGGAGGAGAGGAAGAATTAGAGGAAGTAAAAGGTTGGTGGGTAACTCTGGACTCGTCTATTTGCTGATTCAATTGTTCAGGAATTGTGGTGTTCTGAACGACAGAGGTTGAGAAGAGCCATACAGGCAAGCCGATTGTCAGTCCTGGAAGTGATAATGTGGCCATATGGGGTGCACCAACATCTCCCCAAGAGGAGAAGGGACTAGGATTTCCTCCAAGGGGGATTCCTTGGTTGGTGGATTCCATTTTCTCAACCCAAGATCAACGTAGGAAAGGGGTAATGAATATTCCATTTAAAATAAATTTTAGACGCTTTGACACAACTTGTTTTTTCAATTTTTAAGAGTCGAGAAAAAACAAAAGATGACTCTAGTCTCCTTCGATTTTTAATGAGCCTGAAGTGACAAGTGCTCAGATGGACCTTTTCTGTTAAAGAGTCTGAAAAGGAACGAAAGGGACTGCTCTGGAAATCTAGGTAGAGGGATTACCAAACCAATCGCAAAACTGCAGAATACTTTTTACGGTACGGCAGTCAATCTTCCCGAATGTTGTGTTCAGTGCATTGCGATCGATAGGGCGGCAGACACGGCTTCCTATGGATAAAGGATTAAGCCTATTGGGGTCTCCCAAAATATACTCAACGGTACGTGGAAGCACAAGTCCGTACTGGCACTTATCGTCTCAAAGTGGAGGAATCACCCAACCATTAGTGAGAACAACAGTAACCAGGCTTTATGACACCGAAATATGTCTCTAGCCTAGACTTCTAAATGTTGTGCGTTAAGTTCCAAAGCGTTGTTAGATTCATTGAATTTATTTTATAGTTGATCTTGTTTATGAAGTTTGCCTTTCAGGTTCACCACGAGATGTAGATGTAATTCCTAAAATGCAATCTAAGATGATAAACAATCTTTTTATCTTCTTTGTGCAATGAAAATCCTAGCTACTAAGGAAAGAAAGACAGAATCTTTTCACAAAGAGCAAAGAGCACACTCTAAATGCACTTTCCTAAATCAAACCAATCAGACTATCTATATGCAAATGCACATGCATGTATTTGTTTTCGACTTTCTTAGTATATGAATGATAAGAAGAAAGTTGATGTACAAATCTAAATTTCTTTTCAAGCGACAAATACCAACAAGTTTCTTTTTGAAATAAAAAATGGAGACGATCACAACACCTTATGATTTTGAAATGAATACTCGTTTTTGACACTGAAAAATTACAAATTCAGACCAAAAACAATAGTAACAGGATAATCGACCATCTACAGCAATCAAACTCTTTCCTACGATTGAAATCGACACTTGCGACAATTTCAAATCAAAGGACGATAGTATGATTATGCTACTTTTGCAAAGGAGAACTGAAAATGACTCAACAAACACACAAAAACATTTACAGTTCTTTTGTACAAAGGAGGCGGAATAACAGCAAGGAAAAGGGGTTTCAAACTGACATATACTGATCACAGGCAGCAAAATTCAGGAATAGAACTGGAAAGAATGAATCACAGAAACCAACACTACACAAAGCCTAGTCTGATCAGCGCACTTGCAACACAGAGAATTTGAAATGCAGCGCACCTTCTCCACTCGGGAAGTGCGCTGAAGTTCAGATTCTCTGAACAGTACCTGCGCTGGGCCAGAAACAAGACTCTGTTTGGGTTCCGGGTCATAGTTTGCAGTTCAGTTCATGGGTTTTGGCCGAGCAAAAGGCAATCAGTAACTCAACAATCAGGTGTAGATCTAAGGAGGATCTGAGAGCTATCACAAGGGCAATCAGAGAGTTTGTGAATCAGTTGTTTAAATCATAAACAGATCCAGTAGATGGACTGAAGTAGCAGTTATCTACTTTGCATTTGCTATGGCAAATGCAGTTCGAATGCTACCTGTAAGTTTATGAAATAGACAACAAAGAATGATAAACAAACAAACTAAAACTTCCCCAGGGGAGTCGCCATTTTGTTATAGGGAAAAGTGTCTATATAGAACTGCTCTATCCCACTAAGGTGTGACAGCTGCCTTAGAAACAAACAGAGTAAACCTACTTTCGTTTTTCCTTTATGAATTATAAATAGAGAGGAACAAGAAGACCAACCTCTGTCTTGCGCTAATCTCCTGATTTGATTCCTCTCTTCTTTGATAGTCTTTCGCTACCTGCTCCCTTGCACGCCCAGCTTCACAAAGTACCTGTAAGATCACAGTAGCATAGCACTATACAAAGACATGGATCTATAATCATAAACAATCTAGGATCAGATGTAAATTGACCATACAAATGCAACAAACATCAGTGACACAAGAGTATGGAGGAAAACTAGAATAGCTTTTATTGATAAACAAGAAAGAACCAAGAGGAGTTACAACCAGTTGTTCTGACCCAGCATCAACCTCTCAGCAAAGAAGCCCCTCTTCACCTCATACAAAGCTTAGATCACCCAACAATCTGATGTTTGTCTCAAGAAACCAACAGCAATTCCTTACAATATGCAAAATTCCAGCCTCTGGATCTCTAGGATGAGGGATCCATATATAGATATCTGTAATGGAGATGAGTCAGCTTATGATTTGATTAGTGTCTTCCCTCTGATAGTTCTTGCTTCCACTTGGATATTGATGATCTCTTACTCATCCTTGGTCGAATTTAGTGAGGCAAGTGTCACAGGAGAAGTTTTTGGAAGCTTCCATTGCCTCTCCACCTCGCGGAATGACACTGCCATTTGTCATTTCTTGCCCATCGCACCCCATAGAAAGGATTTTTGAAATGCAACGCACCCACACAGTGTATTTAGGTGAGATGCAACGCACCTGGCCAGTGGAGCAGCTGAAATGATCCTGTTTTGACCAATTCTGAGCAGTTTTTCATGGAAAACTTCTGGGAGAAGCTGTAATCTGTTGACCTTGTTCCTTTAAGGGTTAGAACAACACTTTTAGGGACTTAGGAGCCCTTGGTTTATGGACATTTCATGCTTGGGGTTGTAGTGCCCAAAAATGTCTATAACAACCCTGTCAGAAGCTATGAGGATAAATGCATAAAGTGGACCACGCTGTGGCAGGGAAGGGACCATGATGTGTCGGAGTTCACAAATATTTTTCATACCCTTTGCACAAAGTTGGGTACCAAGGATTCCGAGTTGCATTTGGTACTCAAATACTACAGTTGCCTACACAGGTACATCTAGAACGAGATGGAGTTCCTGGACATCTCCTCGCTTGACCCGACATACTGATACACTGTCAAGATTGAGAAGAAGTTTAAACAAAAGAAGCGAGACTTTGGATCTGCGAATCCGAAGAACAAAGGACAAAGCCAAGACGGAATGACCCGAGATAGCCCATCGAAGTCAGAAGAAAAGAACAACACCATGAAGTCAAAGAAGGACACAGGAAAGTGGTGTGAGTTCCATACGATCCCCACTCATAACACAAGTGAGTGTCAGACCAAGTAGTCGTTGGTGGCTGAGTTGAAGGCTTTAGAAGCAGATGCATGTTGCAACCCTGAGTCAAAACCTGACAAGGGGAATGACAAAGGGAATCAAATCATTAATGAGGAGCCTAGCGCCACTGCTGCCACCACCAAGGTCCTGAAGAATGAGCTCGAAGATACAAAGGAGAGGGAGCGTCTTTTCCACTCACAAATGTGGGTGACAAGTTTGCCATTGCAATTCATTATCGATAGTGACAGCCAAAAGAACCTCATTTCAGTAGAGGTCATGAAGCGGCTGGGACTACCAACCATACCACACCCGCAGCTGTGAAACATCAGGTGGCTTGACCAAGGACGAGATCTCTGAGTCTGCCAGCGGTGCCGCCTTCCCTACAACATCAAGCCCTTCACAGATGAGGTATTGTGTGATGTTGCCCCGCTTGATGTTTGTGATGTATTATTAGGCCAACCATACTTGTTGAAGCGACATGCTATGTATGAGTCAAGGCCTCACGCTGTTATTATTTCTTTGTGTAATACATTATACAGGATACCAGAGGTAGCCCCACCTACCGCCACCTCTTTGATCTCTACTATGAAAGGCAGTAAGATCATCTCCCAGACTAGGAAATTCATTTTCTTTTTGGATTGCTCTCAAAGTAAGGGGAAGATTGCAGCCACATCCATGGCCCTTGGGAAGGGCTCCTCCACGCAACAGAAGTAGGTGGATACGGTCATGAAAGAAGACAGGGACATCTTCTCCTCACCCACATGGGTACCGTTGCATTGTTAGGTCAAGCATTCATTCGATCTGACTCCCAGAGCACCTCTACCCAACAGGCCGATATATCACCAATCCATCGTGGAAAATGCTAAGTACAAGTAGCAACATGATCAACATCGTGTGCCACACAAGTTTCGAGTGGGCAACAAAGTCTGGTTGCATCTGTAGAAAGAACGGCTTACAAGAGCCCATCGGAAGCTCATACCATTCCGATATGGTCCTTACACCATTACCAAAGCTGTGGGAAACAATGCTATGGAGCAAAGCATTCCCCCATTCCTTGGCTTGCATTGATTTTTCAATGTGGACCTCCCTCGACCATGCTTCCCACCATTACTGGACACATCAGCAATTGTAGAACAGCTCACCAGGGGCCAAGTTTAGCATAAGTTTTCGCATCTCATGGAGGCACTCAACGCAATGGGGACCATTGCTTCGTAAGGGGGGAGGAATGATCTAGGTGGATGTTGGTGGCCACCCACCTATCCCAATTGGACCCCCACAACTGTATCTTTTAGTTTTTTAGTTTCCATAATTGTAGTACAATTTACTATTTTTGGAAGTTTTTTCGGGTCCTGAACTTCCAGAGCGGTTTTGAGGCCCTAAACGATGTTTTTGGGAAATTAAGAGAAACATGGGACATAGATCAATGTTTCTCACTCAAAAGTTGTAGTCCTCGAATAGATATTTCTAACAAGTTATTGTGCGCATTAAACGAAGATCGTATGCCAAAGTTATGACCACGGGAAGTTGATGTACCAATTTACCTAAACAGGGCCCATAGTTTGGCACTTCATCTCCTAAGGTTAGGTTTTTGGACATTTAGGATTTTCTATTGTTTCTCAACAATAAATAGACCTTTGAGCCTCATTGTAACACAATTCAGAGGCATGTAGCCACCACGACTCTTCTCAAAGATAAGCTACCATCGCCCTAGCTGGTTTATTTCCATTTCTGTTTGTAAGCATATTTTAGTATTTTACATTAATGAAATGAAGTATTATTTCTGCTGCATCTCTGTATTGATGGTTATATATGTAATTTTTTGTGTTCCTGTTTAAATTCAGATCAATTTTTTAAATGATAAATAAATCATTTAGTTATTTATTATTTCTAAAAAATTGTTTAAATACCTTTTCCCTCTAACCAAATATAATAAAATATTCCAAATTGTTATTTCTAGAATGGGGTTAATAATATTTTATTATTGCTCATTATTCAAGGATAACTTAATATTTTGTTATAAATAGAAGGGTTTTCCATTCATTATTCACTTTTGATCCGAATTGGATCCGTAGAAGACTGTCAATGTACCATGACTCTATCAGGTCGAACAAATCTCTAAAGAAATCCAAAAAAGCGATCAAAGACACCCTGAACCAGTGGTAATGGTAGCCAATGTGGAACGACGAGGACCTCGGTCAAAGCGTGCTGACCAAGGCCCATGGAGACAGCACACGAGGCCAAAGTAGCCCCTGGGAGCCCCAGAATGGGAAAAGGAAGTGATTTTTGATGTGCGATTAGCGCTAATAGGGCCATGAAGGAAAAGCCTGAGCACTTGATCGCGTGGGGGAACCGGAGGACCGTGGGCAGAAAAAGGAAAAAGTAGTAAATGCAACGGCAGGAACCGCGCTCTAGAAAACCGGCGGTATTGATCGGAGTGCCCTTAAACAATAAGAGGTTTTGGATGAGAGCAGAGCGATTCCATACATCGATCGACGTGTGGCAGGCGGAGGTGAGAGAAAACCACTGTTGATCGTGCACTATCAGTCGAGCAAGTCAACCACGTGAAACGTGCGTATCGTGTCGGATCTAGAGGGCCCAGATCGGATGGCTGAGATCGCACCCGATGGAGGAAGCAGAACCAACAGGGAATTAAGCTGCATTTTAAAGGGATTTGGAATCCGTTTGATCGCCACGGTGGAGAAAGACTTCATCCATGACGTAACCGAAGAAACGAACCAACGAAGCATGCTGGCGCTATTTAGAGGAGGACAAGTGGCCACTCCCTGAGTGTTCATGATGACGTCGAACAGGGAACTCCAAGCGCAGCTGCAGAAGGTGAATCGATAGAGGCGGAAGAGGAACCGAATAGGCATAGGGGTCGAATGGCTAAAGCCATGAATAGGGGAAGAAGACAGTCAGTTGAGAGTTGAGTAATCGAAGTCGAGAGATGAAGAAGTGGAACAGTGAACCCAGAGAGGAGGACTGAACACAAAGAACAGTAAAGCAAAGCAGAAGAGACAGAGGGCTGAGCTGACCAGAGGCAGCATCGAGCACTAGAGAGCTTGAAGATTCAAGCCATCCCATAGAGGAATCTGTCTGGACTGAGCATCACAGTTGGCTCTTTCCACTGTAGACCAGAAGGTCACAGAGCTGGTAGGAAGAAGAAGTCTGTGTACTCAAGTGGCTTGGGGAATCCAAGAACCACCCTGCCAAGCAAAACCTGCTTCAGGAGAACTCACATTGAGTCCCTGTATTGTAATTTTCTCTGCTTAAAGGCACAATAAAACAAGGCCACCACTGAAAGCTGGACCGGAGACGTAGCCCTAGAGAATAGGGTGAACTCCTTATTAAAATTGTTTGTGTCTTTGTGTTTGCTTACTGTATTTCTCTACTGTCTTTCCATTTTAGTGTCTGTGTATTGGCAATCTGATCGATCCGTTGCTTCAATAACACAAAACACACACCAGCACATGAGTCTGTAATACCTTAGTTTAATAAATCTTTAACTGACGTCACTCATAGGGTGAATATCAGATCAAGTGGTATCAAAGCTCTAGGCTGTAAGGTTAGACAAGCTTGTGTTGGTTTAGCTGTGAATGCTCACAAGATCAAAGCTCAAATTAGGAGAAGGAGAGTTGGTGGAAACTAATCCTGAAATTGGGAGAGTTTATCCTTGAAAGACAATGTCAGAGGAAGGTTCTGTAGGGCCAGGCCCTCAATTCATAAAGAGTTTCCTAGCTATAAAGTCTATGGTTGAAGAAATGTACAGAGACTTTAGAAAGAAAAAGGTGGAAGATGCATTAGGCTCTGAGCAAGAGAAAGAAGAAGATGAGTCTCACTTCCATGACAACTCCAAAGGAAAGGGGAAAGAGGAAAGCTTTCTCACACCTCCTAATAACCATGTGCATAATAAGAAAGCATCTTTGATTAAGCTAGATGTTAAATTTGATTTGCCTACATATGATGGAGAGCTAAATGCTAAAAAGTTGGGCAATTGGATTAGACAAATTGATGTGTATTGCAGGGTACACAACATAAACTTAGACAAGAGTAAGATTCAGCTGGCAAGCCTATGCCTAGGAGGCACTGCCTTGGTTTGGTGGGAAGGCAGAACCCAAGTTGATATGAAAAGACATGGCAAGACCATCTTTGTCTGGAGTGAATTTGTTGCTACAATCAAAAAGCAGTTCTATCCATTGGCCTACATGCAACAGGCCATGATGAATTGGAAAACTCTTCGACAGTTGCAAGGGCAAAGTGTGCAAGGGAATACTCAAGAATTCAGAAAGAGAGCATTGATGTTGGGTATCTCATTAGACTTACTAGAGACTCTTTTGAAGTACATTGGTGGTCTACACATCTACATGAGGCATACCATCCTCATGTTTAATCCCACTAGTATAGGTGAGGTTTCTGTACAAGCTACTCATCTAGAAGCTAGAGGAAAGAATGGCAATCCAGAAGTTGGGGGATCATCCCAACCCACTGTAGGCAAGAGCAAGGAGAAAAGAAAATAGAAGTGGAAAGCAAGGAAGGCTAATAATGCACAGAAAGCCAAAGCTTCATACACTCACTATCAAAGGGAGGGGCATGATGATGAGAATTGTTGGATTCTACATCCAGAGCTGAGACCTAAGAAGTCCAAGGGCAAGAAGAAGAAGACAGATGTAGCTATTCAGAGAGATTTGGGGTCAGACTCGGGAGATGAAACAACTATAGCAGCCACAGGTATAAAAGGTTGTATGCTTTAGAGAATGCTGAAATCAAGAAGCAGGTGTAGGAGTTGCTCGAGAAGGGCTTCATCAGGCCTAGCACATCACCATGTGGGTCACCAATCGTTTTGGTGGGAAATAAAGATGGCTCTTGGAGAATGTGCATTGATTACCGAGCACTGAATAAGATAACAATAAAAAATCATTATCTCTTTCCTCGCATAGATGATCTTTTAGATCAATTGAAAGAAGCTATTTATTTCACCAAGCTGGATTTGCACAGTGGATACCATCAGGTTAGAGTTGCAGAGCAAGATGCATGGAAGACTGCTTTCAAAACAAAGCAGGGATTGTATGAATGTCTGGTTATGCCTTTTGGCTTAACTAATGCTCCTGCTACTTTCTTGAGATTAATGAATGATGTACTCAGACCTTTTCTTGATGATTTTGTTATTGTGTATCTGGATGACATTCTGATTTTTAGTAAGACATGGGAAGAACATTTAAAGCATGTTAAGCAGACATTAGATGTTTTGAAAAGAGAAAAACTTTATGTTAAACTCTCAAAATGTTAATTTGGCAAAATATCTCTAAACTACTTGGGTCATATAGTAGGGGGAGGTGAATTGAAAATAGATCCCTCTAAAGTGGCAGTCATTTTGAACTGGCCTAAACCCAGGTCTGCTACAGAAGTGAGAAGCTTCTTAGGAGTAGCACAATATTGGAGGAAGTTCATTTCTAACTTCTCCTCGATTCTAGCTCCCTTACATGCTTTAACAAGATTGAATAAGGTGTTTCAGTGGGGAGGCAAACATCAGAAAGCCTTCGACACCTTGAAAGAGAAAATTAGTACAACACCTGTACTAGCACTACCAGATCTACAAAGACCATTTGAGATCCAAACTGATGCCAGTGACTCTGCCATGGGAGCAGTGTTGACACAACACGGGAAACCCATATGTTATCATTCTGAGACTTTTAATCCTGCAATAGTTAACTATCCTACATATGATAAAGAATTGTATACATTAGTTCAGAGTGTGAAAAAGTGGAAACATTACTTAATGGGAAAAGAGACAGTAATACATACTGATCATCAACCACTTCAATATCTACACTCCCAAACTAAGTTGCAGTAATCAAGACATTACAGATGGATGGGGTTTCTACAACAGTTTCACTTAGTCATAAGATATAAAAAGGGCATGCATAACAAGGTTGCAGACATGTTATCTAGACCCATTATAAGTGCATCTACCATACTTAAGCATAATTCTGTGCTACATGAAAGCTACATAGAACAATATGCTCAGGATATGGACTTTAAGGATGTATATGAAACTTTGAGTCAAGGAAAAAGAGTAGAAGAATTGGACTATCACATAAAGGACCGACTCTTATATCATTGTGGGAAACTTTGCATTCCACAAACTGAGAGGATAAAGATAATTAGGGAAGCACACACTTCTCTGATATCAGGTCACTTTGGGGTAAGTAAAATAGTTGCACAGCTGCAAAGATTTTGCTATTGGCCAAAAATGAATGAGACAGTTTCTAGATATGTAAGAGGGTGTGCTAAAAGCAAGCCCAGTAATAGAAAACTAGGCTTGTACACTCCATTGCCAGTTCCTTCTCACCCTTGGGAAAGTGTTTCCATGGATTTTGTTGTAGGACTGCCTAAATCTAGGAAAGGTCATGATTATCTATATGTTGTTGTGGATAGGTTTAGAAAAATGTGTATTTTGATACCTTGTAGTAAACATATCAGAGCTAAACAGACTGCAAAATTGTTCTTTGAACATGTATGGGTTCATTTTGGATTACCCACTTCCATTGTATCTGATCAAGACACCTGATTTGTGGGGAAGTTTTGGTCTAGTCTGTGGGAACTGATGGACACCAAGTTGAAGAAAAGCACAACTTTTCATCCACAAACAGATGGCCAGATAGAAGTAGTAAATAGGACAATGATCCAACTATTGAGAGGATATTGTAGCAAACATCCTAAGCTTTGGGATGAACACTTGTGTTATGTGCAGCATGCTTACAACAGAGCCAAGCACTCTTCTACATAGAGATCTCCTTTTGAGACCTGTTTTGGTTTCACACCAAGGTCTCCTTGGATTTTTTCTTTGGACAAGGAAACTAGGTTCATTGAACAAATCCAGGAGATCCATCAGGCAGTACAGGAACAGATGGAAAAGAGCCAAGCCAAGTACAAGGCTAGGAATGATAAGCATCGGATGGAGCATAGTTTTCAAGTTGGAGACCAAGTCTGGTTGTATATCAGCAAGGACAGGATGCAAGGTGAAGGTAAAAAGCTAAAGCCCATCAACTATGGACCTTTTAGGATACTTGAGAAGATTGGTGAAAATGATTTTCTCCTTCATTTACCAGCTTACATGCACATCTACTCAGTTGTAAATGCACATTGCTTGAGATTGTTTGAACCTTCAATGATTGAGGACCCTGAAGAGCAAATTCAATTTCCTTCTATTAATGACCTGCTACCTGAATACCTCAGTGAGTTGTAGGAAGACACAGTGCTGGATAGGAAGGTGAGGACAACGCGCAGGGGAGATGTTGAGTACCTCAGGATTGGGCTCAGAGGTTCGAAGTTGAGCAGCGCAAAGTGGATTGAGATTGGAAAAGTGAGAAAACAGTATCCTCACTTAGTCAATGCTTGAAAACCAAATTTTTGTGGTCCAAAAGTTTTTTCAGTGGGAAGGCCGTGATCCGAATTGGATCCATAGAAGACTGTCAAAGTACCATGACTGTATCAAGTCGAACAAATCTCTAAAGAAATCCAAAAAAACGATCAAAGACACCTTGAACCAGTGGCAATGTCAGCCAACGTGGAACGACGAGGACCTCGGTCAAAGTGCGCTGACCAAGGCCCATGGAGACTGCGCAGGAGGCCAAAGTAGCCCCTGGGAGCCCCGCAATGGGAAAAGGAGGTGATTTTTGATGCGTGATTAGCGCTTATCACCAATTGCGCATCGCTAGGTGAATAGGGCCATGAAGGAAAAGCCCAAGCACTTGGTCACATGGGGGAACCGGAGGACCGTGAGCGGAAAAAGGAAAAAGCCTTAAATGCAACGGCGGGACCCGCACTCTGGAAAACCAGCGGTATTGAATGGGGTGCCCTTAAACGGTAAGAGGTTTTGGATGAGAGCGGAGAAATTCTATACATCGATCAACACGTGGTAGGTGAAGGTGAGAGAAAACTACAGTTGATCGCACACTATCGGTCGAGCAAGTCAACCGTGCGAAACGTGCATATGGCGTCAGATCTGGAGGGCCTAGATTGGACAGCTAAGATCGCGCCCAATGGAGGAAGTGGAACCGACAGGGAATTAAGCCATGTTTTAATGGGATTTGGAATCCGTTTGACCACCACAATGGAGAAAGACTTCATCCACGACGTAACTGAAGAAATGAACCGACGAAGCATGATGGTGCCATTTAGAGGAGGACAAGTGGCCACTCCTTGAGCGTTCATGATGACGCCGAATAGGGAACTCCAAGCGCAGCTGCAGAAGGTGAATCAATATAGGTGGAAGAGGAATCGAACAGGCATAAGGGTCGAATGGCTCAAGCCATGAACAAGGGGAGAAGACAGTTAGTTGAGAGTTGAGTAATCGAAGTTGAGAGATGAAGAAGTGGAACAATGAACCCAGAGAGGAGGACTGAACACAAAGAATAGTAAAGCAAAGCAGAAGAGACAGAGGACCGAGCTGACCGAAGGCAGCATCAAGCACCAGAGAGCTTGAAGATTCAAGCCATCCCATAGAGGAATATGTCTGGACTGAGCATCACAGTTGGCTCTTTCCACTGTAGACCAGAAGGTCACAGAGCTGGTAGGAAGAAGAAGTCTGTGTACTCAAGTGGCTTGGGGAATCCAAGAACCACCCTGCCAAGCAAAACCTACCTTAGGAGAACTCACATTAAGTCCCTGTATTGTAATTTTCTCTACTTAAAGGCACAATAAATCAAGGCCACCATTGAAAGCTGGACCAGAGATGTAGCCCTGAAGAATAGGGTGAAATCCTTATTAAAATTGTTTGTGTCTTTGTGTTTACTTATTGTATTTCTATGCTATCTTTCCATTTTAGTGTCTGTGTATTGGCAATCTAATCGATCTGTTGGTTCAATAACACAGAACACACAGTAGCACATGAGTCTGTAATACCTTAGTTTAATAAATCTTTAACTGACGTCACTCATAGGATGAATATCATATCAACTTTCGATTATTTTCATCGTTGCACTCATTGTTGTAACTCTGATTATTATCACTGCCGCACACTATTTTTATTTTCCATCTGAGTTATCACTGAGCTCAAACATTTTATTTGTTGGGTTTTACACAGTATAGAGGAGAGAGGCTCTACAAAAGCTGGAGACATTTAAGGATAGCCAAGAACCCATTCCATAGAGGGGGTCTGGTAACATTTTTTTTCCCTTCGGAGGTGTTGTTTAATAAAATATATTCTTTATATATCTTATTTCCATTGGATTATTGGAGTTACTTGCGCTTATTTTACTATTTCATTTTATTGTTTAACTATGATTGTGGCATAGATCAGGGCTTTTCCAAGTTTTGTTTCTATCATTTGTTGCAGATCTACAATGTTTAGTAGTCATTCTCATTGTTAGGGTTATTTTTCATCCACAACCTAAAGTGGTTTCTTTCCATACACATCCAAGAAGAAAACACAATAATAATTTGGCGGCTCCACTCAGGAACTTATGATTATCACCAACAAGTTGGTGACTCCACTGCATTTTTAATTATAATTCAAAAACCTGGGTGACCTTCAGTTTTCAACTTACGGTTTTTCTTTTTCAGTCTCTTAATGTTGTTTACTAGATTTCTGACCCTACATCAGTCAAATTTCTAACTTCCGTAAGTTTTCTGGTCTTTTCCGCAAGTCACAGGAACTAGCCACGACAAAGACGAGAAATGTTTCCGAGACTTGCTGGTCGAGGATCAAGGAGAAGAAATCACACTTTTCTGCCCAAAAAGTAAGATCTGGAGGTCTAGAGTGCACTTTCTGGCCCAAAAAGTGCGATATCCTAGGAATCAGGTCAGTACTTGTGATTTTTAGGGTTTCTGAGATTTTTTCTGATCTGTTTCTGAGTTTTGCTGAGAGATATCTGCTGCTTTGTTTGACCACTATCCTAGCCCACTTAGGCCTTGATCTACTCTAATTTTCTCATGGAAGTGGAATTTATCCCCTTAGAGCTTCTAGTACACTTCCACCTTTATAGGAGGAGTTTAGCTGAGTAAGAAGTCTAAGTTTTTGTAGAGATTTCACTCATATTTTCTAGATCTCTACCTTCTTGTTTTAGATAATCAAAGATAGGTTGTTTCCTTTCAAATTTTCATCTTAAACCTTGTTTGGTCATTTGCCTTAGGGTCCCATGGTTTGCCCTAGGTTTCACACCCATATCCCTATCTTTTTGCAACGATTTTCCTCGGTTTTTTGTTGTTGCTGCACCACATTCCAACAACATAGTGTCATTTGATCCTAGTCACACCGACGGTTAGATATCTTGACCATTTTTGTGTGTTTTTAGTTGATTTCGCCACCAACCAGCATAGTGTTTGCAAACCCAGTTTGGGTGGGGTTTAGAAATTTGATTTGTAGTTCATTTTCTGTTTTTAATTTTAGTTTATTTCAGGAATCTTTTTCTTTTTTCAAACATGATCTGGGCTTAATTGATAAACACACTTACACACACAAACACACCTTAAGCGAAGGGTGCTTGGTTTAGACTGCAAAGCCAAGACTTAACTTAATTAATTTATCTCCCCACACAGAGGAAAAAACGTCTTGTTGATCTCCCTTCACCATTTACGTGTCACTTGTGTCTTACAACCATTATGTCACCAAGGCGTTTGTCATGAGACACTTAGGCCTTCATCCCTAGTTTCCGCTTGGGCATATTACTCCTCCTCGCACAGTTCCAGTCCATAGTCCCCCGAGTAACCATATCGACTCCTCTTCTGGTTCATCCGATTCCTCATCTGATTCTGAGCCTCCTTCACTGCACACTGTCATCATGTCCGGACGCACTGCAGGTGTAGGAACCCAACCTGGTGTTGGCATGGGTTATACCCTGGTGGTCACATCTAGTGGAACCATCGCAGGAATCATTCCAACAACTCACATGCTACCTTTCATGGCCAGGTTAAGCCTCTCGGATTTTAGCTAGTTAATAAATGACCCTATACACCATGATGCTGGTTGGTTGGCTATGTCGACTAAGCTTCCCTCCAACATCCCCAAGTTTGAGGGTAATTCTACAGAGGACCCCACCAATCATGTCAACTCCTTCCATATGTGGTGTTCATCCAATTCCATCACTAATGATTCCATCTGTCTTCGATTGTTTCAACGCATGCTCACTAGAGATGCTGCGAAGTGGTATGTTTACCATCCCGTCACCTCTCATTTCACTTTTGCGACTTTTGCTAAAGAGTTCCTTTCATATTTTCAGTTACCTCTCTGATACGACATTGGTACGAAACTCTTGACCGCATTCCTTTAGTCCTCTGCCACCTGTCTTTCCAATCATGTTCATTAATGGCATAGAAGAAGGAGCATGTGTTGTGATCCACCCTTCGAAGGCCGTGTCTATGTCAATTGGTTTCTTAAGACTCTTTTAGTGCCTATTACTAAAGATGTCATGTCTCACTTTCCTTAGACGAAGGAAAATTCTCTCTAGACTACTCTGAGCTATGACTTGATTTATGATCAAGCCAGTTATGTCTATACCATTATACTAGACCTCCCCCGTCCTAGTGGTGCCAATGTATCGGGGGAATATCACACCGTCGATGGTATCATTGGAGCTATTTCACATCCTTCACCATATAATCAGCATAGTTATGGCTATCCATAGGGGGGCACCAATTCCTCCAACACTTGTGATCCTCCTACCAGTAACGTTTATTCAGGACAAACCACCTCTTACGCATTTACCCAACCACATCAGTAGATGTCAGGGCCAGCTAGTGCCCAACCTTTCTACCAGATTGTTGTCCCTTCACAATCTTACACATATGCACCACCGAGGACTCTAGCCCCTTAGGAATTAGCATTGCAGCCTCCCATGCATCCTCAGCCCCAGCAACCACCGCCCCCTCAGGGTCAAGTGTTTGCATAAAAGAGTGCGACTAATCCCCAAAATCAGAAGGAAAATAATAAGGGGAAAGGTAACAAGGGTAACCAGGGTAACCAAGGTAATCAACCTAATGAACCCCAGGGGAACTAGCCTAACACCAACAATTAGAAATAGGGTTACGAACATAAGCAAAACAAGAGTATTCGTACTAAAAAGCCTTGTGCATGTTGTGGTGTACATAGCTATTATACTCATGAGTGTCCCCTCTTATCCCAGATGTGCCAAATGTGGGAAGCCCAAGTAGCTTCTAGAGGTCAACCGCCCATGCAGCAACCGCCTCAGAATCCTATGCCATCTCAACCAGTTGTTCTCACAAATCCTTTCCCCCAGCAAGGATTTGTTGCTGCTCAACCTCAACAAGGTCAATCCGCCCACCTTCCCCAACCTTCTGGTCTTGGTGACTACTAGATCCTCATGATGAATTATGACGAGGTCAATAACTCTTATATAAACTTGAAAACTTGGTCACGTCAATATGAGAAGCCATCGACTTCGTTTGTCACTGAGTCCAAAAAAAAAGAATATATTAAGCCTCTTATGAAACAAAATGGTCTGCTATAGATCCCTCAACCAAAAGTTGAGTCAACTCCTAAGATCCCCAACGGACCATTACGCCATAACTTGGCTTCTAACCGAGCTTCCCATACATACAGTATAGTGGACGACTTGGTACAATCAACTGCTGCCATGTCGACACTGGAGGTGCTCCAATCATGCCCATCTCAAAAGAAAGCTCCATTAATTTCTTTGGGCATAATAGATCCTTCAGATGATTGTTTTATTATCTTTCCTGTTGATACACTAGAAGATCCTCCATTACATTAGGGGAACCAGCCTAACACCAACAACCAGCAATAGGGCGATGAACCCAAGAAAAACAAGGTTATTCGTAAGAAAAAGCCTTGTGCATGTTGTGGTGTACATGGCCATTATATTCATGAGTTTCCACTAGACTTACTCGAGATGTGCCAAATGTGGGAAGCCCAAGCAACTTCTAGAGGTCAACTGCCCATGTAGAAACCACCTCCGAATCATGCGCCATCTCAACGGGTTGTGCTCAAAAATCCTTTCCCTCACCAAGGATTTGCTGCTATTCAACCTTAGCAAGGTCAAGCAACCCACCTTCCCCAAACTTCTGGTCTTGGTGACTACCAGATCCTCATGATGAATTCTGACGAGGCCAATACCTTTGATATAAACTTGCAAACTCAGTCACGTCAATATGACAAAGCATCGACTTCATCTGCCACTGAGTCCAAAACCAAAGCATCTACTAAGCCTCTTACGAAACCAAATGGTCCACTACAGATCCCTTAACCTAAAGTTGTGTCAACTCTTAAGATCCCCAAGGGACCATTACGCTGTAACACAGCTTCTAATCGAGTTGCCCATGCATACAATATAGTAGTTGACTTGGCACAATCATCTGCTGCCATGTTGACGTTGGAGGTGCTCCAATTATGCCCATCAAAAAAGAAAGCTCTACTAACTTCTTTGGGTGCATTAGATCCTTTAGATGATCATTTGACTATCTTTCCTATTGATACATCAGAACATCCTCCATTACCTCCATCCATTGCTTTCCAGATACTAGTTTGAGTCTGGAATGCCATCATCTCCTGATGCATTATTGAAGAAGGTGCATCCACCTACGTGATGTCTGCGACTGTTTGTAAGCAACTCAAGTCACTTGAGTTGTCCCCATCCACCATCACTTTGCGTGCTTGGGACGACCACTCCTCCTAGCCCCTCGGCATGTATCACAATTATCCAATGACTCTTGCAAGCAAGATGGTCCACGTAGACATCGAGGTTATTGATGTCCCTCTAGATTATAACATTCTCTTGGGTCGTAGTTACACTTATTCCAGGTCAGTCATCGCATCTGTGGTTTTACACAAGATGTGCTTGTTGATCAGTGGTTGTCATTGATGTCAACCCAAGTAGCACCAAGGGCTACCCCAATCTTGCATGGGAATTTTGAATAAAAAATTTACTCTATTTTGAGTTAGGGATATTATAGATGGATTCTACTCATCGAGATGTTTCCGTTGATATATGGCACACCACATAATTCTTCACCGTTTGAGAGATATTCGTGTTTGAACTTAGTAACCCCAGTTAGTGGGATAAAACCCTATGGGGTTGTGGCATGACACTCATAATTCGTTGTGGTCATTGAATAGTCAATAATTAATAAAAAAAACTCCTAAAGTCCATCTAATGTTCACTTTTTGAGGACCCTCTCAACTCAAGACATTCATATAAATAGTGACCCTCATATCCTCCTCTAGTAGGGATGTTGTGGCTTCAAACAGGTCACTGTGGAATTTTCTCTATAACCTTTTTGCTACGAAGCTTCAGAAGATGAAATTAAAACTAATTTGAGCCGAAATCTTGATGAACATCGTGACTGAATTTCAGATCTTGGTTCGCTATATTTTCGGAGATATGATCTGAGGAAGTTAAGGTTTTGGCAAGCTCCTGAATTCCATGTCAAACATGTGATGTTGGGAAAATCGTCATAACTTTCTCTTTGAGCCTTAGATTCAAATTTCATAAATAGTAAAATAAAGAGGATATATTATGGTTTTTTGAGTAGTGTTTCCAACGCTGAAGGTCGCAACAGTTACACATGGAACTTCGTACAAGTTCGCTCTATTGAACTGGTCTATAATCAGGTCATCATGGGAGATTGGGCATAAATCTTTCTTGAAGAATCCAATATTGATCTGACCTGTCAGATTGGAAAGAGGACTCAAAGGGCTACCGAGGACAATATTTTAGACCTTGGAGATCCAAAATTACATAGATACAATAGATTCAATATCGAGCTCCTACAAGGCAAGAAAAAGCATGCATTCAAGGATCACTGCAGTAAGGACCACACATCAACAGTCAAGGGTAAGTCTACTACAACAAGGTATGTATGATTAGAGTTTATATTTGAAATATGAGTATCATCTCTGACATATGTTTTTTCAGGACAACATAAGTACATACAGGGTCTCGGTTATATCTCTATGTCTCTATATGTCACAGTTAGTTTTGATACCACATTTCAGATGTCCTATTCTTGATATGACACATTTGATGCTACATATTCTTGATGGTACACCAAGTCTACTAAATATATATGATGTTGTAATTTCATGTTACTTGTCTTGGCATAGTTGATAGAATGGTCTCTGATGTTGTACTTAGAACTTGGTCCATCACAAGTCTACCGTTTGTCATCAGTTTTTATTATCCTTAGGTCAGTTTTGGATATAGTCTTGCATAGAGTCCATGCCTATATAGAGAGAGGGAGTATTTGTCTACTACTGCAAAAAGTCAACAACAAAAGTGACAAGCACACTTCAGGTACACATTGTAATTTTAATTTGTATTTATTCATTATTATGCACTTACATGTGTTTTGCAGGAAGAGGTAAGTTGAAGGGTATTTTGTTTTGTTTTGGGATTGGTTTCGCGGGGAAATTTTTTCATGTAGGTAGAAGAAGATTCAAGTACAACTTCAAGAAAGAATTCAAGAGTAGAAGTATCAAATCAAAGGAAGCATTACACCAGGACATCCTTTGAATACATGACAACCGTTTGCATATTGTGAACAAGTATCAAGGCCAAGAGTCATTTGTAAAAGAGTCATCATTGTAAAGTTGTAAAAGAGTCATTTGTAAAAGAGTCATAGTTGTAAAGATTGTAAAAGATTCATTATTGAAAAAGTGTCAATATGCCTAGAGTCGAAAAGGTATTATTGGGAGGTATAGGAGTCTCTGTTGGGATGATGTCATGGTTGGGTTGTAGGTCATAGTGTGATTGGGTGTTCGGTAAAAATCATTGTAAATCATATTGTATCATGGATCATTGTCCCTGGTATGGTAATCCACACTCTTGTCTCATTTTAGTCATTATAGGGTGGCTGGGAATGCTAGGTTGGTGCGTGAAGTCGCCTACAGGTTGGAGCCTATGAACACCTTCAGGGTGGTAGGTTGGTCTAGGATGTTGGGACATCCATTCAGTTGACTATTGAAGAAACCAAGGCGTTGGGGCATCCTTCCAATGGGACCTAGAGAAGAATGATTTTCTAGAATTATAGGAAGTTGTTGCTTTCATTTCAATTAGGGTTGGAGATTAAAAAATTTATTAGAAAAACGTTCGGTGGTTTTTGACCCGGAGGGGGTTTTCCACCTAAAATTCTTGTGTCTACTATGTTCTTTTATTTACTGTTATTACTGCATAAACTTTAATAATAATTGAAGATTAACCAATGCTCTGAAAAGATTTAAAAGTGCTAATTGCTAAGGAATACTGATTCACCCCCCCATCCCCCACCCCCTCAGTATTTCCAAAAATTGGTATCAGAGCTTCGTTCCTTCAGTAACAACTTAACCACTGGAAGTCAATTTTCAGAGCATAGAGATGGGAAATTCAAAGAAGTAGGTTACAAGGAAGGTACAAGTACAACAAATTATGAAGAAAGTGAGTATTGTGTACCAAACCCTGATTTTGATGCAGATAATTACTGGATATGGGAATCTAGGATGGAAGTACATTTGCAGGCACATGGAGTATGGGAATCAATTGTTTCTGGAGACACATCTACCAACGAAGCTAAAAGGTACAATTCAAAGACCATGAATGTAATTTTGAATGTTTTGCCAAATTCCGTGAAAACAAAAGTTGGTCAATGTTAAACAACCAAAGATCTTTGGGAAAGCTTCATAATCTCTATTCAACAAAGAAATCAGGTCAAGATGTTATTTAAAAGTTGGATCCTTATAATTATGATGAATAAATGGGAGAAATGAGTAAAATAGAGTTTCAAAATCAAGTGATCAAGGTGATAAAGGAACTCAAAAGTCAAAAGGAAAAGACAAGAATTTTGGAAGCAGAATTGAAGATAGAAAAAGAACTCATGAAAGAAAATTAAGAGTCTGAGAAGATGATTAGTAGTCTTAGAACTCAATTGGAAGAAATCAAGAATACAACGACACAAGTCTTAAAGAGAGAAGTCCAACAGAAGCAACAAGAACTGGACACAACGTTTGCATAGATTAGCAGGATCACACAACATATGCAGGAAGCAGAAATTAAAAGGAAGGAATCTGATCAAAGATACATATCTGATATTGACCAAAAGAAAAGGGAATTCGAAACATATTCAGTATAAATAAGCAAGCTCAAGATTGAAGATGATAAGCAGAAGGAACATATATAGGTTCTCAACAGAGAAGTAGAGAAGACCACTCTTCTCAAGCTACAGGTTGACGAGGCAGAAAAAAGAAGGAAGATCTTGAAAAGATGGTTTCAAGAAGATCTTGCTCAAAAGCAAGAAGAACTTGATGCAACCCGTGATGAGATCAATAAACTCAAGTGATTGCAAAAAGAACACATACAAGATAAGACAGATGAAGAAGCAAAAAAGAAGGAAATTAAAGATGGTAAAGCTCTGGCTGATGAAGGTACAAGATCCACATCTTTGTAGGATGATTCTAAGAAGGAAGTTGATCAAAATGAAAATCCAAAGAAGAATTTTGCAACTCCAAAGAACAAGACCAAAGAAATCAAGAACAAAGGACCACAACAAACTACAACACCGCCTCCAAAGAAGAATGAAAAATCTTCCAGTTATGTTCGTTTATTTAATGGTTATTGTTTTTCATTCGCTAACTATGGACATATGGCCAAGGATTGTAAAGTTATTGACAGGTAAAACTATCAAGACCATCGAATCTGAATGAATCAATCAGGTACGCACATTGATTTAAAGGTTATTGATTTTTATGTGCTAACTATGGAAATATGGCTAGGGATTATGAAGTTTTTGACAGGTACAATAATTATCTACAAAACCCTAGAAGAAAGTTTGTAGGATCACGAGATAGGTTTCACGATGATTTTTTCATAAGAGAATACATGCTAGATGGGCTAAACATTGAATGTTTCAAATTCCATAACTATGGCCATAGCGCTCGCGGTTGCAGATATAAGATGGAATCACCTATGGACAACACTGAATGCTTCAAGTTTCATAACTATGGGCACATGTATCGAGATTGTAGGAATAAGAAGGTCTGGAAATGGAAACAGGTACAGGAAGACCAAGAAAATAACAAGGTTTCAACAGTTATGCTTTTAGGATTTGTAAAAGAAAAAGGTCATGAGGAATTAGCAGTTGCTTTAGATAATGACTCAAGTCAAGATGGCCTGTTAGGTGACTCACTATTTTGAACAATTTGGCTCGTTGACTCCTTAATGTATGTAGAGGAGGAGTCAATGCAGGATTATATGGCACAAGTCTACAATTGACAGGAAGGTTTTTTGAACAAGATGGTAATTTCATTACAGGTTAAGGGGAGAAAAATAGTTGAAGGATTACAGGTTACCATGAACAAGGAAAGATTAGTTTGCAAAGGATATGCACAGGTTGAAGGAATCAATTTTGAAGAAAATTTTTCTCCCGTTGCCAGAATGGAAGCTATCAGAATGTTTCTCACTTATGTTTTCATGAGAAAAATCAAGGTCTAACAAATGGATGTTAAGTTAGCCTTCCTAAACGGTGAATTGGAGGAAGGAGTTTACATTGAAAAACCTAAAGGTTTTTTGTTGTCTGACAAAGAAGACTATGTTTTCAGATTAAATAAGGATCTATATCATCTCAAGCAAGCTCCTAGGGCTTGGTATGCTCATCTTGACAGATATATACATCAACAGGGATTCAAGAAAGGAAGTGTTGATAACAATCTTTATGTGAAAGTGGATCGAGATAACCTAACAATTATCGAAGTATATGTGGATGATATAATCTTTGGAAGCAGTGATGACAGATTAAGTAAAGACTTTTCCACAAAGATTCAAAGTGAGTTTGAAATTTCTATGATTGGCGAACTGACATACTTTTTAGGGCTTCATATTTCTCAGCAAGATAAAGGAATATTCATATATCAAACCAAGTACATCAAAGAAATGCTCAATAAATTCCAGATGGAATATTGCAAGCCAGTCCTTACCCCCATGGTAACAGGTTGCAAGTTAAGCTTAGAAGACTCATCAAAGGATGTGGACCAAATGTTGTATATATCCATGATTGGTAGTCTCCTATATGTGACAGCCTCCCGGCCAAATGTGATGCAGGATGTTGGACAAGTAGCATGATTCCAAGCAGAACCAAAAGAATCTCATATCATTTCCATTTAAGAATTATTCAATATCTTAAGGGCACAATAGAATATGGTCTCTTCTATCCCAAATGAAATGATCTGGTCATCCAAGCTTACAAAGATGCATATTGGGCAAGAAGTGCTGATGATTGTAAGAGTACCAGTGGAGCAGTGTTCTACCTAGGTGGTTGCCTTGTCTCATGGATAAGTAAAAAGCAGTATTCAATCTTGTTATCCACAGCAGAGGCATAACACAATGTGACAATAGCTTGTTGTACTCAAGTTCTCTAGATGAAGAAAACCTTGCAAGATCTTCAAGTTAAGTTTGATGAGCATATTCCCATCCTCTGCGATAGCACCAATGCCATTAATATCTCCAAAAATCTTGTGATTCATTCCAAAATAAAACACATTCCAATTAAATATAATTTCGTTAGAGAGCAGATCGCTGAAAAGAATATCAAGCTTGAATATGTTGGCACAAAGGAACAAATTTCTAACATCTTTACCAAACCATTACCTCGTGAAGCATTTGAGTATCTTCGCCAAAAGCTTGGGATTCTGCTAAGTTTTCATTAGACTTTCTCTTATCTACTCGAGTATAAAGGGGGAGTGGAGGTGTGTACAGGTCCTCAGGATGGATGTTTGTCAGGGGGAGTTACCCTTTTCCATTGATGACAATGGGTAAAGAAGGTAGTAGGAATAGTTGTCATGATCATAGGGGGAGTATTTGTGTTGCCATCAATGCCAAAGGGGGAGATTTTTTATCGTTGGTTGTCATTGATGTCAACCCAAGAAGCACCACGGGCTACCCCGATCTTTCATGGGAATTTTGTCTTGACAACTTACTCTATTCCAAGTCAGGGATATTCTAGATGGATTCTACGCGTCAAGATTTTTAAGTTGATATATGTCATGCCATGTAACGCTTGGAGAGATATTCGTGTTTGACATTAGTAACCCCAGTTAGTGGGCTAAAACCCTATGGGGTTGTGGCATGGCACTAATAATTGGTTGTGGTCATTGAATAGTCAATAATTAATAATGTCTTTTTTTCTCCTAAAATACGTCCAACGTTCACTTGTTGAGGACCCTCTCAACTCAAGACATTCATATAAATGGTGACCATCATATCCTCCTCTAGTACGGATTTTGTGGCTTCAAACATGTCATCGTGGCATGTTCGCTATAACGTTTTTTTTGCGAAGCTTCTGAAGTGGAAATTAAAACTCATTTGATCCAAAATATTGATGAATTGCATGACCTAATTTCATATCTCGGTTCTCTATATTTTCAGAGATAGGATCTGAGGAAGTTATGGTTTTTTCAGGCTCCCGAATTCCATGCCAAACAGGTGACGTTCGGAAAATTGTCATAACTATTTCTCTGAGCATTGGATTCAAATTTTTTAAATAGTCACAGTAAGAGAACAGATGGTAGTATGCTGGGTAGTGTTTTCAAGGCCGAAGGTTGCAACAGGGACACGTGGAACTTCGTACAAGTTCGATCTATGAAAGTAGTCTATAATCCGGTCATCGAGGAAGGTTGGGCATAACTCTTTCTTGAAGAATCCAATATTGATCAGGCCTATGGGGTTGGAAAGCAGACTTAGAGGGCTACCACACGATGAAATTTCAGACCCTATAGATTCGAAATTACATAGATGCAATGGATTCCATATCGAGCTCCTAGAAGGCAAGAAAAAGCATGCATTCAAGGATCACTGCAGTAAGGACCACACATCAATAGTCAAGGGTAAGTCTCCTACAACAAGGTATGTATGATTAGTGTTTACATTTGAAATATGAGTATCATATTTGACATATGTTTTTGCAGGACAATGTAAGTACATACAAGGTCTCGATTATATCTCCATGTCTCTATATGCCACAGTTAGATTTGATACCACATTTCAGATGTCCTATTCTTGATACTACACTTTTGATGCTACATGTTCTTGATGCTACACCAAGCCTGCTAAATCTATGTGATGTTGTATGCTCATGTTACTTGTCTTGTCATAGTTGATAGAATGGTATCTGTTGTTGTACTTAGAACTTGGTCCATCACAAGTCTAGGGTCTATCATTAGTTTTTATTATCTTTAGGTCAATTTTGGATATAGTCTTTCATAGAGTCCATGCCTATATCAAGAGTGGGAGACTTTGTCTACTACTACAACAAGTCAAAAACAAAAGTGACAAACACACTTCAGGTATGCATTGTAATTTTAATTTGTATTTATTCATTACTATGCACTTACATGTGTTTTGTAGGCAGAGGTGTTACACAAAATATTGTCACCATGACTTTCTGTAGTCAGTGTGAGTCTATCATCACTCATACTGTCCTCCTTTGCAAGTCTCAAAACTCAGCTCTTCATGTCAAAGCCTTAAAAATGAGAGAAAGTCCTTGAAAAACTTTAAAACTCTGGTTCCGCACTTTCTCTTACCATTACCTGCGGTCCCGCACCCCTTGGTCATGTTACCTGCGGACCTGCCCGCTTTGTCTCTAAAGGAGTGGGTGCGGACCCCTATAAAAATAAAAAAGGCGCAAGTTTATTACTAAAAACTCACTTTGGATTAATTCTGCATGCTTCTAGAAGGAATCTTGAGGTGGCAAGTTCACTCCTAAGTGGTTCATGCATCCCATAACTAAAGGAGCTAACCCCTTGATGAGAGGAGCTTATCCCTTTGAAGGAGGACTCTATCCCTTTGAAGGAGGACCTAGTAACTTCCCTCCTTTGCATTATAAATTGAGGCATTGGGCTGGTTTCTAGGGAGGTTAAAAGTTGAATATTTTTGAGGGTAAATGTTGTTGGAATTTAGACTTCCTATTTGAGCTTGAGAGGAGAGATTACATACCTTTTGGCTTCTTTGGGAAGAGAGTGAAACTTGTCAAAGTAGAGGAGATTCTTGCTGGACCCTGGGAGGAGCTTGTACAACATCAAGGCACCAAGGTTGTAAAGTTCTTCTTTGATTAAAGTTAATACAATCAGATTCATTTTTCTTAATAAATTGTCTTCTATGGTTTATTTCATGAATTCCTTGATCATCATGATAAATATGGTTTATTATATTGGCTATGTAGGTGTTATTTGATGTGTGCCTATTTGTGTTTGCAGATTCTTTAAAAGGGAGCTCATTTGGACAAAAGGAGCGTGTCTTCCACAAACTGGCATTGGACTCGAGGTAGGCTAAAACATCTCTTGGATTTTATTTGTAAATCGAAATATTTAGAGAAAGATAGAATTTGTTTGGTTTGCTTGTCGCTAGATATCCATAGATACTAGGGAGATCGGTCTTGTCCGCAAGAACGATTTATCCGCCCAACAAAATGGCGACTCCACTGGGGACTTGAATTTTTGGTTTTTGCCTTTGCTTTTACTTTGACTTGAGAAACTGTTTCTCTGTTTCTGGTTTTTGCTTGATGTGTGTGGGATTGGGTAGGTTCTTTAGATTTTGAATTATTTTTTGTTTTTCACGCTTTTGGAAGAGGACCGCACATTCTGGTTGTAACACAGTGCGGACATCCCCGCACTTTTGCTTTACACATAGAGCGGTACCGCACCTAGTTGTACTGGGGGCCTGCGGACCCTGTCAAAATTTTGAAAAACTTAAAAATTTCTCATTCAATTAAGCTTAGGATTTTTTTATGTGTTTTAGCCTCTGCCCAGATCTGCACGTATCTTGTCAGAAACTTTTCGTAGGTTAATTCCATTGGCATTTAAGTTTTAGGTGAATTTATAGAAGTTTTGTGTGCTTGGCTTGATTTTCTTTTGGTCTTTGTAGTAACTCAGAGCTTAGAATCCTTAGAAACCTCAGATCACCCTGGTTTTTGCTGGTCTTCTTTATGAGTCTGATTGATTTGTAAAATCTGCCTTTGGTGAGGAATACATCTTGTTTTTCTCTTTTCAAAGCTTCGAAAGAACTTGTTTTGAAAGTTTTGGATTTCATTTTTAAAAAAGAAAACAAAAGCTGGTTGTTTTTTGATTAATTTGTTATTTTGAACAAGTTAGTCCTTAGTTTGCTCATAACTAAGTAAAACATCCTTGAAAAGAAATTTTGTAAGCTTTTGCTTCATTAGATTTTTTAGAATTTATAGATCTCAAGATTAGATTTTTTTAATAGTTTTGAGTATTTTATGAAATAAAAAAAAAAATCTCTTTTGAAAAGGTTTGTTTTTGTAGTATTTGAAGTGTTGAAAAGAAAGGGAAATTTTTGTGAGCATAATTAGTAGTCTCGTTTTTGAGTTTATTAAAAAAGACAAAAAGGTTTTTCTTTTAATTTGTTTGTTAAGGAAAGATTTGTTTTTTCAAGCAATTGCATTCTCAACTCTTTCTTTAGCTAGAAATTCGTTGAAGAAAAAGGATTGTTTACCATCTTAGGTGCATTTTTAGTGTTTTGGAGTCGAGTCTTCACACCATAAAGTTTCATCTCCACACCTTTTGACTTAAGAAACAACCATAAAAATAACGCTTAAAGTAAAATCTATCTAGTAATCTTTTTATTTCTAGGGCTCTTTATCACCAACATAGCTTAGGCTAGTATCTTGGAGTAGGGAGTAATTAACTCTCCAAGATAGTAAAAACAAACAAGTAGCTGTATCTTGTGGTAGGAGATAAATTCCAATTGTTACATCTATGCTCTGGGAAGCTCCTCTTAAAAGAGTCAAGCACGAGGTCATATCCGAACCAGTGGAGTAATCAATCCTTCCTCATTGGGAATGATAGCAGATATACACGTATTAAAAACGGTAAACCTCGGATTAACCATTGTCGAGGAGCCTGGGGTCACTTGTTGGTAAACCTTGGATTATGTCAAGGAGCCTTCACGGGGATTGAGCTTTGCTACTCTGCCCTTGCGTGAGTATCAGATCACAAACTGTTCCCCCAGGTATATTTGTTTTCGTTGGTAACCATAGTGACCATATTCTATAGGATTCTTTCCTAAGGTGACGGTGGAGGGAAGATCCCACTGTACCTGGAGCAGACGTCGACTAGACTCACTTGGATTTTCTGAGGGGTTCTCTTCACTCGAGATGGTTTAGTGGAGAAACTTGTGCCAGTCTATTCATTAAGCAGGTTGTTGGGGTAACTGTTCCAACCGCCATTTCTGTATTGAATTCTACGAGGTTGGATTTCATCACCAACTAGCGTTTTCGGTACGGAAAGTTACTGTTTGTGTGTGGTTTGAACTCCTAGATTCTTTAGGCGTGTGCTTCAAATTGTTTGGTTCTTTAGAGACTTTAGGTGGTTTTCATTGAGATTTTTCTTTGTTTGTGTGTGAAGTAATTAAAATATTTAATCGTGGCTGAATTATCGAGACAGTCTCGTAGACTTCGGGGCCAACCTCCTGAGTTTTCACCAAGCCAGCTTGAAGGGCTATGAGCTCTTGTAACTCCTAGTGAAAGTAGAGTTGGGTCACCAGAAGAAGGAGAATCTTCTTTAGTTGTGCATCCTGATTATCAAGTTCAAGCACCAGAGTATATTATTGAACCTGTTTCATTTTCTGAAGTTACTAGTATTTTTTCTTCTACTAGTGAATTAGCTGAGGAACCTAAAATTTCTAAACCTGAAACTGAACCTGCTGCTACTCCATCATCAGGATTTGCCTCTCCAACTTCCAGTGGTCCTGGTTCACCCAAGGTAGGAAGAGTCATTACCCAAAATCTTCCTTCTGGACTGATTGCTATTGAATAACTTGTTACTCCGGAAGAAGGTATACCTATCCCTGAAAATCAACCAACTATAGAAATTAGGGAGCGTGAATCGATCTTTTACAGTCCACCTAGGAGGGACGCTTGGTATCTTTCATTGACCAATGTTCTAGAAAACCCGGGACTACGTTTTTCACCACCTCGCATTCCTTTTCATCCAACACCTAGAGGTTATTATCCTCCTTTGAATATGTCGAGACAGTCATCCATGTTTTCTCAATCTCTAGAAACATTTTTATATGGCGGTCCTTCTGTTCCTTCTGGGTATCATTCACTTACTGGTACTTTTTCAGGAGCATCTCCTCAACCTGTTGAACAAGGGTTATTAACTGGTAATAAGGGAACTAAGCCGTTGAGTGTAGAAGATATTCTTATGATGTCAGGTACCATTCCAAATCCGCAACCTCAAGGTGGCCAGTTACTACCTGGGGGGCAGCCTCAAGGTCCTCAATTATCGCCTGGGGGGCAACCTCAAGGTACTCAGTTACCGCCTAGGGGGCAACCTCAAGGACAGTACATACCTTCGGGACAATACATTCTTCAGGGTCAACCCCAGACTCAGTACGTACCTCAAAGTCAACCCCAGTATCAATATATGCCTCAAGGTCAACCCCAGTATCAGTACGTGCCTCAAGGTTATCAACCTCAAGGTCAGCACCCAACCCAAGGTTTCCAACCACCTTCAGGTCAATCATTTGTCCAAGGCGCTGGAAATGTACCTTTGAATTATCAACCCTACCCACAACCCGGTTATGGTCCTCAATATGCTCAACCTTCTATGGGTCCATACCCCGGAATGAATATAGTGTGGGATCCATCTCAATCTCAACAGATCTTGCAACCGAATGTGCAGTTGTCATCTCAATCTAGACAACCCTTGGTTTCTGGTTCAACCCAGCAACCTGTCCAGCCTACTATTCAAACTTCTGCACCTTTTGTAGTTTCTCACCCTGGGCCTAGTTTGCCTCGAACTCTGCCTCAAATGACTGCGGCAACTGCATCAACATCTGTTCCATCTATCCCACCTACTTCTGGAGTATCGGCAGCTCCAGTTTCTACTGTTCCTGCATCAATTCCTCAAGCATTTTTACCTCAGTCTGGACCTACAATTCAGACTTCGATTCAAATGCCTGTAGGACAACTTGGTCCAAGTACGGTTGTCACAAGTCAACCTCAATTTACTTATCAACCGTACCAGGGACAGTACCAATTTGGTCCTTCTGTGCAGAACCTAGTCTATCAGTATCAACCATACCCTGGATATACTTATCAGCAACCTCAACAACCCCAGTATGGTCCGGTTAATCTTGGTTTTCCGGGAGGATATAATATCCCAAATGCAATTCCAATTCCTAGTTATCCTGGATATCCTCCTCCTGGGCTGGTCTCATGACCTAGGTTTTTCGAGACCCTAATCGTCAGTTACCGTTCATTGCAACTTTGGACTTGCCTGATTTGTCTCGCCTTATGAACGATCCGATTAATTATCTTCCGTTTTGGCCGGCAATGCCGAATAAGTTACCCAGTGACATCCCAAAGTTTGAAGGTAAATCAGGAGAGGATCTGTCGAAACATGTGATGACTTATCACCTCTGGTGTGCATCTAACTCCATTTCATTTGATTCGATTCGTTTACGTCTTTTTCAATGCACTCTAATTGGTCTTTCTCATGTCGATAACTCGACCCCTTCCACCTATAGGTGCACTAAGACAATTTTCTCTCACAGTGGATGCCAAGTGGTACATTGAGTTACCACAAGCCACTTTTTATAACTTTAGTCAGTTAGCTACTTCGTTTTTAACTCATTTTCAGTTGCCTGTCAGATATGACAATGGCACGGAATTATTAACTTCATTAAAACAATCAACGTCCACTTATCTTTCAGATCACATTCATGAATGGAGACATCGACGACGTTTAGTGAAAGTTTTTATTCCAGATCAGATCTTAGCAGAATGGTTTGTTAAATCATTATTACCTAAAATCACTGAGGATGTAGCTAAGGCAGGAGTCATTACTGAAGAGCAAGTAATTTCTCAAGCTCAGTACCTTGACCTCGTTTATACACAGTCGGGTACTTTACACGAGAAAATCCCTGACCTTCCTAAACAAAATCAAATAACTACAGCTCCTTCAGGGTCTCATGCCGCTGACGGTATGATTGGTTCAGTTAACACCAAAAGTAAGAAGAAATCTTCCAAGAATTCTTCTCCTATCATAACTTTACCAGATTCCTCGACAGGAGACTCTTCCGCGGAAATTTCTGCCGATATTCATGTTGTAGAGTCATCTACGGCCAAATCAAAATCCGGCGGTAAAAAGAAGGGGAAGAAGAAAAATAAATCAGATAAAAATTCGAAAGAGAAACCAGATAAAATGGAATCTACTGATGAGAAACGTAAACCTCGTTATCCTTGTCTCATTTGTGATGAAGAGAATTTTACAAGAGACTGCCCTCATCGCGCTGAGGTTGCGAAAATAGTCAAAGGTTCTCCAACGCCTGCTATTTTGAAGGATCCTTTTCCTAGTCAAGACAATAAGATGATAGGTTCTTCCTCAAACGCCTCAGAAGAACCCATAAGGATGATGTCCCATGTTAGGATTGTGACACAATCGCAAGATTATGGAAGTAAAAGTCCTGTTGGTGGTAAGGAAGCAGAATCTTCTAATTCGAACCCATCAACTTCAACTCCCAGTTCCGATCCGCTACAGATTGAGAAACCTAACCCAGACTTAGTAATCAAACCGCCCACCAAGGTTATACTTCGAAAGTCAGCTTTCAATCCACATGCGAGAGATGCTCAGAACTATAACATTGTTGAAGATTTAGACATTTCACCTTCAGCAATGTCGGCTTTGGAGGTGTTGCAATCATGTCCAGCACAGCGTAGATTGCTATTGTCAGCTATAGGAGCTGTTGATATTCAGGACTCGAACCTTATAATTTTCGATTTAGAAAATAGTACACCTCGCTTACCTCATCAAATGGCTTTCCAGATTCCAGTGTTAGTCAAAAACAGACCTTGCTATAGGACTGTGATTGATGAGGGAGCTTCAACGTGTATTATGTCGATCTAGTGTTGGAGATCGCTTGGTTCTCCTACACTTAATCAATCCCCGATGATTCTAAAGGCTTTTGATGGCTGTGGGTTCCATCCTTTTGGCATTCTACATGATTTACCTATAGGGGTAGAAGGCAAAACTATTAATCTAGATGTGGAGGTGGTTGATGCCCCTCCAGATTACAACCTTCTCTTGGGTCGTAGTTGGTCTTACGCTATGACTGCTGTTGTTTCATCGGTCTTCCGGCTTATAAAGTTTCCTCATAATGGAAAGATCATAACTAATAACCAGCTAACTTACTTTTCATCCGACCCAGCCTCTTCTGAAAGTATCCAGCATGTCAGAAAAACAATTATCCCTTATAAGGATGTTGGAGTAGGATTAGTTAAAGATTCTGGTTTACTGGGAACTTTTTCCTTTCCTCCTCCTAACGTATCGTCTTCTACTGCAACCATTCATATGATTTCATTAGATACTATTGTTTATGATGATCCTTGGATCATACCTTCCGAATCTGAGATGGATTCATTTGGTGATGCTATGCCTTTGAGTCCCTATGAAATTGCGTATCAGGCCGTACAGTCGTTTTCCGACCCTTCTTCAACCAAAATTGACTTAATGAATGTAGTCCATGAAGAATCACTTTCAACATCAAACTCAGATTCAACGACATTTTCCGAACTTGTTCATACTGATGAGCAAATTCATGAAATTTTGTGTGTTGATGACTTACCATGGGAAGATCTTCATCATAGATCTTCGTTCTTATCTGAGATTGATCATTTTGAGAATGATTTTTCATCTATTTTTACGACTGATTATGTCAAGGAACCATAGAATCCAATGCAAAATCCTGATTCTGAGTTAAATTTGGGCAATATTTCTCGAACAGTTCCTATTGACATTTCAGTTAAACCTGGAATTGTTGAAAACATTCATATAGGTGCCTCTTGTACGGAAAATGAATTTCAAACATATAAGGCCCTATTTCAAGAATTCCGCGACGTGTTTGCCTGGCCATATGAGGAAATGCCAGGAATTGATCTAGCAATTGTTGTTCATGAAATCAAAGCTTACCCAGATGCTAAACCCGTCAGGCAAGGTTTGCGTCAGATTCACCCGCGAAAAGCTGCTGCTATTAAAGCAGAAGTTGAAAAATTACTTAAAGCAGGTTTCATTTATCCAATTCCCTTAACGGATTGGGTATCGAATATTGTTCCTATTAACAAAAAGCAAGGGATGATAAGAATATGTGTCGATTATAGGGATATTAATCGAGCCTGTCCAAAAGACAATTATCCAACTCCCTATATCGATCAAATCATTGATGATTGTGTTGGCAGTGAAATATTCTCCTTTATGGATAGTTTTTCTGGTTACAATCAAATAAATATTCTACCTTCTGATCATCCAAAAACGGCTTTCATTTGTCCATGGGGGACATTTGCTTATTGCAAATTACCTTTTGGGCTCAAGAACGCCGGAGCAACTTTTCAAAGAGTCATGTCTTACGCGTTTCATGACATCAAGCACATTGTGCAACCTTATCTCGATGATTTACCTGCTCATTCATTATGTAGAGCCGATCATCTCATTCATTTACGAGCAATCTTTATGAGGTGTAGGCATTACCGGATTAGGTTGAATCTACACAAATGTGTTTTCTGTATAGAAACAAGTCGATTACTGGGATTTGTTGTTTCGAAAGCCAACATTTGTGTCGATCCCTCGAAGGTTTAAGCTATTGTCAAATTGCCTCCTCCTTCGACTCTTCACCAACTCCAAAGTTTGCAAGGGAAAGCAAACATTTTACGTCGATTCATTCCTAACTACGCCAAGATCACAAAGGGTTTTACCAGGTTGTTGAAATAGAATACTCCATTCTTTTGGGATGAGATAGCTGACAAATATTTTGATGCACTAAAACACGCGTTGACCCATGCACCGTTATTGCATCCTCCCAACTACAACCAGGATTACTTCTTGTATCTCGCCGCCTCTCATTCCACCATCGGAATGGTGTTAGTTCAGGAAGATGAATTCGGTAGTGAACATGTGATTTATTACCTTAGTCGAACTTTGAATCCAACTGAGCTAAAATATTCACATGTGGAGAAATTGGCCTTGGCAGTTGTTCAAGTTGTCCAACGATTTCGTCATTACATTTTACTACGCAAAACTACTGTAATTTCCGACTGCAACCCTATGATCTATATTTTGACCAAACAATTGCTAGGGGGCAAGTATTCCAAATGGATTGTTATCCTGTAGGAATTTGACTTGGAGTTTGAAAAATCTAAGTCAAAGAAATCTTTAGTTTTTGCGGAGTTGATGTGTGACTTCCCGCATGCTGATACTGAAACTGTGGCGGAAGAGCCCATTGCAGACGAATCCTTGTTTCTTATCAGCACTCTTGATTCATGGTATGGAGATATCATATTTTATCTCCAAACCCAATCCTTTCGGCCTGAAATTTCAAGATCAGAGCGTCGGAAAATACGATTCCAATCCCAACAATACAAAATTATTGGAGATACACTTTATCGTGTGGGGCGGACTTTGTTTTCCGACGTTGTTTAACTCATGAGGAAGCTGAAAGGGTTCTAAATGACTATCACTCTGGAGCATGTGGCGGTCATATGTCTGGGTTTTCCACAGCCCAAAAGACATTGCGTGTTGGCTATTTCTGGCCATCTTTGTTTAAAGATTGTATTAACGCGGTCCGAAAATGCCACAACTGCCAAATTTTTGATCAAAATATGCGCGCTCCACCTTCTCCTCTCCACCCTATAATTGCCGTTGGTCCTTTTGTGAAATGGGGTATCGATTTTATTACATGTAACCCTCACTCGGCCGGGGGGCATGCGTATATCATCCTTGCGGTAGATTATTTTACCAAGTGGGCCGAGAAGATGCCTACATTTTCGGCAGACGGCAAAACTGCTACGATTTTCGTTTTCAATCATATAATTGCTAGGTTTGGTGTTCCACAAGCGATTATCATTGATCATGGGCGTCATTTTCGAAACATTATGATGATGGAACTAACAGATCAACTTGGCCTGCGTCACAATAGTTCAACCCCATATTACCCACAGGCTAATGGTCTGGTTGAAGCCATCAACAAAGTTCTAGTCATTATGATCCAACGAATCATTGGGATTCATAGGTCGAATTGGCATAACATGTTATTTTCAGCACTTTGGGCGTATCGAAGCTTAGTAAAAACATCAACTGGTTTCACTCCTTTCCAACTAGTTTACGGTTTGGAAGCTGTGTTACCCATTGAATGCGAAATCCCATCATTGCAAATGGCCATAGAATTAGTTCCAGCCAGTTTCGAAGAGGAAAAATATTTGTTGTGTTTGGCTCAGCTAGATGAGAATCGACGTGATGCTGCACTAGCAATCGAAACTCATGCCAAATGTATTAAAGCTCAGTACAATCGAAATGTTACGCCTCGTAATTTTTCGGAAGGAGACCTAATATTACTGTACGATCAAGCAAATGATAAGTTAGGCACTGGAAAATTCGTACCCATGTGGCATGGTCCTTATGTTGTTAAGCGAAAGCTGGCAAAAGGGGCCTATGAATTGGTAGACTTTGACAGGGTCTCTTTAGGAAAGCCCATAAATTGTTTTATCCTGAAGAGATATTATGCTTAAATCTGGGTGTGGAGATTTTAGTTAGATTAGTTTTCTTTCTAGCTGGTGTGTTTTAGATTAGAAAAGTGTGTTTAGTTTAGAGAGTGTTTTTTGTCATTATTCCTGCTTATCTTGATTTTACTCTTGATATTACAGATGTCAACGTCTCTTCAAACATACATTGGTTTTGCTGATGGTGCTTGTCGTAATACACAGAACATTTCTTCTGCAGCTTGGGTTATCTATTCACCCTCTGATGAGTTGGTATCTATGCATGGGGTAAGCCTCGGTCAAACAACGAACAAAATTGCAGAGTATAGTGCAGTGATTGAGTTATTATCTCAATCCATCTCATTTGGTATTCGGAGTTTTATTGTGAGGTTAGATTCTGAACTCGTTGTGTTACAGCTTAATAGAGTTTATGCCATTAGAAATCCAGTATTATTGAGATTATTTTTGAGAGTTCATCTCTTGGAACGTGAGTTTGACTATATTGAATATCAGCATATTCCAAGATATTTAAATACATTAACAGATGCAATTGCTTCTCGAATGTTAAGTAGACATTTGCAATAATCAAACAGTAAATTTAAAAACATTCCATAACATGTTTTACAAGATAGCCAGTAATAGTGATATAGTATAGCATAGGAGTGTGTCAAATATACATCGTCTTCAATCATAGGTTGAAAAACACCTTATGATCAACAAAATGATAGTACAAAAAGCAAAAATGTCATATGAGTCTACAACAGGCGATCATCCTATCACTGGTGATGATCACGATAAGAAACCACTGCACGGGCCACCCTACAAAGGAACCTCCTGAAAGGTCCTGGGACCCCAATCACATAGCGCTGTAGCCTAAGAGGAATGTCATCTATGCTAGTCTTTGGAATGTCTGTTGTCAAACGCTCTAGATGGTTTTCCAATTCGGCCAGGGTCTCTGTAGATTCGTCCCGTGGGGCTGGTACTGGTGCAGCTGGTTGTTTCCTCTCATAAGGCTGGAGAGTGGCTGGTCGCCGTGGACCTACATTTGCATTTGAAACTTTCACTATCAATTTTGGGACGATTTGAAACAAAAAAAAAAATTAAATTAGAAAATGTTGAAAATGATTTTACCTGAGTCATCCCATTGCTATCCTGGTGGAAGAGCCATGTATGGGTCACCACGATAATCCATCCCAGCATAAGGAAAATCCTAAATAGCAAAAAATTGGTTCTCCAACCAATGAAAATACTCAGTAGGAAATCGAACAACCTCTGAAACCTCCTCAGGATGACGGGCCATAACTGCAACCCAACACATCAGCTTGGGCTCTCGGGGAAGTCCAGCTTCAACAGAAAGATGCTGTGGGACCAACATTGGGACCCTCTCTAGACCAAAGCTCACAACCAAGAAACCATATCCAAAGTTTTTCAGTTTTCCATTCTTTGCTAGTCAGTTGGCCTTTTACATTAGCCAACACAGCTTCGCACCAGTTGAAGACGGTGCCTCGAAAGCAACCCACTTCCATCTGCATTTGGGATCCGGTGGCCATATGTAGCGCTGCGCTTGCACAGAGTTTGATGACAGTAAATGCAATCACTTTGAGTTCAGGACGGGAGATGGTTTTGATATCAATCCCTTTGTCCTTAGTTTGGTCATTACAAAACTCTAGCCGGAGGCTATCGACAGACTGGCCACCTGGCCTAGTCCCGAATAGAGTCAATTGTTCACCTCTCTTAGGAAAACCAGTCAAAAAGTAAATGTCCTCTGGCTCCATTTCGAGCTGGTGGCCACCAATAAAGAAACATTGGTCCTGTACATTCCACCTGTCTACCAGCCACTGCAAAAAGTCCACCTGGGCCCTCATGCCAGGTATGGCCCAGAATTTGAATAGGCCACATGCCTTTAATGCATCAATTGAAGGTTGATGATTGATTGCGGCAAGGTCCACATCTTCGTGCTCCCGTTCCCGCTAGTTAAGCATGATGTATATCCTACAATCAAAGAAAAGGCGGATTAAAACATGTTAAATCAAAGTTTTTGGGTGGAAATTGGAGAATTTGGAACTTTAGACCTTATGCTGTGGGGACCGCACTCTCTAGTTAGAGACAGTGCGTAGGTCCGCACTTTGACTAAACAGCGGGTGCGGGCCCCTGATTTTTTCCTGTGTTGGAAAAGGTCGGGGTCCGTAGGTTTCGCGTGCTGCGCCTGCGGACCCCCGCGAGCAGTCTTTAAAACAAAAATTCTTCCTAAAAATCAAAATATAAACCTAAAAACAAATTTCAAACGGATGAAATGCAAGAGTAAAGTGATGTGGATTACCTGGAGGCGACGGTTTTCGATTCCAACAGACGGATTTTCCGCAATCTTCACAGGAAGTTTCTTACCGAAAGCTCTCTTTTCTCACTCTGAAGTCAAACGGTAAAAATGAATTTACAAAAGCCATTTTTATAAGCTTTTTTTAATAAATGAATTTTTAATTTGTTTATTTTTCACTTTAAAGAGGTAACTTTTGAAGCTTTTTTATTTATTTTAAATAGGTATGAGTGATGTTTGAGTTTTTGTGCAGAATATCGGATTTTTCAGGCAAAATTGATCATTTTCGACAAAAAACATTAGAGTCATCTTTAAGCTCTTTTCTAACTCCCAAAATATGAAAATATTGCCGAGTTTTTCTTTTTAAGCTCGTTAAAATGGAATTAAAAAGACGGTCCACTTACAGCTCTTTTCTGACCGTATAAACATGAAAAGATTGCCAGATTTTTGTCGTTTCAAATTTGATATTGGTTTTAAAACGACGTGTCGTTGATCGGTTTTTTACTTTTTCAGATCAAAGACACTAATTATGAAAAGTACTCCTTGATCGTAATGGTCAAGCGGTTCTCTCAAGTATTATTTTATACTTTTTCGGGCTTGGGAGACACAAATTTATGAAAAAGGACAACCATGGAGTTTTCTTAAGTTTTTTCAGACTCCCTAAAATTGAAAAACGCCGAGTTTCTCCTATACTGGACTCGTTAAAATTTAACAGTAAAGGACCTGTTCAATTAAAAATAGGAACGGACCACTCCTTCTTAGGGTTTGAATTTAAACTAAGTTGGACTCATCCGAAGGATGAGCTTATAATCAAGCAAATGTTATCCTCCTTAAGTTTGTCAAAAATAAAGAGGTACTTGCCAGAAATGGTGGGGGAAAAGAGAGGAAAATGAACCTGTTTGTCATACTTTGTGTCTCAGAAAAACATTTAACCACTCTTGAACACGACACTTTTTGTTCACCTGGGTTGGGAAATCCTTTGCCTAATAGTTAATCAAACCATATTGAAAGTCTTCAGCTGGTTTCTGGGTATTAGCTTTGGGTCAATTGTCACCAAACCATCTACAGTGTCGTTATGTGTTCAAGAGGTCAGTGCAAATAAACCATTCATCTGCAAAATATCTATCATCCATCTTGACCATCCCTGAGTCAGTCCTTGCAACTTTATTTCTTCAAACTTGATCTATGATTTCGTGTTGTGGGCTTGCCTACGACTGATCCGGATTTAAACAGGAATGCAAAAAATTACAGAGATAACCATAAACATAGATATGCAGCGAAAATAATACTTCATTTCATTAATGTAAAACACTAATATATGCTTACAAACAGTAATGGAAATAAACTAGCGAGGGCGATGGTAGCTTATCTCCGAGAAGAGATGTAGTGGCTACATGCCTCTGAACTGTGTTACAATGAGGCTCGAAGGCCTATTGATTATTGAGAAACAATCGAAAACCCTTAACATTCCAAAACCTAACCCTAGAAGATGAAACGCCAAACTGTGGGCCCCGTTTGGGTAAATTGGTACATCAACTTCCTGGGGTCGTAACTTTGGCATACGATCTCCGTTTGACGCGTACAATAGCTCGTTAGAAAGATCTATTCGAGCACTACCACTTGCAACATGGGTCCATGGACCCATGTTGCCCCAGATTTCCCAAAAAACGTCGTTTAGGGCCTCAAAACAGCTCCCGAAGTTCAGGACCCGAAAAACTGCTAAAAATAGTAAGTTGTGCTACGATTTAGGAAACTGAAAAGACTGAAAGAGACAGTTGTGGGGGTCCAAATGGGATAGGTGGGTGGCCACCAACATCCACCTGGATCATTCCTCCCCCCTTAGGAAGCAATGGTCTCCATTGCGTTGAGTTCCTCCCTGAGATGAGGAAGCTTTTGCTGGTCTAGGTCTCTGGTGAGCTGTTCTGCAATCTCTGATGTGTCCAGTAATGGTGGGAAGCATGGTTGATGACGGTACCCATTGAACAGTTGGTGCAAACGAAGGAATGGAGGAATGTTATGCGCCAAGGCATTATTCCCCACAGCCTTGGTACTGGTGTAAGGACCATGTCGGCATGGTCGGAGCTTCTGATGGGCTCTTGTAAGGCGTTCTTTCTGCAGATGCAACCAGACTTTGTTGCCCACCTGAAGCTTGTGTGGTACCCCTGTGGGTGAGGAGAAGTTGTTCTTGTGTTCTGTCATGACCGTATCCCTTTGCTGCTGCTGCTTCATGGAGGAACCCTTTGCGGGGGTCATGGATGTAGCAACGATCTTCCCCTTACTTTTAGAGCGAACCAGATAGAAAATAAATTTCCTAGTCTGTGAGATGAGCTTGCTGCCTTGCTTAGCAGCGATCAAAGAAGTGGCAGTAGGTGGGGCTACCTCTGGTATACTGTATAATGAATTATTCAAAGAAATAATGATAGCGCGAGGCCTTGACTCATACACAGCATGTTGCCTCCACAAGTATGGCTGGCCTAATAGTACATCATAAACATCCAGAGGTGTAACATCACACAATACATCATCTATGAAGGGCTTGATGCTGTAGGGAAGGCGGCACTGCTGGCGAACTTTGAGATTTCGTCCTTCATGAAGCCACCCAATACTGTACGGTTGTGGGTGTGGTGTAGTCGGTAGGCCCAACCGCTTCACGACATCTGCTGAAACGAGGTTCTAATACTTCATTTCATTAATGTAAAACAATGATATATGCTTACAAACAGTAATGGAAATAAACCAGCGAGGGCGATGGTAGCTTATCTTTGAGAAGAGATGTGGTGGCTACATGCCTCTGAACTGTGTTACAATGAAGCTCGAAGGCTTATTTATTGTTGAGAAACAATCGAAAACCCTTAACATTCCAAAACCTAACCCTAGAAGATGAAATGCCAAACTGTGGGCCCACCTGGATCAATGACGGATCGCTTTCTATCGACTTTAGCTCATTATCTAGAAAGATGATCTAGAAATTGTCAGTACCTTGGGATCTGCATGCATCAATGGTAGGTTTCTCGCCTTCAATGATAGGTTGCATCTTTGACCTTCGATCAAAGGATTCCTTGACATGTTTGACATCAACTCATCTATTAACATTTCATGGATTATACTGAGTACTTTGAGAGCCATTGACGTTACTGGTGGTTTCTCTCACACTTGTTAACAGTTTACATCATTGACTGGTAATCAAGTGGTTTCTACCATGTTCGACTTTGACACATTTATTCACATGGATAGAATCGTACTATCTCGGGAAGTAGAAATCAAGACCCTGGATCTAGTTTCCACCATCCAAGCTGCGAGGAATTTTGTATTCATTATACAGTGGACTATTCATAAATAGATGGCTATGCCCATACTGTGTCTACATGTGTCTATACTTGTGATGTATTGCAAAATCATTCCTATATCATAGCAGTTTAGTTAGTTTTCTAGTCAGTTTTGATATGAGTATGGGAATGCCTACCTCAGCGATGATATGATCTCATATATATATTTTGTATTGAATGTTTTTATAGGTTCCAACCAGGCTCTCCACAAGATGATCCTCGAAATGATAAAGTACTTCACTCTTCTTAGATGATAAATGAAATCCTCATCTACTACAGACTTCACACTTTAGGGGGCAATCTGTTACACAAAATATTATCGCCATGACTTTCTGCAGTCAGTGTGAGTCTATCATCACTCATACTGTCCTCCTTTGCAAGTCTCAAACCTCAGCTCTTCATGTCAAAGCTTTAAAAATGAGAGAAATTCCTTGAAAAGCTTTAAAACTCTGGTTCCGCACTTTCTCTTACCATTACCTGTGGTCCTGCACCCCTTGGTCATGTTACTTGCGGACCTGCCTGCTCTGTCTCTAAAGGAGTGGGTGCGGACCCCTGTAAAAGTAAAAAAGGCGCAAGTTTATTACTAAAAACTCACTTGGATTAATTCTGGATGCTTCTAGAAGGAATCTTGAGGTGGCAAGTTCACTTCTAGGTGGTTCATGCATCCCATAACTAAAGGAGCTAACCCCTTGATGAGAGGAGCTTATCCCTTTGAAGGAGGACTCTATCCCTTTGAAGGAGGACCTAGTAACTTCCCTCCTTTGCACTATAAATTGAGGCATTGGGCTGGTTGCTAGGGAGGTTAAAAGCTGAATATTTTTGAGGGTAAATGCTGTTGGAATTTAGACTTCATATTTGAGTTTGAGAGGAGAGATTACATACCTTTTGGCTTCTTTGGGAAGAGAGTGAAACTTGTCAAAGTAGAGGAGATTCTTGCTGGACCCTGGGAGGAGCTTGTACAACATCAAGGCACCATGGTTGTAAAGTTCTTCTTTGATTAAAGTTAATCCAATTAGATTCATTTTTCTCAATAAATTGTCTTCTATGGTTTATTTCATGAATTCCTTGATCATCATGATAAATATGGTTTATTATATTGGCTATGCAGGTGTTATTTGATGTGTGCCTGTTTGTGTTTGTAGATTCTTTAAAAGGGAGCTCATTTGGACAAAAGGAGCGTGGCTTCCACAAATTGGCATTGGACTCGAGGTAGGCCTAAAACATCTCTTGGATTTTATTTGTAAATCGAAATATTTAGAGAAAGATAGAATTTGTTTGGTTTGCTTGTCGCTAGATATCCATAGATACTAGGGAGATCGGTCTTGTCCGCAAGAACGATTTATCCACCCGACAAGAGGTAAGTTGAAGGGTATTTTGTTTTGTTTTGGGATTGGTTTCGCTGGGAAAATTTTTCATGCACGTAGAAGAAGATTCAAGTACAACTTCAAGAAAGAATTCAAGAGCAGAAGTATCAAATCAAAGGAAGAATTGTAGCGGGACATCGTTTGAAGACATGAAAACCATCTTCATATTGTGAATAAGTATCAAGGCCAAGAGTCATTTGTAAAAGATTCATGATTGTAAAGTTGTAAAAGAGTCATTTGTAAAAGAGTCATCATTGTAAAGATTTTAAAAGAGAATTTTCCTAGAGTCGAAAAGGCATTATTGGGAGGTATAGGAATCTCTATTGGGATGATGTCATGGTTGGGTTGTAGGTCATAGTGTGATTGGGTGTTCAGTCAAAATCATTGTAAATAATATTGTATCGTGGATCGTTGTCCCTGGTACGGGAATCCACACTCTTGTCTCATTTCAAACATTATATGGTAGCAAGGAGGTGTTATGCTAGTGCTTGAGCTCACCTACAGGTTGGATCTTGTGAACACTTCAGGGTGGTAGGTTGGTCTAGGATGTTGGGGCCTCCATTCAGTTAACTACTGAAGAAACTAGGGCGTTGGGGCATCCTTCCAGTGGGAGTTGGAGAAGAATGATTTTCTAGAATTCTAGGAAGTTGTTGCTTTCATTTTAGTTGGGGCTAAATATTAAAGAATTTATTAGAAAAGTGTTTGGTGGTTTTTGACCCAGAGGGGGTTTTCCACTTAAAATTCTTATGTCTACTGTGTTATTTTATTTACTATTATTACTGCATAAACATTAATAATAATTGAAGATTAACTAATTCTCTTAAAAGATTTAAAAGTGCTAATTTCTAAGGAATATTGATTCAGTCCCCCTCTCAGTATTTCCAATAGTGCTTCCCCCATGAAGGGAAGATCGTCACCATCGATTAGTTGACATACTATGAGCCAGAATACTTGGCCTCCCCTAAGTCCACTATCTCATCGATGTCCGACAAGAAGTCTTCTACTCCTCTCACCAGTGTTTCAACGAGAGTCTACAAAGATTCCCCATTGTTGGGTGGTTTCCCTGGTCCTCCCCCTCCTATCTCTAAGCCTAGCTCTTTGATTGTTTGCATGTTACAAGCGTCACAGGCTGCTCAAAAGAGGTAAGGTACATCTGATCAACAATTAGCTCCTTAGCACCATTATGTTACCTGTTAGTGTCATTCTTTTCAGCCTTCCTCTAGTGATCAAACATGCTCTTACAAAGTGATTTTAAGGTGTCAAGGTCAAATTTTGTCATTTCAGTGAGTCTTCAAGTAAAATTTGGTCACTAGGTATTAGGTCTAGGGTTTGTTTTCACTCCTTTCAAAGTTGTCCAAATTTCAGTCCATGTCACCATTCAACTGAGTGTACCATAATTCAGAGGGTTGCCATCATCATGTCAGGTTCCAATGGGTCATTTTACACCTTGTTCATGCTTCAGTTGTGCCTAGGTAAGGTTCATTACCCTCTCCTATGGTTTTGAAGGCAATTTCTCTTGGATGGTCAAATAATTAGTAAAACTTGTATCTTGATGTTCATACACCTTCCCCTATCCTTAATGTACCTTATTAAACACTTCCCATCACTGATATCCCTCAAATTCCTCATTTTCGCACAAACCCTAGTTTCTTGCTACAACTTGACAATTTTCTAGGCTAGGCCTGTGTTTTGCCGTTTTGGACCCCTTCCCCTCACTCAATATTTTAAATTCCACTTTCCCCTAGTTCCTAACATCCCTCCCTACTTCCAAAAATTTTCTCAAGAATTTATAAGCCCCTTATCCCCTTCATTTCACTTCATTTCGACAATTCCCCTGTTCCACACATCGGGATAGGTTTTACTCCAATGATGTTTATGAGCAAGAAAATATGAATTTTGGAAAACTGAGAGAGGTTTCTGTCCATAATAGGCCAAGGAAGAAAAACCTCTTTCACGTTTTACACAGGTGTCAAGGTTTTAGAGAAATGTCGAAAATATAGTTGCCTCAGGAGAATTGATGCACCTCTGAAGTGACCTTGGAAAAATCAATAATTCTTCTATATTGGTTGGCCAAATGACTTTCTTGATGAGTCAAATGATAACTAGACACAATGAGATTTCTATGAGCTATCATGAGCTCAATTTGAAGTTGAGGAAGACCTTTAAAAGTTAACTGTAACAGCACTGGAATTTAGGCAGCCTCATTTTTCACATTTTGACCAGTCTTGGAAGATTTGACTTTTGAAAGGGAAAATGAACTCCAAATTGAAACATTCAAGTTGGGTTGGAAGGTATACTTAATAATATTTCCAACGAGCTATCCCGTGCCCAATTTTGACACCGGAAAGGCCTCCAAAACTTGTCTGCAAAAAGGAGCTATGCACTCATCCAGCGCAGCGCATTGGGTAGTGATTTACAGTGTAATTTTATAACTGGCGCTACGCATTGGGGCAGCACGGCGCATAGGTCTACAAAGCCTAAAATCCATTCAAATATTCCTCCAAAGCTCCAAAATTGCAAATTATTCATTCCACAAGTAAGTTAACACCTCCATATTGCCAATGTATGAGTTTCCATCAATGTTTATGGTGTTTCAGTAGGTTAAAAACAAAACCCTAGTTCCTTGCAAAGTTGTGTTGAGAAAATTGCCTAGGGTTTTCAAAATTGCCATTTTTTGCTGTCTTATTCCCCTCTACCACTTTCGCATCCCCTTCACTACATTTGACTAATTTCATTTCCCATTCCCCCTCTCATTTCCACTCATCCTACTCCCCTATCCCCAAAACCATAAAACCCTAGCTTGTAGGGTGAAACCCTAGTTTTCTTCATTGCACTAATGTTTGTAAACCATATCCCCTTAATCCCACTCCCATCATACATTTTCCCCTTAATCCCATTCTCCACATATAATTTCCCAAACTCTACACTCCCCAAACCCTATCCATATCCCTAAACCCTACTCACATCCCTAAACTCTTACTCCCATCCCTAAACTCTGTTCACACATAAATTTTTACACTCTCTTCCATACACTCTACACATTTCATTCCTCCACCATTTTTTCACAATGTTATCCACAAAACCATCCATATACAACCACATTTTTCAAAACCAAAGGAAAACAATGGAAAGAGACAGTAATCATGGGTATGAGCAAGAGATTGAACATGACCGGGAATCTTGGCTTGAGAGAACAAAATTGCAATTGGAGAAGATGTTGGAGAAGGCCAAAAATGAGAAAAACATGTTGAGAAACATGGCATACCACTACTCGGCAAGAAACATGGTGTGCAAAGGAAGAATCAGGAATTTGAAGGCCAAATTGAAGAAAGCCACGAGGAAGAGAAAAAAGACAAATAGACTCCAGATCTTGGCTGAGGCTTCCTTAGCCCAACAAAACACCTAATGAGGAACACTTAGCTCAAATTTCAAGAAATTTGGGAAAACGTTTTGCAATTTTGAAATTTTTGGGCTAAAAAATAGGTTTTTCTGCCCAATGCGTCGCGCCACCGGTGCTATGCATTGAGTTGGCTAGGAATTTTGCAAAATGGCTTACATTTTTGGATTTTTCATGGAAAAATATGAATTCCCTCACATGGCCAAGAAATTTTGACAGGTTTTGAGCTTCAAAAAAGGTAAAAAACACCTCAAAAATAACCTTTATGCCCCTTTTTGGACACACAGGAAGCAGTGTTGGGAGAACTCAATGTTGGATGGGAAAATGGAGGTAAAATTTAGAAATTCCACTTGTTTTGGAAAGTAGATAGGAAGACCTTTCCAACAAGCCCACTTGGCAAAAATTTGGTGCATGGGAAGGCCTCCAAAATCAGCTGCAAAAAGGCGCTATGCATTGGGAAATCAGCGTGGTGCATTGGAGGAAATTTGCTCATTTTGGCCAAAAAACTCTGCTTTTCGCCTAGTTTCTTCATAGTTTGACTTTTCTCTTTCTAATATTCAAACTCATGATGTAATTTAATGTGACTTGATGGATTTTGATGTAATTATGCTAAATTTTCACTCATAGAGGTAGATTCATCATGAAAAACTAGTTTGCAACTAAATGAATCAGTTTCCTAGGTTTTAGAGGCATATTGTTCCACTGCCTACTTTTTAGTTCTTAGTTTAGATTTTGTTGAAACAGCTCATAAACTCATGAGCTCGACCCCTAAAGCTTAGCATGAGTTTTTTGATGCCTACATCTAGTAGTTTTTCAGTCATTGAGAAAGGTTGGACTCTTGTGAATGCTTTGAGCATTGTTGTACACTCTTTTCAGTAGTTTGGCTAAGGAATTGTCCAAGGTTTGCAGCACTTTATGGGATTCTTGTGGCATCTTGATTTGGTATTGTGTTTTTTTTTTTTCTGTAATTGCAAGTTTAAATGTGTTTTATGTATGCCATTATCTCTCTTTACTTCATCTTAACTAAATCAAACAAGGATAAAAGGTAGAATACATTGAAATTGCAGTGCTCTACCTAGGGTTTGTTTAGTTATCTATGTTTTCAGCTGTTTGAAGAGGATCCCTGAGTTTTCATGCCCTCTCAAACTCCTCACCAGTCTAAAATCTCTCCATCTCACTCAATTTGAAGTGCTAAACCATTTTCCTACCTCGCCCCATAGAGATCACTGCAAAATTGTGTCTATTCCTTGCACCCAAATCTGCCTTTCATAATTGAGCCAGCAAACCCATTTTAAAATTCAATCAAACACCTCTGTACACATACCTAGCCTAAAATCAGTCATCTCAAGCTTCATTGGCCATCTTTTATGAGATTGACAAGGAGAGAGCCCTCTCCCGACCTGGTAGGGCTAGCTACCAGGTTAAGTGTGGTTTGATGTTATCGTAGATCTTGCCTTTCTCAGCCTGAGGTAGATTTAGGCCCTAACATTACCATCTCAACTGAGACATCTGGATCCACCCCCAAGACCTCCTCCATTTATGGGTGTGTTGTAGCGGCTAGAACCACCCTCCAAAATTTTTCCTTAGCCTATTATTGAGCCTCCTTACCAACCTTGCACAACACTTTGTCTTGCTTTGTCAAGTACTCAAGCTTCAGTGCTTTCCTCGCACAAAGGCAACTTGTAAAACCTAGTCGATCCATTCCCCTCACTAGCTGCTTACCCAGACTTGGTCCAGTTGCAGCCTAAGCAACTTCCCCCTCAAAATTGCACATTCCTAGAGTGAAACCAATAGTTCCCTCCAGGGATTGTGCAATCCTCTCTTACAACTTGTTGGTCTCCATGATTGCGCAATCCTCCCAGCCAACCCTCCTAGCAGGGATTGCACAATTTTTCCCACCAACAGGCAGTTCAACTGAGGATTTACACAAATCTGGGTAGTAGTCAGCTATTGGGCCTAGAAATTGCACAATCCCCTTGTGCATTCAACCCAACTTACAGTCAGGAATGCACATTTTAACCAAGAAGTTGAGCACTGGCATGCATGGACAGTTCAGTTGACCAGTTCCACCTGGGACCGAGGAAACTTGACTTGCATGCATGCATGACTTGATCTTCCCGGAATAGCAAGAGGAAACATGCAAACGGTATCCCATGATTCAGGGAGATATTTTTAGTAGTCGGGGGTTACATGAATTTTTTTTTTAGAAGTTTCCCTCCAAGTGTCTCTTTTTCCTAGATTTGTGGCATGTGTATCTTGAGACCAAACTTATTTATTCAACGCATCAGAGCTCATTCTTTCACATCGATCTTGGAGCTATGACATCCCACAACACATCCAGTACTCTTTGACACATCCGGCTCAACTATTCACAGGTAAGTGGCCTCAATTTGTGGTTTTCAACATTTCTATCGCTTTTTGTGTATTCACTTATGTGAGTGTTGTTTGCTTGATTTCTTTGAACGCGTTCTGTCGTTTACATATATTCTAGATTTTCCTATCTCTATTTTTATTTTTGTTGCTATCTCACTGCTGTCACATGCATGAAACTGTTTTTCACGGACGTTCGCCCAACTCGCGAATGACCTTACCCACATGCATGTTTGTATGTTTGCTCAATCTTCAATTCATATTTTTCATGCATTTTTTATCAATTCTACTATCACTTAGTGTCATCATGCATTTCATCAACTTACTTGCTGCCAGTTTCCCATTGGTGAGTCAGGCCAACCTTGACCCGGTCTCTGCCTTCGCCAAGTGCAATATGGAGAAGGAAGGCTCACCTTCCTATCTAGATTTGCACATTTTGGCCCAACACTAACCTCCTAGACTGAATTGCACATTTCTGGAGGTCAGTGGCTGCTTGGCCCAAAAATTTGCGCAAAATTGTCCTTGGGCTAGCAGTATGTCCCAACTGGAATCACGCATTGCGCAATCCCAGCAACCAACTACCCAACTGAATTACACATTTTTTAGATCCAATAGCTAGTTCAACCCCCTAGCGAGTCCAAACTACCTTTTGTGCAGTTCTGGTAGCCAGTCACTCAACCTCCCAGTGAAATTTGCGCAATCTTCCTCATCAGTTCCCCAGGTATGTGTTGTGACCTTCCCCGATTTTGCTTTGTTTTCGATGACATATTTCTTACCATCCATGCTGATTGTTTCCAGATCTTTCATGTGTTCATCTATCTCAATGGCTTCCAAGAGAACATGATCCCAGGACAATGATGGTGTTGCAGTTGGAACAACAGTTGAACAAGTGTGCTCTAGCATGCCAATCTACGAAGATACGAAGTTGTATCTAGACAAGAACATCAAATTGAAGTGGCAAGAGGTGAATGAAACATTCACATGTACTTTTTGGGAAGACCTTGAAGACCGTTAGGTGTACGTGAACACTCATAAGTCCCACCTGTACTAGATTGCATGCAGATACCCCACGTTCCCATCTGTGGATATGATTCATTGGATCATCTCCCACATTGACCTCGAAACGATGACCTTGAGCAGTGTCAGTAGGAAGAATCTTGCAACCTTCTGGGCACGAGACTATGATGAGATGTATCAGATGGACGATCCCATGACCCCTCCGTTCAACTTGCCCAACAGCAGAGGCTGCTCCAGAGATATTCTGAAGGATTAGGTAAAGGAGCCAGCTCGTTTCAAGATGAACTCTAATCAGATCTATAAGACAAAGATATCGAGGAAGGCATACCAATACTTGGTCATATTTTCATGCCGACTGAGTGGCCAAGCAAGCACTAAGACCTTCCCTCAGATTTGGGTGGTCGCGCTAGAACAACTGGCTAGAGAAGGAAGACCATGCAAATGGTCTGACATACTCAATAATCAACTGAAGGAGCAAGTCACGAAGGCTCGATAGTCACCCGAAGGCATGGATGCAAATATTTATATGTTTGCCTACATTCTAGATGCATTCTGTGCCCGACATGAGTTCTTGGGCTTAGAGTGGGCATGGGTGGAGACTATTGTGAGCACATATTTCAAGCTATTCTTCGAGTGCAGCTTTAGAGGAGTGATCAAATGGCTATCCGACCATGTTGTCGCCCCAATGTATAGGTTGATATTTGAACAGGATCCACCCTGCATGTCAGAAGAAGCAATGAAGGCATTGTTAGGCATTGTAGATTGGTATGCCTCACCAGATGACACGTTCATTCGAGTGTTTAGTGTGGGGAAGCCTCCACATGTTCTACAAAAGTTTTCTTTAGGCATGCTGGTCATGTAGGAAGTAGCGTATCATATCTCAGCGGGATTAACAACTAGGCTACAGCGGAAGAAGAAGGCACCTTGGCTCACTCTTCTATTGCAGATTGGGTTATATGAGATCAAGAGCATCAAGCCAATGAATGTTGAAGTTGAACAAATGAAGAAGGACCCGTTCAAGCTCCGAAGCTTCAACCTGTATGACCCACATTGCATTCTCAAGGATCATTGCATGAGAGTTCAATTCAATTGGATCCATGGGGCATTTCATTGTGCCGAGGAAGACTCATGGAGGTATTGTTACCATCATTCCAGACCCAATGAACAGGTCAGTTTCACCATAGAATGGTTAGCATGGTAGCATGAAGCAGCACCACAAAAAACACCAGTAGTAGCAGCAGTAGCAGAAATAGCAGAGGCAGCAGAGCCAAGCATACCTGTGCACAACAAAGGGAAGAGAAATATTGTCGACCGCATGGAGGAGGAATAAAGCTACAAGTTTCGAGTAGATCCACTTGTAGAACAAGAAGCTATGTATATTCAACATAAGAGGCAGTAGTGCAAAAAGTGAATCGCGTGAAGGCAGAGAGATAAGAAGATAATCGAAGGAATAGAGAAGGAGTTGCATGAGCTAAGGGAGCAATTTTGGAAAGAACAAGAGTTGCGCCAACATAATAAGGAAGCACAACAGCAATGGATTCAACAGGGGGTGCATCACTTGTAGACAGATGAAGCAGCACCTATACAAGTAGTTGATTATTTTGAACATCTGGCATCAGGAAAACAGGGTGAGCCCTCACAGGGGCAATATTTTTCTCATGAGATAGAATAGGCTTTCAAACAGTTGGATTCAAACATGGAGTAGTTGGAATTGGAATAGGACATTGACCTAATGCCTCACCACAGAGAGGTCGACTCGCCCACTACAATGCATCCAGATGATGAGCAAGTCTCAAATGACCATGGATGCACTGAGATGCTTGGTGGTTAGCCGAAAACAGAGATAAGCGACAACTCCTTTAATGAATCTCAACATAGAGTTGTGCACCCTGACAAAGTACCAACTCTGTAGGACCAAACATCCCCTAAGCATGTTGAATAACAAGTGATCATGACCGATGTGCACAAGGACCCAGCTGCTTTGGCCGATGCAACTAGAGTGTATGTCGAAGCCACTAGCTCCAGTGTTTGCTTCCTCATAGTTGAGAATGAGCGAGTGGCGAAGGAACCATAGGTGGCCAAGCAAGGAGGAGACTTGGTGACAATGTCCACCTGAGCTGAATTGAAGAATGCAATACTGGAGGAAGTGTTGTACTTAGACAAGGTTATGTGGGCTTTGTAATCTAAGTTCAGTACTGTGCATCAAGTAGTCGTTTATATTCACGGATGGCAACATCCATGCGTGAAAAGAGCTCACATCTTGAAGAACCTACATGATACCGTTGATAACATGTGAACATGGATGATGAAGTATAAAGGAGCCCCGCTTCATTTGCCCAATATGATGAAGGCTAATACGGTTGAGTTGTAAGCACATATCTGGAGTCAGATCCAGAACTATGAAGACCTACCGCAATTCATCACTGACATATAGGATTCACATGCACAAGTATTCAAGATCATGGAGGATGTTGTGCACACATATGCGATTCCATCACTTGGAACTCTCACCCAAGCGAAGAACAAGAAGTAGGTCCAACAGGAGCTTGACTCGTACTTCGATGAGTTAATGTGCGTCGCCACCAATCTAGACTAGCCTATCAATGCAGACATCATGCGCAAGTATGTTGCTGGTCTGGCCACATTGAGGACATTGTTGCACATTCTTTTAGATGAGTTGGACAGAGGAGCCCAAGCAGTGTACCCGGATGCCATGGAGGCAAGGTTTAGGTTCCAGACGGATGTCACAATGGAACACATAGACACTATTAGAGACTACCAATCTTGGCACCAATATGTTACTGTTGATTAGCATGAGGATGTCGAGAAGTTGGACTTTTATAGTTGTCTAATTCAGAGTGGTGTCTAGTTTGTCTTGTTCAATCCATTGTTCACATGGGTACATGTGCTTTGTATTCTTGAGTCATGTCAAGTGTAAGTCAAGTCTCATGAGTGAATGTAACAGTCATAGAGTAGGCGAAGAGTCATGAGGGTAGTTGAACGGTCACAAAGGGGAATGTTAAGGGTCACCCCACCCTTTGCTATAAGTAGTCCCTCATAACTCATTGTATAGGCTTTTGGTGAGCCAAGCTTCTACTAAGACTATCTTGAAGAAGGCTTGGACAGTATTGTAACATGCCTCGGCTTCTCCACTACACGGAACTAGTACATCTCTTTGGAGGAGCAGGCGAATGTGGCTGTAACATTCTACTGATAGGGCTACAGGTTTACATGGTGTATTGTATGATTGTGACTTACACTTCTTTATATAATAAAAGCCGACACATTTTCATTCGTATGTTGTTATTGTAGATGGACTGCTCTGATTGCCTTAATGATATATGTTGTTTAACTTACATAGTTGTGTATGAACTAATTCACATGAAATTATATGAATCTTGTTGTTAATGTATTGCATATGTTGTTAATGTTGTCACCGTCTGTGTCGACTTTTCTGCCGGACACTAGACAGACCTTTCTGTGAATCTTGTTATATCAACCGTCACACTCGTCTCAGATTGATCCATGAGTGTTGTATGTGTTATCTTACCTTATATGTTGGGACTGTCGCATCTGTGTCGACTGCTCTGCTAAAAGCTGTACATGTCCTTTGTGTTGTGTGTTCCTAGCTGAGTTGGGATTGATCCCTTTCATCCTGGAACTCACCATCACCTTCCTCTCCCTTTGAAGTGTTGGAACATCTCATACTCATTCCTTGACTCACTGCATCAGTCACACCCTTGATATTGATAGAGTTATCTTACTTTCCTTTATGTGACATCGTGGTCAAGGCATTACCTTACAACCCACTGCTAGGACTCCTACACCAAATGGTCTAAGGTCTAATTGGGGCTTCTTACCAGGGAGATCCCCTTGATATGTTGGTGGGTCTAGTACCGTCAAAATTTTTGGCGCTAGAAGGAGGGCCTGATGACAAGCATTGTCCACTCATCCAGTTTCGAACCTTTGCATATATTTCATGGAATCTTGCATTCTTCTTTTCCCGAGGTTTTTTTTTCGAATTGTGAATATGTCTCCATCTCAGGGAAGCTTTTCAATCTCTTTTCCACTCACATGTACGATGGTGAAAGTGAAGTGGCTTGGCCTGAGCACTTACATATCTTCCTTTCCATGATTTATGAGGAAAATGAGTTCATTGATAAACAAGTTGGTCTACTGCTTGCGTTCACACTTCACGAATCCCCATTTCATTGGGTGCTCAGCCTACCGGTTGATAGCATGCACTCATGTCAGCACTTATGTGATTTTATTGAAGACACATTCCAACATTTTGATCCAGACCATCTTGAACAGAAATGTTACAAAAATAGAGGGCTCCGCATGAATCCATTATTGATTTTTGGCAGCGCTTTCGTGACTTACAGTTTTAATCTCTAAAGAGCCAGATGAAGTTCACTTATATTTGGGACCAGCTTGAGTATTGTCTTAAGAAATCTGCCCATCCTAAGAGAAAGCTTGATGTCAAACCTCGCTCAACCTTCTTCATTGATCGAACTGTACAATCCCATGTGGGAGAAGGCACTTTCTCAACGAACTGACTGCCTCCCTTTCATTCAACAGTTCTACCATTTCCCAATGATGTTAAGGATCATGTTTGCACATCTATTCATTCTTCACACCCTCCCAACATCACTCCACTTAATTTTCATGCAGCGTTGGTTGTGAGTCCTTCAAGTTCCCATATGCATTCTTTTATTCAACCTCCGTCTTTGCACCCAGGTGTTCCTCTGGATGATGTTGTCTTGTGTTCATCCATTTTGGACTCTTCACTTGTTGTGAACGAGGAACAACACACTAACAGAGTTGGTGTTGCATAACCAACATGCGCTATCATTCATGAAGAGTATGAGTGGGAGCTTGAACATCAACACTCGGTGAAGGATGACTCCCTTCTGTCTGAGAGCCCTTCGTTCCTTCCTAGCTTCTTTGGTGAACCTGGCATCCATGATTTTGTATTTGCGTCTTCATTTACGGATGCACCCATTATCGATCACTTGTAGGACTCACCGAACGCTAGTCCATCATTTGAAAATAGAGATGATAAGTTATTCATTGAAGATCCACTTGATACTTCATCTGTCTTTTTAGGAAACACAAAGGATGAGTTTGTTCGATTTTCATATACCCCTCTATTTGATTTGTCTGATCATGAGGATGCTGAAGAATTCATTGATTTTTTTTGATCGTGGTGGTCGTGATCCATTTTCTTCCAATTTTGATCATGATCACGAATCTATCTCAGTTGATCTTTAGAAGCCACCGGTTTATGATGATCTACCCGATGATGAAGTTGAGATACCTAAGATTGTCGAGGCACTTCAGCCCAAGTTGATGGTTATGTCAGGCCCTCGCTCTCTTGGGGTTAGTCTCACTTCCGATCATGAAACTTTTCAATCACCCAAGGCTCCTCATCAATCATCTGTATGCATTGAAGATCCATCTCACACACGGATCACACTTCCTCCACTCGAACTGTGCGATCCCATTTCTCATGCATTGGAGGAGTCTTACATTGCAAGCACTTGTGCACGATGCAAGTTATCTTTGTTTCTTTCATTTGCTTGCATGCCTTAGTCAAGAGTGTGCTTTTGCTTGAAATTTTTGCGTAGTGTCACACAACACTATGATAAGTCCACGAACTGCCTGTCATGCACATGCACTCACTTATGTCTTGTGGGAACTTTGAAACATGAAGTGTGGGTGTCTTCAATGTCATATCTTTCTTGTATGCTGGTCTGCACAACTAGGTTACTCATAGACCAAGCCTTCACTCACATGGGTCTACAAATGTGCCGGTGGCTGCATTGGAAGTATCACTTCATGTGATCAGGCCCATGCACCGTTATTGTAGGAGTAGGAGTAGTGTTTGCTTTCAGTTGTTTGCTTGCATGCTTGTTTACTTTCATGCTTTTTTTTCTTGATTTTCTCTCATTTTTTATTCTACTTTTGGTTTGATTTGTTGTTTCTTTCGTTCATTCATAGGTTAGTTTGCATGAAACCATGTGTGATTTATAAAATGAGCTGGGTAAAGTACAAGAGGGTTTGTACAGCTACCGCTACTTGGTTATCTATCATCTTGCCTCTGTATGATGAACTTGTTACTCTTAGTCCATGATACATCGAAGGAAAATACGTACTCTTCGAAGTGAACCTTGGTGTAAACACAATGCTTGTGTGCTAACTAGTGTCACTTTCTCTAGTCGATTGTTTTTGGGTTAACCCTTGTCAGCTCAGTCAAGTAGAGTAAGGTGAGGGGGAAAAACTTAATAGGCATGTTGGAGATATAATAAACTACTTCTCTACTAGAAAAACCTCCTCTTCTCTCAATAAGTTAGGATCCATCTTCTGCCTTTGAAATGAATAAGTGTTATGCACAGTGAAAATGAAAGAAATGAAAAAAATGAAAGTCAAAAAATTAAAAATGAAAAAAATGAAAAAGGAAAAAGAAGAGAAAGACTTCCTGTGTAGGGAGGTGATGCAGGTAACTCCACCGAGGTACTGACCAGGCTTGCTGGAAGTGGAGCCATGCTTGTGTTCCTATGTGACTCCATCGAGATACTGTCCAGGCCTACTGGTAGTGGAGCAACACCAGAGATGAAACTAAGACTCTGATAACTATACTACTTGTGCACCTATATACCCCTTGTTGGCTTGAGGAGGCCTGACCCAGGTTCAATGTTAATTAGCCAAACAAATCCCTACACTATTGGCCCTTTCGGCATCAGCCTGCGGAGCACGGACTGAAGTCTCACCCGAAGCAGTATGGGGTGATGCTAGAACCATGCTTTCACACCCTGAGATGATTGTGATGTCATTTGATTCCCTCTATCCCTGCCTTCGCGCAAGTGGCTTAGCTCTAGGGATTTCAAGAAAAACCCTCTATTCCAGCCTTCAATTCCTTCGTGAAAGTATATGATCAACCTTCACATAGCCCTAACCTGTGGCTAAGGTACTTTCGCACTGCAATGGAAGCGTGTCGTGCAAATTCCACAATTATCCTAAGTGATTTTCTTATCTTGTCAAATACTTAAAGTTAACACCACGTAAGTAGATATTGTAATTGCATTCAATTATTCAATGGAATTGAATTCATTCACACATCATATACGCATAATAAAGGAAATTCATACATAAAATATCCAAACACATCAACAGAACAAAGACACAGAAATTGTAGAATAACTCCTTTTATTAATATCCTCCAAGTGGTTATAGATTCTGTCCACCCTATGCACACAACTACAGGGGTCCGTGTACTCAGCTGTGGACTTCTACCCTAGGCTTCTGTGCACTCAGCTGCAAAGCCTCTACCTATGCTACGACCCAAGACTTAGACTTCTTCTTTAGAGCTATCACTCTATTACATGATCTCCCATTCTATTGATTATTATTCTAACTACTTAGAGCTTAGCTCTTTTTATACAATCCCATGGTCCATGGACCATGGGTATGTCTTTTACAGCCGACTTTACTTTACAAAACTAAGGGCAGACTACCCTTTTTGACACATAACACCTTCACGCTCTGCGACCACAAAATGTAGAGTCTTTACAATTATATTACAAAAATTTACTTAATATGGGCTTTTAGCACCAAAACCACCCTTGGGGGATCCCGCTCCCAATATACCCCCAACAAAAACATCGTGAGTCGCCCTCGAGTCACTCAGTAGACTATGATGAAGTTAAGGGCACAACGTTATTGGAGTTTGCACGCTTTTGTCTCTAGCCTCTGGATGTTTAGGTTCTCTTGCAAGCTGGTCAAGACCTCAAACGATTGTTCGAACAACTATGTGCAGTCTGCTACTACACTCTCCACTACCACAACTACTTCGGTGATAGCAGCTGCCCTCTGTTCCTTTACCTCTGGCAGTGTTGAAGGCTAGGCCCTCAACTAGAGCTCTGTAATCTATAGGTTCAGCTCCAACTAAACCCGCACCATCTCTGTCCGAGTGTCACGCACCCCTATGGCTAATTTGTGGATGCGGACCTCGACTGGCTCCTCCTCCGGAATGGCCAACTCTGGGACCATTTTGCATGCCTCCTCCACAACCTGTATGATTTTCTTGCTTTGGTTGGTTGCCTCAGCCTCTACGATGATGGTAGCATTTCTCTGTAGGGCCATCTGTTCGTTGTTTATCCTATGTTCACTGATCACCTAGAGGGCGCGTTGCTCATTGGCCCTCAGCTCTTCAATTACTGCATCCTGTAAGAGGTGGAGTGCTTCACATGGAAGCGCTGCCAGGTTTAGCCGAACTCCATTCAAGGCACTGAAAGTGGGCCTGTAAGCCTCATTTTCCATGGTCAGTGCTCCATTTGGCAGCACAATCGCACTAGAAGCCTTCGTACGCAACATATTGGCATCCTATGATGTGTCGATAGCCAAGTTGGTAGACAACGTACCAGATTGTGACGCGCAGATCTGCAACTCCTGCAACTCGGTCTGGATGGCCCCTAGGACAATCTGCTGCTGCTTTTCAAATTGCTACAAGTCCTCCATGGTGACATCTCTGACTGTATCACCAATGTCATATAAGTCATCCTCTATCAATGTGATAGGGCCCAACGAGGCCTTGGTCGCTTCATATTTCTTTCTAGACCCTCCCTTCTCCAGCTTTCTGAGGCACTTAATGCGGGCGGACGTCTCCTAAGGGTCCACGCTGTGCTGCTCTGTGTCCTCCTCTTTGGTCTCAGGTGAAGGTGGCCGTGCACCTTTGTCAGAGCCCCGCTTTAGCCACCAGTCTATTTTCCTACCTATTCTGCCTGGGGCTTCACAGCGGCCTCTTTTTTCCTCTTCTCGACCAGCTGCGCCATCTTCAGCTTGGCTTCTTCCTTCTTCTTTTGTGCAACGGAATTGCTTCCACCCCCCGCCAAGTTCGTGATAGTGCACCACTCCGTCGGCCATTTATCAAGCACTGCATTGATGGAATCATCTATGGACAGGTATGGCAAATTGTACCACTTCTGTGCAGGGTCCTTCCACACCCTGATTGATATTCGATGGAAATCAGCTTTAAACTCGGCATAGGTCTACAGTTTAGCGTATACCTTGAGTGACAATCATAGCTTGTGATTGATCGACATCTTGATATTCATTTCCATCAATATCCAAAAGATCTTACTGTCCCGAAATCGCTCCACATCCCTCGTCGCCCACAGTGAAGCGTACTTCATTGCTTTAGGAAGGTCTGGCGCAATTGAGGAGAATTGGTTCTCCTCTAGTAGCTCCCACGCTAGTGGCATGATCGACATCAAGAGCCATGCGTGGTGGAAGGTCTTGCTTTTCTCTTACACTTCGTGGTAGTTAGCCAAGAACTCTCCGCAAAGGTAGATCGACCAGTTAAACTGGACTCCTTCCATGCACTGCTATGCAAGTGCGAGGATAGGCCCCAACACCTCCTTGACATGGAACTTCCGCATCACCTTCCCTGCAAGGATCTGCATTGCCCCCTTCACAGTGGGGTCATAGATGCTGGAGATAGCATACCCGCATGGCTTCTTCACCAGTTTTAATTTCTCCTTCATTTATTTTGCGAACCCCTACTCGCCACCCTTGCCACCAAAGATCATAGTTGGATTTTCACCTGTATATGACAGGCATGTTATTCTGTGAATCAACATATCGGTGAAGGGTATCGGTTACTCTAGCTACAGACACCCATCATGCACCAAGTACAATAGCTGCTTGATGACGAAAACTATCACGGGGTTATGGTTATAGTGCAACACCCAGAGCAGGTTCAGTAATCCTGCCTTCTCTACACCCTTGAGCCACCTTTGTGGATCCAACGATGTCATCCCCGTATTCGTGTCTATGATGTGGCGCATCAGCTATTCGGTCAGTAGGTGCAGGAAATTCTCGTGGTCTACCAAGTCCCAGTCTTTGAGTTTCAATATCAGCACTCGTGCCAAATGCGGATCATCAAAGGCAATTTCATCCGGTAGTAGAGGGGTTTGCTGGAGAGTCTTGCTTTCATCAATGTCCTTTGGGACCTTGGACTTAGGCTTGCATGGAGGGACATACTCTAGCAACTATGTAATGGGGTCCACACCCTGGCCTTCAACCTCCTCTATTTCCCCTCCCACATCCTCATCGTCCATTGGGATGTCTTTGATATCCTCCTCCTTTGCTTTTAGGTTTATAGCCTTGCCTTTCTCCTAGGTAGTGGGCTTTGGTGGGTTTCGTCTTGGCAATGCGCACATTGGTATGAAAGGAAGATTTCCATTCTTGTCCTTCACAGTCTCCTTGGTTGGGGTTGGCTTCAGCCTCGACGTTCTTGGGATTTAGGGACCTCCGCCAATACTTCGACCACTTCCGGAGCAGTTACTTCTGCATCTCTCTTCATTTCTTGTGCCGGCTCTTCTACTACTTGTGTATTGATAACTTCTAGGGTGCTAACATGATATTCTGCATGAATTCCTGTGTGTCTGCTGGCAAGGTTGCAAATACCCCAGAAACTATCAGAATTTCATATTTCTCATGATTCATAGGTGCTTGAGAGCTCAACAGCTGAATACTCAAAATGCCAAGTGTTTTTTGCTGGACAGCCACTTGTAATTTATAGGGCATTTCGAGATCAAATCCAACCATTCCCCCCAAAATAGATTCATTAATACCAGATTGGCAAGAGATTTTTAAGGATCTGTTGTGGTATACACCAACCGCCCCCATTTCAAATTTTTAATCTTAGTATAAAGATGCTAAATATGAAATAGGTCCCCTTTAGCATATAAAAAGCAATAAAACCTTTTGAGTAAAATAGATTTTCGATACTTTTCATATAAAAGTTGGTTTATGAGTGTTTGGAATCACTCATTGCAAATCGCAATTGCTTAAGACCAATGAATATCCGTTTGAAAAGTTGTGATGTGACCAAAGTCATCACAAATGCCTCATTGCAAAGTTCTAAATTGAAAAATCCATTTATAAACATGCGATGTGATATAGCTATCGCATTTCTCATATCGGTTTTTATGAGGAATAAGTTAAGGCATTCCATTGAAACCTTTGCGATGCGATAAGGCTATCGTATATTGCATTGCGCCAAATCCATAGGAAAACGTTGAAATGATTCTATTGAAACTTTGCGATGTGATGTGACTATCGTAATCGCATATCGCATATCGCACTGCCAATAGAAATAAGTACCATATACTATGAGCACTCACGATATCATGCTAAATCAAGTATAAAGAAAAACATGATTTGCCAAATTTGAAACAAACCTGCCAACTCTATGTGCCAGCTCATCACTCATCTCAATCACAACAATACAATGAATTCTTTTGGACATAGTGCTTGTAACTCCCGATTTGCGATATGCATTGGCTCTACACATATTAAAATAATACAATCGCTAATCGCAGAGTTGTGACACCTGTTCTAAAAGGACCATTGGAAAACTTGTGATGCAACATATATTAATTCAGCATTAAAGTTCACATTATGAGGATACGATAATGCATTTAGAGGCAGTTATGGTTACAATCCTTTAAGGATTTCATCCTTTGTGACTATGTACTATATGATATCTTTTGATGCACATAACTGCTTTTAGTCTGTAATTAGTTGTATTGGCTCCTCTCAGAGTTTTTCGCCTATCACACTCCTCTTTCTCATTTTGCAGTGTAAATCCAGAATCACGCAGGCAGTTAAGATGTCTAAGAGAACTCGAAAGGCAAAGGCTCCCCTTACAGTGGAAGAAGGACAAGGAAAATTGGCATTAATCTTAGATACCACCTATCTAGGCTTTGGCAAGACCTCGTGGGAAGGCATATATACTTTTCTTGAAAATGAAGATCCGAAGGAGATAGAGGAAGAAGCAACAACTGATGGAACTGATAAATCAGAAAACACGCTCAATGATTTAGCCAACTCTTTCCTCCATCGAATAGCGGCCCGTGCAAATATTTTACCATATAATGATATGGTAAGATGGGTAATCGAGAGCATTAACATAACGGATAGAGCTTTCTTCATAGCTGATGGAAGGATGTTTAGATCCTTCAAACCAGAAGATGTCAAGAGAATGTATCACCTGCTAGATCCCTAGCGACACCACAACAAAGCATTCCTGGAAGCTTTCGCCAAGGAGAATGACATTGAACCATACCCTATCAAGAAATGGAGACATTTTCCTAACAAGCACAAACATGAATCATATGGTATGTATTCCATGGACTCCTTGGCATATCCATATTGTTATGCTCCTGCTATGATGTGTAGACTCTTTGGAAGCCCCGATTCTGCTAGATTTTCTATTGAGATGGTTCCTTCGATAGAAGCAACAATAAAATACTTTGTCATGGACTAGGAAACTATCCTATCAGACAAAATGGCTAGTCAATATTGGATTGTAGGAAGAACAAATTTGTCACTACCCGAGTCGTGCCCCCATTCCATATGAGCACTTACATAGGTGACACAATTTGTTTTAATTCCAAATATCCCATACTAGGTTGGAAATGGACTGTTCAGGACCCAACCCCCATTCATATTTACCATAAATACTTACGGAAGTTTGAATAAAAGAATCTTTTATACAGGATTTGCCATGGTTTCATTTTACCCGTCCATCAAGCTATCTTTAATAAACCTACTCCTTGGTTGTCTGATGAGGCTAGCATTGATTTAACCTCAATCGGTAGTTGGTTCGAGGAAGAGACATTTACCTATGTTAGGGTTTTTGGTAGTGTTATAGATCCTCATGTCCTTCCACTGTACATTCCAGATAAGCTTTTAGCCAGGGAGGTAGCCTACCAGATAGTAGAAAAAGGGATGACTAGAAATCTTAAAGACTCCAAGAAATAGTTGTGGCCTGCCTTTCCTCTTCGCTGCGACACTTACTCATTACATGATTTTAAACATGCCGAGAAAGAAGCAAACAAGACAAAGGATCTGAGTCTAGCCATTATCCCTAAAAGACAATATGACCCAAAGAAGGTTGCTTTCAATTTCACCACTCAGATGAAAGTTAATAAATTCTTGCATGAGGAAGATGAGTTCGATGACTTGTTTGCTTCAGCAGAATTATTCTCAACAGTAAGTCATCTGGCAAAATTCAAATTGAGTGCTGAGAAAATGGGAAAATTCATTGAATATAGGACACAGAGGTTACTGACAGTACCTCTGGATTTGTTAAGTACTACACCAATCATTCAGCAGGCAGAACACAACGGAGAGAGGGTAATTGAGAAGGTTTCTGAAAAAGTGGAGACAAGTCATAAGGCTAGTGAACAACTAAACAATGATGTTCAGATTGATCCCATATTGATTAAAGAATGGGAGCAATTTGATCAATAGATCAAAAGCCAAAATGATCCTAAAAACATTATCACATATGCGCCTCCTAAAACACAATGGACCATTATTCCTGATATTGTGATTGAAGAGACACCCAACAAAGAAACATCTAGAAAAGAGATAGGAGATTACATTGAATATTGAGGAGATTCCACCCTTGGATGTGTTTTACAGCCAAAAACACAGGGTTGTAGTCAAGAGGCAGAGAAAAAAGAGGAAAGTAGATCAAACATCATCCACAGCTCGTCAATCTAAATTTATGAATGTCACATGGAAAGATTCAGAGGTCAATCCTTCTAAGGATTTGACTATGTTATCTCAATTTGCAGGGGCATACACAGCTGCTACAATTGATAAGGAAACTGAAGTGAATCAATTGATGAAAGAAAAGGATCAAAAGATTAATCAGCTTGAAGAACAGTTGGTAGTAGAGTAGTAAAAGGTTAATCGGCTTGAGGAACAGTTAACATTAGAGAAACAGAAGAATGAGTAGCTCAAAAAACAATTAAACCTATAAAAGCAGAAAATTGACCAGCATGCCATTCAGAGACAACAACAGCTGTCACAAGAGCTCGAGTAGCTTAAATTTACGCATCAACAAGAGATTAAGTCTAAAGAAGAGAAAATCACACAACTACAATTCTCCTTGGGACAATTCAAAGATTATCCCAAGGTTAAAGAGTTCAAAAAGGAAGCCTTAGAGGCAAATAAGGCTTTATCTAAATAGTTGAATCTACTATGCCAGAAAATATATTTTATTGATCAATTATGATCATAATGACATCACTGATTGACCAAACAGCTAATACTAGGTTAGAATTTGAAGATGCGGATGATAAAATCACAAATTTTCTCTCTTGGCAAAGCACAGAAGATGGAAAAGCTGCTAACTTACCTAAAATTGAAGAGTCTCATAAAGAGATATTGTTTTTGGAATGGAAAACGCAGTTGATAAAAGTAGAAAGAGCTACCTCCAGGTCCAGGTCTATACTGAATAATTTTATTGAGTTGGTGAATGATAACTTATATGGTTCCAATTTAATTTCTGATTGTTCCCCAGGAAAACTTCCAAAGGAGAAAGTTTTAGAGAAGCAATGGAAGTAAGATTTGGACACCAAGGAGGAACAACTCAACAGAGTACAAGGTCTTAACTGGGATGTGCATTGTCCTCTTTGGTCAAGCCACATAGCCAACAGATGACTATCAAGTGCCTTGTTGATGACATTGATCGCATGATGCCCGAGCTCTAGAATGCCACATATGCAGGACAATTACACTCCAGGATGTGTCATCCTCCAAAAATCCAAAACATGCTCTCAATTTATCAGTTGAAGATGCAAGAGAAAGCATAGATGTGATGAGTCTCTTTAAAGGATATCGCGATACTATTTTTGAAATTCAAATCCCATATTCTGATGAAGGCAGTTCCAACAACTCTCAGCAATTTTTATGGACAATTTGTTTTTAATTTTACTATAAAGACCCTTTCATGTCATTTTAGAAAGGGTCCTCAATTTGTATAAAACTAGACTTGAGAAGTTTGCACTTCTGCACTTCTTAATTTATTTTTTATAAGTCATGGATCGAGGTTCAGACTTTTTGTGAAAGAGCTTCATAAAGACTTGCATTTTTGTATCTCCTTGGAGTTTCCAGAATAAGAAGATTGAACCAGAGTGTTACTTGCATAACGAGACTCAAATGCATTTGGTACTTCTATCACTGTTCTTTTGTCTTGTTTTATGTAATTAGCATTCCATTGATTTGCTATTGTTGATGTATTCACATGTTTCAAACAACTTTGTATTATTTCACTTCTGAATGATTTAGAATTGTTATATTGTATACATATGTCAGCGATAAATATTAGTATGTTATGCACTATGTTTTCACATTACTTTTTTTAATTTCTTAAACAAAGTAGTCATTATTTAAATGCATCTTTCTGTGGATAAGTAAATAATCTATATTATTATCTGTCTGCTAGGAATCATCAAGAATCACATTATTAGGAGATAACCCAGGCTATATAGATATATATGTATATTTTAGAGCTTATATATTAAACCACCTATCATATTTATATACAATTAAAACACCCATTCATCAAATCATACTTTATTGGGAAACTGGTCCCATAATATCCAGTCGGAGCCACCATACCAAACGAATAAGGAGTTGCACTAAGGTCTGGACCGGATGGTTATCCCCCAATATTGGTGCTACGATTTTAGAGGCATAAACAGGATCTAAGCCATAAATTTTGTCTTAAATTCCAGCCACCCACTCCATTTGGCCTCACTTTTGTCGTCTTTTCAAGAACAGTGACTTTAACAGTCAATTTCTGGCTGACCTGCGCAATTTCTCCCTGGGTAGCGCAGCTCCCTCCGTGCTACCTTGGACCCAGTGACACATCATTAATTCGAACCATCTTCCAAACGCGTAGCTCCCCAACCTGGACAGTGTAGTTTATAGTCCCGCGCTCCTTTCAGCGGCATGGAGTGCTAAGACTATGCTACTTTCATTTAGTCACATGGTCGGACCACTGGTGTATGGATTCAATGACTACCATTCACCTTTCCTGGGAAGGGTTGTCCATTTAATTTGACCAGCTGTACCGCTCCTCTGTCGGTAATCTCCTTAACAACATAAGGCCCTAACCAGTGCATCCTGAATTTCCCTGGAAATTTATAAAACTTACTATCATATAAAAAAACCAGGTCATTTGCCGTAAATATGTGCAACTTGATGTGTCGATCATGCCATGCCTTTTCACGCTGCTTTTGGACCTTCTCGTGAAATCCAGCCAAAAATCTTTCTTCTTTGAGCTCATCTAGTTATGTTAGCCTCTCCTCCAGGGCTCCACGGTCTGTGATACCTATGAGCACTGCTATGCATAGACTAGGCACGATGTATTCCATAGGAATTATCGCTTCCACACCAAAGACAATCCTAAAAGGGGTTTGTCTAGTCAACTTCTTGCATGTCGTTCGATAAACCCATAGTACTGTAGGTATGCGTAGGTCCCAATCACTTCGCTGAGCATTTCAAACTTTGGTCAGTGCATTTTCGAGCACTTTGTTGAATGCCTCCACTGTCTCATCAGCCTGTGGGTGATATGGTGTGCTCTTCTAGTGGTATGCCTGAAATTCCTTCGTCGGTGTGCTAATCGTCTCATTCAAGAAGTGCGTACCACGATCACTCATCAAGATCTTCAGACATCCAAATCACGTTAGTACATGTATAAATAGGAACTTTGAGGCAGTCATGCCTATGCAATCCTTCACCGGCTGCACTTCTGCCCAACGAGTCAAATACTTTGTCACAATGATAATGTACCTTGCTTCGGTCCTCCCTTGTGGCTGAATGGGTCCTACAAAATCTATCACCTACTTCTTGAAGGGTTGCAATGTCATTTGTGGATTCAAAGGCATTTCATCCCTCCGTGATGGCCTGCCCATTCTTTGACATACATGACACAACTTGCAATATGCTTTTGAGTCCTTATGAAGGGTTGGCCACCACAACCCTGTGCATAGAATCTTCTGTGTGGTTTCTCTCCCTGCATAATGTCCTCTTGCGGCACCCCCATGACCGTTCACGAGGATGCTGCTTCTTTCGAACTCAGGTACATATCGTCGTAGTATCTCATCAGTCCCCATTTTGTATAGATGCCTAGGAATGACAGAGAAATCTGCTGCGTGAACCACTAATTCCTACTTTTCCTGGATAGTGTATCCTTCCGGTGTAGTTATTATTGTTAGGAAGTGTATTATATCCTCAAAATGACCATCCAAGTTAGTAGGTTCATCTCTTGTTTTGATGTGCAACAAATGGTCTTGTCCTGCGTCCAATCATCCAAGCTTCACAACAACTTCAAAATTGTACTCCTGGAACAATAAGAGCCATCTGTAGATTCTCCCCCAACACAGGTTTATTGACCAAGTACTTCAACGCGGAGTGATCCGTATACATCTTAAAATGGCCTCCCAGTAGGTAGTGCCTATACTTCTGGAGCACATACACCATAGCCCCTCGCACTCAGTGGTGGAATAGTTCTTCTTTGCTTTAGATAATTTGCGCTTGCAAATGCGATAGGATGGTCCAATCCTTCTCCGCCAACCTGTGTTAGTACTGCTCCTAGCGCTATACATGACATGTCGACATGTACATGAATGTCTTTCTTCCTATCTGGGAAGACTAGAATTAGTGAAATAACCATCTTTTCTTTCAATATATCCAAGTTCTTCTTACAGTCATCATTTCAGCAGAATGTGATGTCATTCCTCAACAATTTCTCCATAGGTGCGGTGATCTGGATGTAGCCTTTGATAAACTTTTTGTAATAGCCCGTATGTCCCAGAGTAGCGCGCAACTATTTCACACTCCTCGACACTTCCAAGTTCAGTATCGCTGTGATCTTCGCGGGGTCTATCATCAGTCCCTATCTGCAAACCACATGCCCCAATAGGTTTCCAAAAGGAAAGAAAAATAGACACTTCTAGAGATTGAGCACGATCTGGTATCTTCGACAAGTATCCAACATTAGGCGCAAGCTTGCTACATGGCACTTAACCAACCCAAATACAGTCTAGTCATCAAAATATACCTCTAGGAACTTATGAATAAATTCCTTGAATGTCACAATAACCACGCGCGAGAAGATCGCAAGCACATTCTTCAATCCAAATGGCATTACAGTGTACTGAAAGAAACCCCACTCAATTGTGAAGGTTGTCTTTCTCCTATCCCCTAGTGCAATTTTGATTTGGTGATACCTAGAGAACCCATCAGTGAAGGAATATGCTTCTTGGCTACCTACATTGTCCAACACTTCGTTAGTGAATGGATTCAAGAAAGGATCATGCACACAAGCGTCATTCAGTTTTCTAAGATCCATGCATATCCTTATCTCATCCTTCTACTTCTTCTCTTGCACCACCATTGGGCTTACCCAATCATATTCTTCCATAGACTCAATGATGCCTACCACGAGCATCTTGTCAAGCTCTAAGCAAACCTTCTCCTTATATTTCAGATTGAGACGGTAAAGCCTTCATCATTCCTAGGTCCCCCATTATTCCTTTCAAATCTGTAAACTTGGCAGGGAATAAGTCCTGGTATTCGTGGAGCAATTCAGTGACCTTATCCATCATCGCGTTGTCCCAGTAGTCTCCAATCTTCGTGAATTTGGGTTTTGTCTCCATACCAATGTTCACTTGTTTTGATTTCAACGACGCAGTTATATCAGGGTTCTTATTCTATGGTCCTTGAACCTTGCGGTGACCTTTTCTTTCCAGAATGTTAATCTTCCATGGATTCACGTCCTCTTCTTTGGAAGTTACATTATAACATTCTAGTGCACGACTCAGCTGAGTAGCCCATTCAGGCTGAATCAGGTCTAAAGGATCCTGTGGTATCCTAAATATTGTTGCTTTCACCTCTTGTAGTGCTTCATCAATACTATCAAAACCATCCTCAAAACTGAATGTCATTATGAATCCTTCGCGCAAGATATCCCATTCGCCTGTCCCATGGTAGAGCTCTATTTTTATATACCAATTCATTGGGACAACATCCAGGGTATGACAGAATAAGTGCACTCACTCAGGTTGGGGCTTTTCTCCATAAGCCTGGGTCCATTTGGCTAGATGCGTGTGCAGAACATTCTACCCATCATACTTGTCTGTCAGTCACATCTTAGGCTTCCCAAATCGTGTTCTCATCATCCTCCTACATTTGTGCCAATCATCAAAGCTTCCCTTGAGTGTATCTCACCATCTTGCGGGCGTAGCACGCAGTGCCTAGTCTAATGCCTTGATACGCTAATTTTCTGGTACCTCTCTTCAAATGCATCCAAACAGATATCTACCTCATTCAGGCCATCACAAGTAGGTAGATTTCTTACCTCTGACGACACACAGCGCAATGATCGGGTCATCATGTTAAAATTCAGCGTAGTTACTTCATGTAACCGATTCTGCCAGCATTCTATTTCTTCATCGGAGTCCGAAGTGTAGGAACTCTCGCAATCCTATGTAATCCATCCATCCGCGGTGGGGTTCACCCCATATTGGTCTCACATTGTTATCTTATAGATACAGTCTAGGTCTTCATCACTCTCATAATGAAGGACAAGTTTAGTATAGCGTGATCCTTCAGCAGGATCTAGGGGTACTATTACGCACAACGATTTATTCTCAAAGATCATCTCTCACTTCTTCCGATTGATTACCCCATCCATATCAGTGGCCTAGTCAATTCCCAAGAGTGCAAGATAGGGATTGATGTCATCCACTATCTCTATTACTTCAAAATCAGGCAGCGCGCTCACTCCCTCAATATCCACGGTCACTGTTATGAAACCAGCTCAAGAAAAGATAGAAAAGATAGATCAACGCCTTAGAATTCAGCCTCTTCGAGGGGGCAACCTCCTTTACATTACATAAATGAACAATTCTTGGATGATTCAAATGACAAAACCTCCTTTCTATATATAGGAGTCTAAGGAGTCATAATATAATCCAACCGACCTAACGATAATAATATAAAGCCACAAAATTAACAATAGAGGGATTCCATGGGGCACAGAAATAACAACATGGGGGTAATAGGGGCACAACAATATAAATAAGGGGTATAACTACAATAGTAATGGGGTAATCACTAGTATTATAGGGACCCAACATGCCCCTCTCCTTCAAAAAAGTGTTGTCCTCAACACTTGAGTAGTTCTGGATACTTCTGCATAAAATTCTCATCCTCCCATGTGGAATCTTCAGCGGATAAGTTCTTCCACTTGATAAGATACTCTGAAATTGATCGATTTCGTAGCTGTCGAGTTCTTGTTTCTGTGACTGCTTCCGGTTCTAATATAATTTTTCCTTCCTCGTCAAGTTCTGGCAATATTGTTTGAACTGGGAGCTTGTCGCCTATAATCTTCTTTAAACATGAAACATGGAAAACTAGGTGCAATCGAGAAGCTGCAGGAAGCTCCAATTTGTATGCCATAGTACCAATATTTTGCAACACCTTGTACGGACCATAATACTTTGGTGATAATTTATTATCCTTCTTAGCTTGCTTTAGGGACATTTGCTTATATGGTTGTAGCCATAGGAATACCCAATCACCTACATCAAAACTTCTTTCACTGTGATGTTGATATGCCTGTTGTTTCATTCTATTTTGTGCCAACACGAGGTTATCCTTTAAGAGTTGGAGGACTTTTTGTTGATGTTCGATGTGATGTTCCATTGCCCGAACCTTAGAATTTTCTCTTAAATATGATGTGATGGATGGTGGTTGATACCCATAAAGTGCCATAAATGGGGTCATTTTTGTTGCTGTATGGAAGGAAGTGTTATACCACCATTCAGCAATAGGCAACCATTTGACCCATTGTGTCTGTTTATCAGATACAAAGCAATGAAGATATACTTCAAAATATTTGTTTACTATCTCAGTTTGCCCATCAGATTGAGGATGATAAGATGAGCTATGAGCTAACTGAGTACCAAGACAAGAAAAAAATTCTGTCCAAAAATTTCCAGTGAAAATGGGATCTCTGTCACTTACAATAATCTTTGGGTTTCCATGTAGCTTTTGAATTGTTTCCATAAATGCAGTAGAAACTGTACTGGCTTTAAATGGATGTGATAATGCACAAAAGTGTGCATACTTGGTAAGTCTGTCAACTACCACCATGATTACACTCTTTCCCTCAGACTTGGGTAAACCTGTGATAAAATCCATTGAAACCTCCTCCCAACGTTGGCTTGGAATGGATAAAGGTTGTAATAGACCCGGTGTCTTAATTGTTTCAACTTTATTTTGTTGGCAAACCAAACATTCCGCCACAAACTTTTGAATATCTGATTTAAGGCCATCCCAAAAAAATTCCTTCTTAACCCTGTGGTAAGTTTTTAAAAATCCTGAGTGCCCTCCTAAGGGAGAAGTGTGCAATTCCATAAGAATCTTTTGTTTTAGCTGGGATTTCTTACAGAGGTATAAGCGATCTTTTTACCATAACGAATCATTTTTCCAGCTAAATGTATCAGACGAACTGGAATCTTGTTGTAGCTTTCAAATAAGTGCCCACACTTCTTCATCATTCTTTCATTCCTCCCTTGCTTCGTTTATCCAATCTGGTTGGATAATAGAAATGGCGCACAACAATGGTTCCACATCCTCATCCTTTCTTGATGTTGGCATTATGGCTAAAGTATTGTCCTTGATGGCAACTCATATAGGTGATGGATCACTGTATAATAGGTCAGTAGCAGAGATTGATGATTAGCTCACAAATAATGAAGAAAACAAGAGGTACGCAGGTACACAGTACAAAAGCTGCGGACCCGTAGGCATGTCATAGATAAAGTGCGTACACACCCGTAGGTACACCATGTAAAAGGTGCGGACCCCAGTTCACTCACTTCAAGGCAGAGAAGCACGCTCACGTGGGGTTTCTTATGTTTGGCCCGTGGTATTTAGCCCGCCGTTCTTGATTCTATGGTTTTGGCCCGTGGTATAGGATCTAATTTAGCCCCGGTTTGGATCCCTTGTATTGGTTATCTATGGTATTGATCCATGATTTTAGGAAGAGCCTGCCTCTATAAAGCAAAGGAGATCATTTGGCTAGACACTTGTGAAAGAAAGAAGATCTTAAGAGAAGCTAGATCTGAAATTCTAGTGATGGGTTTGTGAGAGATAGCTGAATCTAAATCAAGGAGAAACATGAGGGTTACAAGTCGGATCTACTAATGGGTTGAGATCCCTTCGGCGCATGATCAGATTTGTAGATCTGGTAGTCTGGGTTATCCTTGAAGTCTGAAAATTGTCTATACCCGCAGGAACGCAAGTGCAGCGAAAGAAAAGTGCGGAGATACGCAGGCGCATAAGCGTTGCAGGTGCGCAGATACGTAGGCGCAGAAGCGCTGCAGGTGCGCAGATACGCAGGCCCAGAAGTGCTGCAGATGTGGAGGTACGCAGGAAGTCCGTGAGGCACAATGCGTGGGTGCACAGGAAAGCAGTTGGAAACAGTGCGGATGTATGCAGGTGTTCTATGGGTGAAGCTGCGGACTTTTCATGAAATCTATTTAGCTGCCCCTGTTTATTATTGTTGTGTTCTGGGTTTTGAAGTGATGTCTGGTATTATGTTCTGATAACAACAGTGATTGATTGAATGATTAGCTTCAGTATTGATAGATGAATGGATCAGGTTCATAATGACTTATCCTTATATGATCTGGTTGATAACTCTCATTGTATATGTATTGATCTGGTGATTGGGTGATTCAGAAGGTTGTTTGATTATGAGCTTCAATGTTGTTGTTGGGTCCAGTATGAAAATTGGATGAAATGTGGCCTTTCAGATTATGTGTTGTGCTTCAGTGTATCCAGTCTGAAAATTGATGAAACGTGGTACCTGGAGGAGAAAAGATTGTAGGTCAGCACCTACGTACTAGTATCTAAGCTAGTACAAGAGCTAAAGGAAATCTTTGGAGCATTGTAGCAGGTAGCAACCTACGTACTAGTAAATGGATCGGCTAGTACAAGAGCAAAGGGGGTTGTAGCTCCCGTACTGGTATAAGACTGCACCAGTACAAAATATTGTAAAAGAATTTTCTTATTAAGAAGAAGATTGAGATGACTTGCAGCAGGTGGTTTTCTCCCACATTGGGTTTCCACCTTATATCATGGTGTTCATGTGTGTGACTTATGTGTGATGATCTGTTCTATTTTACTGCACCAGTTTACTGTTAATATGATTGATAATGTTCTAATGCACTCAACTAACTGAATCATAAGAAGTTGTGGAAGTAGCATATGGAAATGAAAAAGTTTTATTAATGTGATAATACTGATTCACCCCCCCCTCTCAGTATTATTTCCAACACTTGAGAGTGCATCTGCCACCACATTTTGCTTCCCTTTTTTGTAGATGATTTCAAAGTCATAACCCAACATCTTTGTGACCCACTTTTGTTGCTCTTTAGAGGATAATCTTTGTTCTAAAAAGTATTTAAGGCTATCATGATCCGTTTTTACCTTGAAGTGTCTTCCCATTAGGTAGGGTCGCCATTTCTTAAGTGCATGGAGTATTGCCAACATTTCCTTCTCATAAATAGCTTTGCTTAAAAACTTTCCCTTGATTGGACGACTTTCAAAAGCAATGGGTCTTTCATCTTGCATTAGAACAGCACCAATTCCATTTCCTGAAGCATCACATTCCACAATAAAGGTTTTTGTGAAGTCCGGTGTAGCTAAGACCGATGCTTGGCACATTGCCTCTTTAAGATGTTCAAAGACCTTTGTTGCTTCCGGAGTCCATGAAAATGCATCTTTCTTCAATAATGTTGTTAGAGGTGCTACTATTCACCCATAATTCTTAACAAATTTGCGATAATACCCTGTCAACCCAAGAAATCCTCGCAGATGCTTTAAGGATGTGGGGATTTTCCATTCCTTAATGACTTTAATTTTGCTAGGGTCTACCTTAACTCCTTCATGAGATACAATATGACCCAAATATTCCATCTCCTGGACTCCAAAGAAGCATTTGGATCATTTTGCATATAATTGTTTCTCCTCCAATAGTTGTAGCACCTTGTCAACATGTTCAACATGATCCTTCCAAGACTTGCTGTAGATTAGTATATCATCAAAAAATACTAACACAAATTTTCTAAGGAATGGTTTGAAAATTGAATTCATCAAACCTTGAAATGTTGAAGGTGCATTGGTAAGGCCAAAAGACATGACCAAAAATTCATAATGACCCTCATGAGTTCTAAATGCCATTTTCGGAATGTCTTCAATCTTCATTCTGATTTGATGATATCCCGAACGAAGATCCAACTTGGTGAAGTAAATTGATCCATGCAATTCATCCAGTAATTCATCAATGACAGGAATGGGGAACTTGTCTTTAATAGTGAGCTTGTTGAGCTCCCTATAATCCGGACACATGCACCATGACCCATCCTTCTTGTGCACCAATACTACTGGAGCAGAGAAAGAACTTTGACTTGGTTGAATTATACCAGCCTCTAGCATTTCTGCAACCATACGTTCAATTTCACTTTTTTGGACATAGGGATATCTGTACGGCCTGATGTTTGGAGGAACACTTCCTGGAATCAGATGGATAGCACGATCATGATCACGCATAGGTGGGAGACCTTTGGGAGTCTCAAATACCTTGGAATGATTGTCCAGGACTTTTTGGAGATCTAGAGAAATAGATGATTCCGATGTGGAAACATCTAGCGAACATAATTGTGCAATTACACCTCTTTGCTCCTTTTTTAGAAGCTTTGTCATACCATTAGAGCTGATTATCATTCTTGGTTTCCCTGCAATACCCCTTAATTCAACTTCCTTTCCTTCCGTAGAAAATTTGATGAAAAGTTCTTGAAATTAAAAGCTATTGTACCCAAGGATTGTAGCCATTGGACTCCTAGTACAACATCAGCACCTTCCATTGGAATGGAAAGCATTGGGCTAGTCAATACATATTCTCCCATGGATAGCTTGATATTATGGCACCTTCCAGAGCAATTTATTATTCCTCCATTTGCAATCATCACTTGACACTTTGGTGCTGGATATAGGAAGCAATTCAATTCTTTTGCTACCCTACAATGAATAAAATTGTGGGTGCTTCCTGAATCAATCAACACTATTACCTTTTTCTTATTGATTTGTCCTTCTATCTTCATGGTTTGAGGAGTGGTAATTCCCGCCAATGTATTACAAGAAATGGTCGGATTTATTTGTTCTTCATCTAGGCTTTGTTCCTGGAGTATATCTTCTTCTTTTGACCTTTCTTGCTCCTTTTCTTCTTCCTCTTCACAATCTATGTAGAATAATTTATTCTCAGCACACTTATGACCTTTAGTGTATTTGCTATCACAATTGTAACAAAGCCCTTTTGCTTTTTTTTCTTCCAATTGTTGTGGTGTCAACCTTATAGGTTGTGGAAGAATAGGGGCAAAAACACTTCCATCTTTATAGTTGTGAGTGGTATGCTTCCTGGTTGCCATAATTTTGCTTTCCATTTTTCTTGCTAACCTGAATGCCTTCTCTAATGAATCAGGTTCCCAAAGGCGAACATCATGTTGGATATTATCCTTTAAAGACCCTATGAACACATCAATCCTATGCTCCTCTGGAATATCTTTTACCCTTATGTTCAATTTTTGGAACTCCTCAATGTGCTCCATTACTGAACCCTTTTGTTTGAGACTTATCAATTGGCTAAAAAAAGTGTTGCTTTTTGTATCTTCATAATGTGCTATCAATTCTTCCGTAAAAATTGCCCAAGTGATAAATTGTTTACGAGAGCAAAGCCATTGATACCATACAAGTTGATTTGGTTCCAAATATACAGTTTCCATACGTACCTTTTGTGTGTTTTGCACATTATTGAGATCGAAGAACTACTCCATCTGTAATATCCATGTGGCGGGATCCTTGCCATCAAACTTCCTCATATCAATTTTTGGGATATGGTGGGTCTTCGATCCAACATTAGAGTCTATGGAATCATGATTAACATTACTTTTTTTCACATCATGAGTTTCCTTTACAACCTTTTCACCATTAGTAAGTATTTCTTGTAGAAAATTTGTCAAATCTGTCTTCAAATCTGCCATGTCTGTCTTCAAATCTGTCTTCAAATCTGCCATGTCTCTCTTCAAATTTGTCTTCGAATCATCCATCTTAGCTTCCATGCCCTTTATCTTAGATTCCACACCATTTATCTTAGATTCCACGCCATTTATCTTAAATTCCATGCCATTTATCTTAGCTTCTGTTAGCTTTTGTGAGCGTGACATTTGTTGCACTTGTTCTTGTAATTTTGATATATCATGTAGCATTTCTTCCTCTTCTTCATGAGTCATGCTAGAGCTTTCAGGTTCCTTACTAGGTGTTTTCATTTTCTTTCCTTGGGGCATCAGTTACCGATAATAATGCTTTACTATGCCCTTTGAATTCCGTTAAACCAAGCTTACGCAAAAATTTAAAAAAAAACTACACACATTTTTTCACTTTGTAGAAGCCTGATATTGAGTCTGATGTATCTCTGTAATTTCGGATCATCCAGTTCTGAAATTACGACCTATAGTAGCCTTCTGCATCCTCTTTCCAATGCCACAAGTCTGACCCAAATTGGATTCTCCAAGGAAGAGTTATGTGAAATCTCCCACAGTGACTTGCTTCTAGACTAGTTCAGTAGAGCGAACTTGTATGACGTGCCACGAGTCACTGTTTCAACCTTTGGATCTGAAACATGCATACAAGAAACTACAGTCCGTCTCTTTCTGTACCTTCTTACAAAATTTCAATCCGATCCGCAGAGAGAAAATTATGATGATTTTCCCCAAGTCACCTGTTTTGAATGTAATTCAGGAGTCTACAAAAAGACCAACTTCCTCATATCATATCTCCGCAAATATCACGCGCAAAGCTCTGAAATTCGGACCCAAGGTTCAGCGCGATTTCTTCTCAAATGGGTTTTTTTTGTGACTTCTGAAACGTCACAGAAAAAATGTTATAGCGAAAATGCCACGATGACCTGTTTGGAGCAGCGAAACCCTAGAATCCAAAGCTCTGATACCAAATGTTATGAAACCAGCTCAAGAAAAGATAGAAAAGATAGATCAACGCCTTAGAATTTAGCCTCTTCGAGGGGGAAACCTCCTTTACATTACATAAATGAACAATTCTTGGATGATTCAAATGACAAAACCTCCTTTCTATATATAGGAGTCTAAGGAGTCACAATATAATCCAACCGAACTAACAATAATAATATAAAGCCACAAAAATAACAATAGAGGGATTCCATGGGGCACAGAAATAAAAACATGGGGGTAATAGGGGCACAACAATATAAATAAGGTGTATAACTACATTAGTAATGGGGTAATCACTAGTATTATAGGAACCCAACAGTCACCCCTTGTAGCCGCCCCATGGGGATGATATTCTGTTGATTCACCATCCTTAGCTGAATCAGAGACCATTGCAGCGCAGGTCTCCCCATTCACTCCCAAGTCTGCTTTGGTAGGACATTCACATATGACCCCAGGTCCAAAATGACCTAATACATTTCATACTCTCCTATCTATGCGGTCAATCTCATCTCCCATCCCGTCCTTGTTTTATGCTTTCCAATCTTTCATACTATGCGTGGCTCACCTGACACGGTTCTAGTGCATCTATTCATGAGTTCTTGTAACCCTTTCACAGCCTTACTATCACACTGTAACTTCATACAAGTCTCTAGGAAAGTTGTGAGCATAGAGGGGTCCATCTCCTGCTCAAGCATATCCTTGCTTCTTGAGGTGGAGGCCTCAGCGAAGCTCTTCTTAGCTTCCATGAAGGTTTCATGTGCACGCTCCCAATCGAACTCAGCCTCCTTTGCCGGGGCTTTGTGAACCCATGTACTACCTTCTGGATCTTTCCCCTTGTCATCTCTTGTTGCGATTCCACTTCTAAGCACTATATTTACGTTTTGATCTTCCTGGCGTGGTTCATACCTCATCATCTATAGGTTCTGATTCGGCGAAGGTGGTAGCGCCCCTTTGTCAGGTATCCTAGCTATCAGCGTAGGACAGTTTTCTGTTTCATGATCAAACAGTGTGCAATACTTGCACGACGGACGCATTGAATTAGTGCAATCACGGGCATAGTGTCCTGGTCCTTGCAATTGTAGAAAATCAACTGTCCTCAACCTCTATCAGGTCCTCATCTGCCTCGACCTCTGTTGAGAATGCAACAAGATGATGGAGCTTAGTGGAAAGGAGTCGCCTTCACTAACTGGGCCCGCAGGGTATGTTTGGCGCAAAGTCTATTTTTTGACTATGTGTATTTTTAGACATATGGATCATGTTTATGAGTTGCAGGATGCTGTTTATGGATGATTGGTCATGTTGGGAAAAATAGATGGACTTCTATTTTTGGATCACAGCAGGAGTGATCAGAGTCTATTTTTAGACTGCTAGTCAAAAATAGAAAAGTCAAATATTATTGTCTCATAATAATATTTAGACTATAAACATTATCTTATCCTCTTGGAGCACTTCAGTTTGAGCTATAGATGTGGCACATGCAGCTGTCAAAAGGAAATACGCTTTTCTTCTGAGTCGTTTTAGCTATTGCATGCAGGATATCATTTAGAACTCATGTGGTTGAGTTTGGTGGAGTTGGATGTGGAGTTGGTGGAGTTGTGTTCAGTTTGACTTGGTTAAACTAGTTGTATTTAGTCTAACTGCAAATAGACTAGTGATGAGTGATGTGAATTAATTGATTAAATTAATTCACTAATTATTAACTCATAATGCAATTGAAGAATACATCAGTTAACTCAGTGCATGTACAGTTCAGTGGAGACAGGTGTTAGAGGTTGAGATTGCTATCAGTTGTGACTATAGTTGTGCATGAGATCTTGCACAAGCAATGTATTGAGTATGCCCATGAGGATTGCACAACATATGCCTAGTAGAATAGCTTGTTCTCACGTGATTTCTAGTGTGAGTGATTTTCACAAGGTAAATAGGAGTTTGGATCAGCCATTCATCATTCATTCTCTTGCAGGGTTGTGCAATGGAGGCAGACAAAGCAGTGGAGGAGATTTGAGCAGTGATTGATCAGATCAGAGCTAGTTTTGTGTGTAACAGGTGGAGATAGTGCTGGATACTTGAGAGGAGTATTGTACTATGTATTGTTACATGTTCTCAATCATTAATATACAGATAGTGTGGGGTTTTCAGTTGTATGCTTTCCCTGGGTTACATACTGTGTTAATGTGTGCATGCTATTGATGTTTCTGTTTTGAATGCTGCTAAATTGATGATCAACATAGAGGAGGTTATGTATTATGCATGTATTCCACAATAGTGCATAATCGGGATAATCTCTGTTGAATATGTGTTTATTATTCAAAATTTCTACATGGTATCAGAGCTGGTTGATTTGTAGAAAAAGTTCTACAGGATATCAGAGCTGTTGATCATCAGATCTACTATTCAGAAAGTGTTTACAATTTATTTCTTCAGGCAGAGTCTGTAATCGGGCCAGGTAGCCTTTGGATTCATCTTTCCTTTGGAAGGTGAGATATCCGGTGAATTCCCATACAGTCGATCTCTATACAAGAAATACTTTGTTCTCACGAATTTTAGATCAGAAGCGGTTGAGTTTTGAGCTGGTGGAATTCGAATTTGCAGCAGTGTTTTTCTTGGTGTCAATGTTGCAATGTCTTTCAACGGATTGCGATTGGAGTATTCTATTGAAGGCAGCTCGAACTATATTTCATGGAAAGACAGGATGGAGGTGGTGTTAGATGATAATGGGTTGAAGGATTTCATAGAGGCTGAGGTCCCAAAACCTACTGATGCTGCTGAAGCTGTGGTTTGGCAAAAGAAGACAGCAAAGTGTCGAAGGATTCTGTTGGAGGGCGTGAAGGATCACATTGTGTCCAGCCTGCATGGAAAGGCTTCTCCATATTTGATGTGGAAAGCGTTGAAAGATCTATTCCAAAGCAAGAGGGACAGAGGAAGTTGACGCTCAAGGATAAACTCAGAAACATTAAGTGTGAGAATGGAGACAGTATGCCCAGGCATATCACGAAGTTCACCCAGTGTCGGGATGAGCTGGGAAGTGTGGGGGTGACTGTCGATGATGAGGACTTGGTGAGCTTGGCTCTCCTTGGTCTTCCAAAGAGTTGGCATTCCTATCAGGACTCTGTCAATGGTCGGGAGAAATTGCCATGATGGGAGAGACTTTGGTCAGATCTTGTGCAGGAGGAGATCAGACGGAGCACCAGAGACAGTTCTTTATGCATGCATGATGAGGAGAACTGTGCCTTAGCAAGTAAGGTGAAGAAGGGGAAGGAGAAGGGTTCTCTTTCCGAATCCAGTTCTTCCAATGATGGGAAGAAGGTTGACAAGTCGAAGGTGAGATGCTTTTGTTGTCATGAGTTGGGTCATTATGCTACTAATTTACCAAAGAAGAAATCCAAGAAGGTATCCGGGGAAGGATCTGAAGGTGAGGCACTTGCTTCACAGTTTGAGTTGGATTTCACACTCTTCACATGCATGGTTTCATCCATGGTGGGAAGTGGTTGGTTTCTTGACAGTGGAGCTTCTTTTCACATGACGGTGACAAAAGTTTGTTCAGTACTTTGGAGGAGAAAGATCTCCAAATAGTCATAGGGATGGGTAATGATGAGAAGTATAGTGTCTCAGGTGTAGGTACGGTTATTTTTTAGAGGGAGCATGGAGCTCAACTTACCTTCACCGATGTCAAGTATGTACCAGGACTGAAGAGAAACTTGGTGTCAATCGCGATGCTGGAAGATAGAGGCTATGATGTAGTCTTCAGTAAGGAAAGGTTTTCCTTAGACACATCATCTCTAGACACGTGAAGCAGATTGGTTCATGGGTCAAGAACCTATATGCTCTTGAGGTTCAAGATGCATGCAAAGCCTTGAGCAGCGAGGCAAATGATGGAGACTTGGTGGTTGAGAGGGAGCATATATTACCTCTTAACATGTAGAGCCAGAAGAAGTCTCAGACGATTGTGGAGGAGCCACGATTGGTACAACAGCTTCAGGAGGTTGTGGAGAAGCCACAACAAGGAAGATGAGAGGAGATCAAGTAGAGACATCTACTCATGCAGAGACCTCCAGTAAGGGGAAACTTTGAGCTAGATGGACTGAGGGATCACATGCGGCCATACCTCCAGGTAGGAGGTGGGGTGATGTGGATTGATCGTCCCAAGGAGGAGGGGCAAGATCCTTGAGGTACCCAACCTCTTGGATGAGACCTTGCTACGGGAGCCCCGATGTGGAGTAGTAGGAACTGATTGATTGGGTAGAGATAGATGCGGATGGATCGGCAGAGAGAGCGACAGTGTAGGGAATCCTAGGACATCCCATAGCTAGCAGGCTGCAGTAATGCGAGAGGCACAAGTGTTTTGCACAGTGCTAGGTGGCATAGAGAAGTGTGTAATGGTGCGAGATGCATGGAGATGTTACAGTAGCGCAAATGTCAGAGAGAAATAACTTGTCAGCAACAGGTAGAGCTTCAGCATCAGAGTATGTTCCTAGCCCAACAGAGTGGTCAGTTGGGAGTGTTTTTGTTCCAAGTGTTGTTGGAGCAAGTGGAGCGGAGAATCATGTTGCATGCAGAACATTTCAGAGTTACAGGATAGGGGTTGCAGATAATCCATAATCTTGTTGAGAGGGAGTGTTGAGAATGCAACAAGATGATGGAGCTTAGTGGAAAGGAGTCGCCTTCACTAAGTGGGCCCGCAGGGTATGTTTGGCGCAAAGTCTATTTTTAGACATATGGATCATGTCTATGAGTTGCAGGATGTTGTTTATGGATGATTGGTCATGTTGGGAAAAATAGATGGAATTCTATTTTTGGATCACAACAGGAGTGATCAGAGTCTATTTTTAGACTGCTAGTCAAAAATAGAAAAGTCAAATGTCATTGTCTCATAATAATATTTAGACTATAAACATTATCTTATCCTCTTGGAGCACTTCAGTTTGAGCTACAGATGTGGCACATGCAGCTGCTAGAAGGAAATACACTTTTCTTCTGAGTCAGTTGAGCTATTGCATGCAGGACATCAGTTAGAACTCATGTGGTTGAGTTTGGTGGAGATGGATGTGGAGTTGGTGGAGTTGTGTTCAGTTTGACTTGGTTAAAATAGTTGTAATTAGTCTAACTGCAAATAGATTAGTGATGAGTGATGTGAATTAATTGATTAAATTAATTCACTAATTATTAACTCATAATGCAACTGAAGAATACATCAGTTAACTCAGTGCATGTACAGTTCAGTGGAGACAGGTGTTAGAGGTTGAGATTGCTATCAGTTGTGACTATAGTTGTGCATGAGATCTTGCACAAGCAATGTATTGAGTATGCCCATGAGGATTGCACAACATATGCCCAGTAGAATAGCCTGTGCTCACGTGATTTCCAGTGTGAGTGATTTTCACAAGGTAAATAGGAGTTTGGATCAGCCATTCATCATTCATTCTCTTGCAGGGTTGTGCAGTGGAGGCAGGCAAAGCAGTGGAGGAGATTTGAGCAGTGATTGATCAGATCTGAGCTAGTTTTGTGTGTAACAGGTGGAGATAGTGCTGGATACTTGTGAGGAGTATTGTACTATGTATTGTTACATGTTCTCAATCATTAATATACAGATAGTGTGGGGTTTTCAGCTGTATGCTTTCCCCGGGTTACATACTATGTTAATGTGTGCATGCTATTGATGTTTCATTGTTTTGAATGCTGCTAAATTGATGATCAACGTAGAGGAGGTTATGTATTATGCATGTTTTCCGCAATAGTGTACAATCGGAATAATCTCTATTGAATATGTGTTTATTATTCAAAATTTCTACAACCTCTTCCACGCCCTTAAAATCCTATCCACGCCATCCTTGCACTCTGGTCAAGGGGTCGCGTTTCAGCCTAAACTCTATAGGCAGGAGTTCTATCCATCATTAGTTCATAGCTCCTGCAAGTATGCTCATCATGTCCTATAGACCTAAAAAAGTTGTAGAACAACTATTGCGGTGTCTGTACAAACTTCTGTAGAAAGTGGCAGTTATCTGTGGCATGTTTTTCGACTACCTAACAGATAGCACACCATAATGAAGGCCCTGCACTAGGTCCTGCTTGAGCTTCTAGCCTTAAAGGCATTGGTCCTCCTCCTGTAATATAGTTTGCAAAGATCGAGCAATGGTCTTTTTCATGACCCTAACCCTTGCATTTCAAGCACCATACTTCCTCATGTACCTCTGGTCGAACCGTTCTGTCCTGCTTTAGACTTTGCATCTCAAGGCATAGATTCTTCAGCTGTGCATGGATCTACTGAACTCCTAGATTAGGATCTTGCATCAGAGTTTCATGTAGTCTCATGGCAATCTCCAAGGCCTCCACTTGAGTGGTTATCTTCTACTGCGACAATGCACTCCTTAAGTGTGGTAGTAGCGAAGCCACAAACCATTCACGATGTTGTCCATCTGTCAAATTCATGTTGGCTTCACAGATTGTAGATTTTAACCTCTGATCTAGTTCCAAGGCATCTCACCTAGTTGCATCACGATTTCTTTGAATCCCACAATTGACTGTGCCTCAGATTTAGGCCTACTAAATTCCCTATTCAGTGTTGCCTGGATGTCTGCCACTCCAGCATTCGGTTTATCGTTAGAGTACTTCATATACCATGTTAGCGCACAATCTTGTAGAGCACTAATCAATGTCACCTTCTTTATATGATCATTTGTAACACCTGGAGCTTCCCATATAGCCCTTACAACGAACTAGAATTGGTTCGGGTCCTCATTTGCCAAGTCTTTGAACAAAGGAAACTTCACTATATTTGTCATACTGAATCGTGGTGGAGGTGGAGGTGGTACGGGTGAAGTTGGAGGTGAGGGTGGTGAAGTCAGAGGTGGTGTGGGTAGAGGTGGTATTCGCAGGAATCCTTTTCTTATTAACTAAATATCACCTCGTGGAGAAACCTTCACTATCCCATCACCTCGCGGAGGTGAAATAAAGGGACTATACTCTGGACCCTTCTTTCCTTTGTTCTTGTACGTTTTTTCACTTCGCGTAGTCCTGAACATCAAGGTAGCTGCATGACCCATTTTTCACACAATAACATTTTAATCCATGTATTCAAAGATTTTACGTACTTACCTCGTGGTCCTTTGAAAAAGCACTGATTCGCCTCATTGTAGCTGACTGAGGTGTCGACCGTGAATTCGTCACAAATCCTCCTATGACGCGATCAAGCAAATGATCGATAGCGTGAGCAATCTTATCCTTCGATGCTTCCAACCTTTTCACTAGCTCCGGGGTTCACACAATAGGACCGTCAAGTTTCCATGTTACTTGGCTATCTGCTAGCTGCAATCCACTCGTATAGCTCAATAGGGAAGGAGTAGAAAACGATCTCGTGGATCTCTATATACAGGTATCTATCCAACCACTGTTCCTTTGTCAGTCGCGTGTATCTGTTCTCCTGCACCACAAATTCGTGGATCTTTCTATCCAACTAGTCTCTAATCTCCTTCTTAGTTGGGTTCCAGTGATACAACATCACACATCTCTTATGTAGATTCCGGTCCTGGCAACAGAACCATTTGTTGGCTTGAGGGGGCCTGACCTAGGTTCAATGTTAATTAGCCAAACAAATCCCTACACTACTGGCCCTTTTGGCATTAGCACATGGAGAATGGACCGAAGTCTCACCTGAAGCAGTATGGGGGGATGTTGGAACCAAGTTTCCGCACCGTGAGATGATTGTGATGTCGTTTGATTCATCTATCCATGCGTTCACGCAGGTGGCTTCACTCCAGGGCTTGCGAGACAAACCCTCTATTTCAGCCTTCAATACCTTCACAAAAGTATACGATCGACCTTCGCGCAGCCCTAATTTGTGGCTCAGGTAATTTCACGCTAATATGGCAGCGTGCCGTGTTGATTCCCCAATTATCCTAAATGATTTTCTTATCTTGTCAAATGCTTAAAGTTAACACTAAGTAAGCAGATATTCGTAATTGCGTTCAATTATTCAATGTAATTAAATTCATTCGTGCATCATATAAGCATAATAAAGGAAATTCATACATAAAATATCGAAACGCATCAATAGAACAAAGACACAAAAATTACAGAATAACTCATTTTATAAATATCCTCCAAGTGGTTACAGACTCTATCCACCCTATGCACACAGCTGCAGGGGTCTGCGCACTTAGTTGTGGACTTCTACCCTAGGCCTCTGTGCACTCAACTGCAGAGCCTCTACCTACGCTACGATCCAAGATTTAGACTTCTTATTCAGAGCTATCACTCTATTACATGATATCCCATTCTATTCATTATTATTATAACTACTTAGAGCTTAGCTCGTTTTATACAATCCCATGGTCCGCTGACCATGGTAGGTCTCTTACAACCGACTTTACTTTACAAAAATAAGGGCGGACTACCCTTTTTGACACATGACACCTTCGCACTCTGCAACCACAAAATTCGGAGTCTTTACAATTATATTACAAAAATTGACTTAATATGGGGTTTTAGCCCCAAAACTGCCCTTGGGGGATCCCGCTCCCAACATCCCTCAACTCCAATTAAAACAACTGTGTTGCCTTGGCTTGGAATGTGTGTCAATTGACCAAGATTCTGGCAGATTCTACATCTTAAAATCAAGTTAGCATGAAACCAAGATGAGCTAACAACTGAACAATACTTTCGGAGCTGTTAGACTTGCTTTTCATGAACAAGGTCTATGCAGAGAGCTGGAATTCTACCATCGGGTCACCAAGTGGTGTAGCGGCTACAACCACCCTCCAAAATTTTTTCTTAGCCTTTTTTGGAGCCTCCCTACCAACCTTGCGCAACACTTTGTCTTTCTTTGTCAAGTACTCAAGCTTCAGTTCTTTCTTCGCACAAAGGAAGCCTATCAAACACAATCAATCCATGCCCCTGACAGGTTGCTTACCTGGACTTGGTCAAGCTGCAGGCTGAGGAACTTCCCCCTGAAAACTGTGCATTCCTAGATGGAAACCAGAATTTCCCTCCAAGAATTACACAATCCTCTCTGACAACCTGTTGGTCTCCGGGATTGCACAATCCTACTAGCCAACCCTCCCAGTAGGGATTGCACAATTTTTCCCACCAACAGGAAATTCAGCCCAGAATTTCCACAAATCTAGGCAACAGTCAGCTACTGGACCCAAAAATTGTGCAATCCCCTTAGGTAGTCAGCCCAGCCTACAATCAAGAATGCACATTTTTCCCAAACAGTTGAGCACTAGGATGCATGGATAGTCCAGTTGACTAGTTCCACTCGGGACCGAGGAAACTAGACTTGCATGTATGCATGACTTGATCATCCCAGAATAGCAAGAGGAAACATGCAAAAGGTATCCCATGATTCAGGGAGCTATTTTTAGCATCCAGGGGTTACATGCAAAGTTGTTTTAGAAGTTTCCCTCCAAGTGTCACTTTTTCCTAGAATTGTGGCATGTGCATCTTGAGACCAAACTTATTTATTTGATGCATCAAAGCTCATTGTTTCACATCAATCTTAGAGCTCTGACATCCCACAACATATCCAGGACTTTTCGACAAATCCGACTCAGCTATTCACGGGTAAGTGGCCTCAACTTGTCTTTTTCAACATTTTTGTCACTTTTTGTGTATTCGCTTGTGTGAGTGTTGTATGCTTGATTTCTTTGAACGCTTACTATCATATACATATAATATAGCTTTTCCTAGCTCTGTTTTGATTTTTGTTGCTATCTCATTGTTGTCACATGCATGAAATTTCTTTGCACCAAAGTTTGCCCAACTGATGAACGATATCACCTACATGCATGTTGATATGTTTGCTCAATCTTCCATTCATGTTTTTCATGCACTGTTTATCACTTCTACTATCACTTAGTGTCATCATGCATTTCATCAACTTACTTGCTTTTAGTTGCTCGTCGGTGAGTCAGGCCAACCCTGACTTGATCTATACCTTCACCAAGCTGCATTGAGCATTCTAGAGAAGGAAGACTCACCTTCCTCTCCATATTTGCACATTCTAGCCCACCACTGACCTCTTGGACTGAATTGTGCATTTTTGGAGGTCAGTGGCTGCTTGGCCCAAAAATTTGCGTAAAACTGTCCCTGGGCCAACAGTCTATCCCAATTGGAATCACGAATTGCACAATCCCAGCAGCCAACTGCCCAACTTGATGAGCCCCATAAATGGGTAACTATATGGGCTCATTTTGCCTCCTAACATAGTTAAATCAACCATTCTCTTAGCTTATTGCATGTTTTTTATTATATTTATGCTTATGGAGTGAGTTGAATTAGTTATGATGCCATGAGGTATAATATGTGTTTAATGCAGATTTTTGTTGAATTTTGAAGACAAAGTCAAAGATTCAATGGACAATTGGCAGCAATAATTCGAAGTGGACAAAGGAGAGGATTTATAGGATGGAATCCCCCTCATTTATTACTCCCCACTTCGAATTCCCTTTCATGCAGCTCGGAGTACAAATAGCCAAATCAATGCACTAGGAGGTAGCCGAGCAAGTGGAGGATAACTTATGTTTATCTCGCGTTTTGGGAGCTAAGCCAACTTGATTTTAAGGAAGTTGTTGGGAGCTTCAGTTGTATAAGTAGAGAGGCCTAGGGCCTCACTAGGGTCGAATTTTTATCGGATTTTTGTTGTACTTTTGCTACTGTAAAACTCTACTCAACTTCGAGCTTACTTTTGGTGATAGCTTCATGTAATCCTATTACTATTTTGATAATAAAGATGAGATCCTTTTTTGAGCTAGCACTGAGTTACCTCAGAGGGCTAAAGCTCTTGGGTTAGGGTCCAATCCAAGAAACCAAGCTCCTCTTGTTTGTATTTATATGCTTTGTTTCAATTTATGGATTAGTTTTTGTTAGATGAATTTCTTTCTTGGTTAAGAATAGGTTGATTTTGGTGATTTAGAAGGTTGTTTCCATTTGCGTTTTCTATAGTAGGTTAAGCAGTGATAGAAAGAAGATTCAAAAGGCTAGAAACAGTGCCTTGGCCTCTTTTCCTCCCTTTGGGACCATGAACTGAGGCAAAGACCTTCTTGTTGCCCCAAAAACACTGATTTTCCTTCTCCATAGGATTTCTAGTGTTTGTAGTTTGTTAGAAGGTTAATGATTTTCTTTAGATCTCTTCCACCATGCTCATTTTGTCTTTGCAATAAGTCTTCTTCCATGCTCTCTCTGCTTGTAGAATTTTTCAACATTTACTTCCATAGCTCATAATTTAGACTACATTGATGCAAAATTCTGTGTTTTTGATGTACTCATTTCTTTGCTTGCTTGATCTCATTGGTTGACTATCAATTATTTTGCAACAGATCTCTTCTCACAGTAGGTCAGCCTATCAACCATCACATTCTGTCCCTGATCCATGCCCTACAGGTCACCCAAAGTTCACCTCAAATCTGTCTTAGTTTTCTGCATTTTTCCATAGGATTTCTTCCTCTCTCCCAATCATCTTTCCCTCTCCTAGTGATCCTTGGTGGACCCTAGGTGCCCTAAAACATCATCCCAACCTTAATCTACCTTTTCCACCCACTCTCACACCTTCAAAACCTTCAAAACTGCTCTCGGAATCCTCCTGTAGACCTTCTGTAGACCTCCTGTAGATCCCCTGTGTACTCTAGTAGATTTTCCTGTAGGCTTTCTTTTAATGGCCAAGTGTGGGAAAAGCCTCCAGAAGGCCACCCAAGACCTCCTAAGACCCATCTACACCATCCTACATCTCCTCAAACCCCAAAGTCTCCCTTCAACACCACCTATTTTCTTCCACCTTCACACACAATAAAATACATGCATGTCAATTTCACATAAAAATACATAAAAATCCAAAAAGATGTATTTTGTTCATTTAATTCTAGAAATAACATGAGTAGATGTTGTTTACTTCCTTGAGTAGGTAATGGCATTCATTTCATGATTTTCATAGTGCTTTCTGCAAAAGGTGGATTAGTTGGTTAAGTAGGGGTTGCTAGGTTTACTTTAAATTTAAGTCTTTTTCCTTTCTACAATTAGAGCAGCCTCTGTAGAGTAAGCTTTCCTTTCATTCATCACATATAGAGCTTCTTCTGGAATCCATAGAAGTTGGCTTGAGCTCCTAGTGATCTTGTGCCAGCTGACCAAGTGACAACCTACAATAAGAACTAGTACTTGTGCATACAACACCGTCGCTTCCAAGTTTATTACGAACTACCGGGTTGATAAGAGTAAAGCAGGAAGCCCAGGAGTTGCAGCATTATTGCTACAATATTGGTGCTCACCACTTTTTGGCACTATTGTCGGGGAAGCGTCAAAGTATTTTGTGATTACTGCTTTCTTCTATTTTCTATTGCAACATTCTACTAAGTAGTTTATTTCAACAAAAGTAGAATAGTTGTTTCTTTCAGTTTCTGCATTTCCTTGCTTTCCTTTTCAATTCAGCAAATTTCATTTCAGCAAGAGTAGACTAGTCAATTATTTATGTCTCTGCATTTCCTTGCTTTCCATTTCAATTCTACAAATTTCATTTCAACAAGTTCATTTCAGTTAGTTGCAATTTGTGTTGTTCAATCCATTTTAGTTTTGCAGGTACAATCAGTGAAAAAAAACAAAAACCAACCAAAAAGATTTCCTTTCATGCCTCGTAGGAATAGAGATAATTCAGGAAAATTCTTGCCCAACACCCCCACTACATCACACAGCCAACCTTCTCTCTTCTTCGGTGGCAGTGATGAAGAAGAACCTTTAGGTGAACAACCAGAGATATTTGAAGAACCTATAGGGGAAGAAGAAGAAGAAAACATTCCTCCTGAGCCAATGGCTGAAAACAGAAATGCTAGGGGAAATGGAGAGAGAATAGAGGGTACCTTTCCCATTCGGGAGACCAATGGGGACACCAAAATGAAGAATATAAGTCCTTTAGCCCTACCTCACTTCCATGGTTTGACTACAGAAGATCCTGACACCTTCTTGTTTGAGTTTGTTGTCATCTTCCAAACCTATGACTATGCAGAAGATGAGCAAAAGTTGAAACTATTCCCTTCTACTCTCAAGGATGTAGCATTGCACTGCTTCATGGGGTTACTTGGAAATAACATCACAACTTGGGTTCAGATGTAGGAGGCCTTTAATGATAAATATCGAGACTATTGTAGGTCAAAAGATACCAAAGAAGAAATCTTCCGAATGACCATGGGAAGTGATGAATCCTTGGAAGATTATGAAGAGAGGTTCCAGCTCAGTTACAAAAGGGATAGGTGCACACTTGACCCTGAATCTCTGAAGTTTGTCCTGCTAAGGGGAATTCCGAAAGACTTTCTAGACACCCTCCATCTATTGGCCGGGGGAGACATCTACCAACTATCTTATGAGGACATAAAGACTGTTTTTAGAAACCATTCTAGAGTAGCTAGAAAGAAGGTAGGGGGAGTCAACCCATAGCCAATACCTCCTCTTCCAATTCATCCATCAAAGGTGGACTCGGAAACATGCTGGAAGACTTCAAGAGTGAGATGCTATAGACTCTTGCCATGTAAATGGATACCTTGCATATCAAAAGAAAACAAGAGGAAGTAGAGAGGGCTTTGGCCATCTTTTGTCCTAGATGCACTAGGAGGCATCCTAGGAACGAATGTCCATTGAAATCTATAGAGGTTTGTTCAATCTGTGAAGAAGATCATTCTACAGTTAAGTGCCCTTCCTTGCCTAGACGTAAAGCTGTATACCAAGGGGCCGAAGGAGCCACTGAACCACTCTATTTCATGAACCAAAGGAGACCGCATGGACCTAGACCATACCAGAAGGGGATGTAAGGGAAATCTCAGGCATACTACAACCCCAATGAGGTCACTTACATACCTTCTTGGGGCCCTCCTACTCATCCTTCCTGGTCCACGCCTCCTCCTTGGTCTTCTCCATCTCAATATCATGCCCAAATAGCCGCTCATTCATTTCAATCCTATGCTTAGCTGCAACCTCAGTGGAATGCATCTCATCAGGGGTGGAGGCCCTAGTACAACTCTCCTCCGGCTCTTTTGCCTCCACCACCTACTCAACCACAACCATTGCCTCCTGCTCCACCAAGGCAACCTTGAATGCCTGCCCAGTCGAACCCAAACCCAAACAACAGACAGTCTCAACAAGTATATAGTGGGGAACCATCATGCCCAATGATTCAGGAGATTAACTTGCGATCTGTGAAGGTTCTCCCAGATAGCTAGCGTCCACCTAGGGAGGTTGAGGAAGATAAAGAGGAAAGTGAACCTAAAGCAATTCCACCCTTTCCTGAGAGACTATCTGAGACAACACAACCTACCCCAGAAGAAACTGAACTTCTGGGAGAATTGAAACAGTTATGTGTGAAGATACCATTTTTCCAAGCCATAAAGGATGTACCTATGTACAATAGGTTGATCAAAGAGAAGTGCTTTAGGCATCCAGGAAGGCACAAGAGAGATGCCCCAACCATCAATGTCATAGGACAACTGTCCGACCTGATGTTGGGGCAGGTAATTTGTCTGAAATATCTAGACCCTAGAAGCCCAGTAGTTGATGTCCACATAAATGGCACCATGATCCCACATACTTTGATTGATTTGGGAGCTACCATTAATGTGATGACAAAGGACACAATGCTCAAACTTAACCTCTAGGACTCCTTGAGGAAGACCACGACAGTACTGCAGTGAGCAGACTGCTCCACCGTGACCCCTGAAGGGATTGTGGAAGATGTGATGGTCTCCATTAATTCTTGGGAGTACCCAGCTGATTTCTTAGTTCTCCAGCCAAAGGCAAAGCTCACTAGGTATCCTCTCATCCTGGGAAGACCCTGGTTGTCTACTACTGATGCCTACATCAACTGTCGAGCTGGGAACATGACCATTAAGAACAGGCATATGTCCAAGCAGTTAATCCTATACCCTCCTGCCAAAACCTTGCTAGAACATGATCTGCCTATCTAGTTGGAGGAGGACGAGGATGAAGTCTATTATGCACCACTTTGTGCATTAGAAACCACTATGGGCGGAAAACCGCAAGATGAGGATGATATGATTGAAAATTTGATCCAGAATCCACCCCCCAGTATCTTAACATTAGAGGACATAGTGAGAGAAACCCAAAACAACCCATTAACTGATCTCTGTGTGGCCGACCCGACCTCTCCCTGTGTTAAGAATATAGAGTTTGGCCCAGAAAGAACCTTGAAAATCAATCCATCCCTATCCACTTCCCAGGAGAAGGAGCTATGCAGCTTATTGAGGAAACATTTAGATGCCTTCTCCTGGAGTTATAAGGAGATGAAGTGAGTGCACCCTTCAGTATGTACTTGTCATATATACATTAAGGAAGATTTCAAACCAGTCAGGCAGCCTCAAAGGAGGATGAATCCAGCACTTAAAGACAATGTTAAGGAAGAATTGCAAAAATTACTTGATGTAGGATTCATCTACCCCATCTCTGACAGTGAATGGGTCTCTCCTTTGGTGCTAGTGCCAAAGAAAAATGGCAAGTGGAGAATCTGTGTCGACTATCGGGAATTGAACAAAGCCACTAAAAAGGACCATTTTCCTTTGCCTTTCATAGATCAAGTGTTAGATGGTCTGGTGGCGAAAAAGTTTTTCTCCTTCCTAGATGGGTTTAGCAGGTACAATCAGATTCAAATCAGCCGAGAAGACCAAGATAAGACCACTTTCACATGTCCTTGGCGTACCTTTTGTGGAGCAATAAAAAGGTGTCTTTTGAACTCCTAATTACTTTCACATTAATTATCAACCCAGGGACGACTTTTTATTTCAAGAGTGTACTCAGTCTGAGGTGGCTATTTACTCAAGAGTAATGTTTTGTAGTATAGTGCTTAAAAGCTACAAAAGTAAATGAATGCTTGAAGAAGAAACCTAACAATAACATAAACTCAAATGCTCTGAAATTCAATTATTCACTCAGCAAACATCAATTGAGGATACAGTAGCAATAACTCATTCCTCTAGAGATTGATGCAATTGAAATCAAACCGGAACAAGACAATCAATCTGGGAACGAGGAAGCAATACCAATGTTCTCTACAGTTGACAGTCCTGCTTTAAAGCAATCAAAAGGAAATCGAACTTGAACTAAAGCTGCCATTGAAAGTAAACTAGGAAAACTCTTTAAAAGCAAACTAGTGCAATTAATCAATAGAAATGAACAACAAAGTAAATGGGTGCATGTCTACAACTTAACTACTTCAAAAGGCTAAATCACACCAAGCATTGCATCAGTCGAAGGTTCGGTAGCAATAACCCATCCTTTTCATAACTGATGAGAACAAATCCGAGGTCTGGGAGCTAGGTAGCTGATGCTGGGGCTCACTACAGTCTGAGATCGTCCTTGATGAATGTAAATGAAATGGCAAATAAAGGAAATAACAATGAAATAGAACATCACATCAGCCAAGGGTTTGGTGGAAATAACCTATCCCTTTCATAACTGAGGGGAGCAGATCAGAGGTCTGGGAGCCAAATAGCAGAAGCTGACACTCACTACAGCCTGAGTTTGTCCTTAAGAAATGGCAAGTAAATGAAACAACAAATCAACAATCTTAAAATAAACCAGCAATTGAAATCAAACAACACGCAGAAATAGAACACCATTAACTAATAATGAATATGAAACAACGATGGAAAGTCAAATACAAATGCATAACAACTTAACACACGGCACACCTCAATAGCAATCTGATCTTGGTAATCCACTTGTCAGTCTTAATTATAAATAATATGATTGTCTTTTAGAGTGGAACAACAACGTTCATAGATTCAACAATCGCAAGGAAATATAATTTCTAAGATGAATTCAATAATACCAATGGTCAAATGTTACAACACAGACATTCCATAATTGAATAGCAATGGTATCCTGTAAAAACCATTTATATAAACACTTAAAGAAACAGCAATGCGTTGCAAAATTAATATGATATTTCTGTCTCAGAAAATGAGATTATGTGACAAAGCTGTGATGTAAAATAATAGAACATACCAGATTACCAAGTAAAACTGATAAGCAAACCACGCATAAAACAAAAGAATATAATATACAGTAGCAACAGCAGCATACTCCACCAGAGGCCGGGCCCTTAGCCGCCAGCGGATGCTGCTGGGTTACTTCAGATGAACAGAATGAACAACAACTCCAAAATCATGTATTAATCATCAAATTATGAAATCATTACAATAGCAAAAGCTTGAGGATTACCACATGCAACAATCCCTTCTTCTTTCTATCCTATCATGAAGCCTTGCTTCTGAATCTCTAATTCAAATCATCCATTCTCCATTCTCTTAGCCATCCCCAAGTCATCCCATAAATCCCCAAATCATTTTTATCTCTGATCTCTGTTTTCATTTAAATAGAGAGAGATCAGAGAGAAGTTACAATAAGGATAAGTACAACATGATTCCTATTACAAAATTGGTTTTCTTCTAACCATTTGATGAATAAGAACAAGGCGAATTTGGCTTTGCAGCTAAGATTTGGAGGACGGCCGCAACAACAAATCTGAGAACATCGTGCTCAAAGAACCCTGCGTTTCTCTCAGTACAAGCCGAATTTGGGCAAACCGTTCTTTGAATAAAGTTAATTGGGTCCGTTCTGGACAAAACCCATGTTCCGGATTTTCCATATTCTGCTTCATTTGCTCAGAATCTCAATCGCAAAACCGTCACTTCTTATTCCAACGAATTTCTGAGTTGGCACTTTTAATGATCAAGTCTTCAATCTGGAAATTATCTTGGAGGCTAAAAATGGTGAATAATGTTACAACTGATTTATTAAAACTATCATTGATAAAATCACTCATAAACATCAATTTATTAGAAATAAAGGAGAATAAATAATATTCATCCATAAGAGCATAAATCATTTATAAAATGGATTTAAATGATAAATTATAATAGATGATATAATAGAGAAGAGTAAAAATGGATGAAATAAGTGTTACAAAGTGGTCGTATGCATGGCCCAACATACCCCCACACTCAATATGTTGCATGTCCTCATGCAACGAAAAATGAATATATTGCATGTCTTCATGCAACCCAAAGACAAAAACCGATGTGTTAACCAAGCGATAAAAAATATGTTCATCTCAGCTCATGAAATGGATAGAACAAATGAATTCTTCCTTAATTAATGAATATTCACTTTTAGTAATCTTGATGAAGGCATAACAATTTTTACATTGACATTCAATTTATGTATATATGAAGTTGCAACAAAATATGATATAAGTAACAGCAAACTTCATTAACCATTTTCTCAAAAACTACAACCCAGCTTTTGTTGAAATTTGGCAAGTAAATTTATAATATATGAATGCCTTTATGATCCAAAAATCGGACTGTTTTGATGCACGAATCATGAGATATAAACAAAATGGCTGTAGGTGAGAGTGCATGATTTCCGAAATTTTATGAACCAATTTATCTTGAAATTATCTAGGTATGTGTATTTTAATAGTATGTCTGTGTTTCCTAGAGATCACAAGAATTGAGTTCATAGTTTTTAAAAATATTATGGAAATCAATTTCTACACTGAAATTGTATGCCTTACATGAGAAAGAAAATAGAAAATATTCATCATGCGTAGCAATTCCTCCCCCTCTTTGAAAAATTAGCATGCCCTCATGCGATGCTAGAAAACAAATAGAGGTGGTTGCTACTATCTGTTGAATTCTATGCTTGGTGTAAAACAACATGGAATAAGGGAGGTGTTGAGAATGAATAAGAATAGCAATGGATGATAAAGGATATGAATGATGTGGTCATAAGAAAGAAATGAATGAAAGCAACACTCCCCCAAACTGAAAGATGATATGCCATTGAAAAAGGGGAAGTGGTAAAGATGTGGAATGAAGGATGAGAAATAATGCTCAAAATGGATTTCTATAAAATTCTCCTAAATTTGTAATAAATCAGAAAATTATGCGATTTTACCTCAAGTTTTACCTCCGAAACTGTGGAATGACATATATGGACTGGCATGTGTTGAAGCTGATGTAGGCAGAGTTGGTGCTGAAAGTGATACAAAAGGTGGAATCCAGGTAAGCACATCATGTCTGCAGAATTGTTCACGTTCACGAGCTTCTTCTGTTAAGTGCAATAGTGTGGTCATGCTATGAATAGAATTCTGCCCATACTTGTTGTTTTCCTGCCAACAAATCATTATTTTGCATACAATGTTCTTGAATCCATAGTGTTAGTTTTGAATAGCAACAGATAAGATGCATGCAAAAATTTCAATCAGAAAAACTTATGTATACATGCAATACTAATATTTTGGAAAATCAACAAGTGATGGCAGAGTGCAGTAATCATATCGCATGCAATCCCATAATGCATACATTCCCCCCTCCAATTGGAAAAGGAATTCCATGACCATAAAGCATATGAGAGGTGTTGTGCTGATGGCAAGGCAAGGGAATGAACAATATAGCAGTGAATGAAGCAGAGTACACATATCAATGATAGGACGACGAGAGTTATGGTTATAATGAGAGCAGAGTGTGTAAAGATAGTTATGAATAAGAGATAGGACACTTTGAATTGATGATAAGTGATGAAAAAGAGAAAAAGAACAACAATATGCCAATAAGATGCTTTACTGATAGTATGCTAGCTGAAAATGATGCGATTGATCATAAAACAATTTCTCATGCATAAAGGTTCAAAACAGGGAAAAAGTTAAACAAATAACTTCTTTGATAAAAAGAAAAAATAAGAAAAGGGTATTATAATAATAATTGATGATAAGATATAACTTCAATACCATAAGCAGAGCCGCTGCTGCCAACAGGCGTCCATAGCCTCGACAGAGTTGCTTTTTAACCCATATGAGCCAGGATCCTCAATTTATAAATGGAGAGTTACAGTGCTGTTCTACAGAAGAGATCAGTGTGCCGGCGTGGTAACCAGATAACCACACTGCCATTCACTGGGATGTAGTAAAAGTGATCAGGTCGGCTTGTGATGAGACCTCCTGTTCCAAGGATAATTTGGCTATCCAATGGATCATAACCCTGGTGTGGTGGCCATAATGGGAATGTCACTTTCTTACAACCTTATGAACATGGTAGGCTGGCTCGTAATGAGACCCCCTATCCTCCATCTGCGAACAAAATTTTGTTGTTATTACACATTTTTATGATAAAAAGAGGGAGGCTCAGTACTCCTTAACAGCAGGGATGGCGGAAGAAGTTGAACATGTCAATATAAAAAAAATAGACCCATAATCTCATTTATTACAGACAGAGAAGATTATAACCAGGAAGGGTGGAACCAACATGGTATTAAGATGATCAATCAGTATCATGTACAGCAGGAAACAATGCAATAAAGTAATAAATAAATAATTGTGTCCCTTTTAAAAAAACTTTATCATCAAGGAGCTGTCCTGTTAAAGATCATAACGTGAATGATATTAACTCGCTTCAAAAGAATCCATAATTCTTGTCCTCATAAAAGTAGTGTACTTCATGCCATAAAATGGAATCAGTTAAAATGTGGTTGAGATGAATTAGGAATAATCCCACAAGAGGAAGGAATGGTTGCTCTCGAAAATAATTCCAAAGTGTTGCTCTTTTGAATGAACAGCAAAAACACTCAAAAAGTGGTGTTCCGTGTAGGGAACAACAAAGGAAATGCACACAAAAAAAGCAAAAATACACACAAAAAAGTGTGAAAATGGAAATGTCGTTCCTTTGGAAAAAGGAACAGTAAAAATTAAAAGTGTTGTTCCTTTAGAAAAGGAACAGCAAAAACAAAAAGTGTTGTTCCTTTGGAAAATGAACAGCAAAAATGAAAAGTGTCGTTCCTTTGGAAAAGGAACAACAAAAATGAAAAGTGTCGTTCCTTTGGAAAAGGAACAGCAAAAACATAAGTGCCGTTCATTTGGAAAAGGAACATCAAAAATGAAAAGTGCAGAAGTGTTGTTCCATTAGAAAAGGAACAGCAAAACGTGAAAGTGCAGAAGTGCTGTTCCATTCGGAAAGGAACAGCAAAACGTGAAAGTGCAGAAGTACTGTTCCATTCGAAAAGGAACAGCAAAACGTGAAAGTGCAGAAGTGTTGTTCCATTCGAAAAGGAACAGCAAAACGTGAAAGTGCAGAAGTGCTGTTCCATTCGGAAAGGAACATCAAAACGTGAAAGTGTAGAAGTGCTGTTCTATTCGAAAAGGAACAACAAAACGTGAAAATGTAGAAGTGCTGTTCCATTCGAAAAGAAACAGCAAAACGTGAAAGTGCAGAAGTGCTGTTCCATTCGGAAAGGAACAGCAAAACGTGAAAGTGCAGAAGTGCTGTTCCATTCAGAAAGGAACAACAAAACGTGAAAGTGCAGAAGTGTTGTTCATTTCGAAAAGGAACAACAAAACGTGAAAGTGCAGAAGTGCTGTTCCATTCGAAAAGTAACAGCAAAATGTGAAAGTGCAGAAGTGCTGTTTCATTCAAAAAGGAACAACAAAATGGACAATCATAAAATGCAAACATGCAAAAAAACAAATTAGCTGTTCACGGCATTGATGCTAAAGATATGTTACAATTTGAATGAAGCAACACCTGAAACACAAAATATAAGAGAAATCAGAAAGGAAACAACATTTTATTTTAAAAAATAGTATGTAAATAAGTAAATTAAGTTACAACAGCTATGATGTTCTGTAAAGAAAATGATCTCTTTGAAAAATGTTTTGGCAACAGTGACAAGACATGAATCTTCAAATGGAAATCAATTCTTCATTTCTTCTATTTTGAATCCGTTGGGTAATGAGTTGGATGAAATTCCTTTGTTTCATTTAAAATTTCTTTCAAAAATCACTCGTCCATAAATTGACCTTCTTTATTTTCCCAAGACCTGCAAAAAACGAGTATCTATCTGCAATAAAACATTAAATCATGGAGAAAGAGAGGTGCGCGGGCTCCCCTAATCCAAGAATTATGTAAAAAAACTAACAAGTAGTTACTCTGTAGAACAAATCCATAGAGAAAATAACAAAGTAAAATTTATTTGTCACCTGCGGGAGAGCAGTGGTCGACCATACTAACCAGCGGTGTTTTAATCATAACTTCTTTGTTTTTTGTCAAAATTGAGTGATTCCAAAGGAAAATGAGAGCTAATTCAAAGGTTTATCTCCAGTAGAAATAGGTTTTAAAGATTCAATGATATGATATGTCAATTTTAGTTAGAACAACCTGCATAATAGAGTCATTGTCGATTACCCGGCTTAGACCAACAGTTGATATTTCAAGCGTAACTTTTTCGTTTGATGTCAGATTCGAATGATTCAAATTGGAAATGAAAATAGATTCATTTATTTATCTCCAATAGAAACAGGTTTTGAATACAAGAAGAATTGATAGGTCAAATACTTTAAGGAACAGTTGGAAAGACAAAGTTTTAAGAGTGCTGATTGACGATAGACAGTTAGTATTTTGATCATAACTTCCCCATAAAATATCGAAAATGAGTGATTCAAATTGAATTGTAAACTAGATTCATAGGGGAATCTACCATAGAAACAGGTTTTAAAAATTCATTCATTTAGGCCTCCAAAAACTGACTGTCCCAACTCTGTTCCTGAGCTGCCCGCTAGACATCCGGTTAATGTTTTGGCTCTAACTTTTTCGTTTCAAATCCAAATTGAGTGATTCAAATTGGATTGGAAAGTAGACATCAAGGGCTACTTAGGATAGAAGTAGGTTTTAAAAATATTCACTTTTGGTACCTCAAAACATGACTGTCCCGACTGTTTCCCCAGAAATTTCATCAAGCCCGCAAGCCAAAAAAAATGATATTCAAGCATTTTTTCAAATTGGTGATAAAAATAAAAATGAGTGTTTGTAGAATTTATTATTTCCATTATGATTCATCTACATACACAAATGATTTAAAAAATTATCACCGATGTTGATTTGCATAACATGTTGCAACAAAAAAACAACTAGTTTTACATGGAAAAACAAAATGCATTTATTTATTTCCTTATTTATTTTATTTTCTACACTAACCTATTTTGATTTGAAAAATGAATATGACTACGTATATGAGTACTTCCAGTGGAGCCATTTTCGAAATAAGGCTTCATGTATACACATACCCAAGTTTGAAAAATGCATATTAATGGAAATTAGGGTATGAGAAGCCAACTTCCTTTGAAAAAATGATATCAAAAATTGTTGAAGCATAGAGTGATGTTGCAAACAAATGATGGAGTGAAACCAATCTTCAATGTAACCGTTACTTTCTTGATTTCTCATATCCATCATACCATGAAGTTCTTGGGCTTTTAAAATGACTTGTTGATGCATACTAAAAGAAATTTCATTTTCTTCCATAACTTCTACAATTTTTGAATTTGAAACATTTTGAATCTCATTGCAAGTTTTCTCCATTGGTGCATGTGAGATAGAATGGGTGGGAAGGCTGGGTAAATTTGGCAGTTCAACATTGTAAGCATGTTGTACTGGTTTATTGTGGTGAGGGTGTGGAATTAGTTGAGCAGGAAAATGTGTAAGGAATGGAGCATTGTGATGATGTGGTTGGTTGGGTTGAGTGGATAAATTTGATATGCAAGTAGGATGTTGTGGAAGAGCTGGTGGAGAATATGGAGAATGTGCTTGTGCTACAAGGTGAGGGAGAGTAGTCATGCAATCATAAGGTGAACCATGCCAAACTTGTAGATAAGATTGGTGGTTATATTGAAATTGACATGGCTGCCCTAGAACATGAGTATTCCATAATGGATTATGCAAGTAAGAGAATGGAGAAGAAGTGTTTTGAACCATACCTGTAGGCCATGATTTCCATGGTTTTGACCTTGTTGCAGCTTCCTCACCTCTTTGATATGATACTTCCATCCTAGATAAGGAAGAGTAACCATCTATGGTATGCTCCTTTCAGTCATGAGTGAAAAACACTTCATCAAATTCTTGATTTTTATGAACCTGCAAAGCATCCAATTTTGAGCTTAGAGAGGTAATAAAATCAACTTTAAAATGTTCAAGTAAATCATTGATTTCAGCTCTTATGTCTCCTATTCTTGTAGCAGATTTGGAAAAGAAAGAACAAACATCTCTAGAATTCTTACCAGCCTTGGAGATTCCTCTTGAATACCTTATGCACAATTCACAAACATCATCATATGACAACTGAAAAACATCACCTTTTCCTATCAGATTTAAGAGTTCTAAAAATTCATCTTTAATTCCTCTAAGAATGAGTGTTTTTAAGATCTCTTTCTCCAAATGCTTATATTTTGATTTTTGAAGGTTATAATGAAATCGATCTACATATTCCTCCAAAATTTCATCTTCCCCTTGTATCATACCAAAAATATCTTCATTGGATTTGCAATAGTCTTATTACTTCTTCAAGAATATGTTCTTCATGTCCTCCCATGTTTGGATGCAATTCCCACCTAGGCTCATGAACCATCGGAGAGCTGCTCCTTTTAGAGTAAGAGGAAACACTTTCAATCTTTGATCATTAGTACAATAATCATATCCTCTACAAAGTATTTCGAACTCAAATAAGAATGTATCTGGATCTTCATTTGTCAAGCCATGAAAATTTGGTAGAGACAATGGGGGAATTATGTGCATTTGTGTCACTCCTCCTAGATCTTTGATAGGAAATTCAAAAGTAAAAATGTGATCCATTTCTTACCATAATAGAAGATGTTCTTCATGTGTTGCTTCGAGGCCCCTTCTTCAAATGTTCCTGTCAATCGGTTAGTGAAATGGGTGGTGCTTACATCACCACTTGAGAGAAATCATGAGATTTATTTTTCAAAATTTCTATTTTTTTCATTTAATTCATTCACACAAAAATTCAAACATCTATTTCTACCCAACAAAGCAACAACAAATCTGTTAGGAAAGCGGACAGTGGATCAGGGCTTTTACATGCTCCGTACGCAGGTTCTTACCTTCCGTTTTTAAGATCCAACTCTTCCCTAGCAGGCACTCATTAGATTCACACTACTCTTTAGAAATGGCTACACTCTCCCCGGCAACGGCGCCAAAATGTGGAGCAATAAAAAGGTGTCTTTTGAACTCCTAATTACTTTCACATTAATTATCAACCCAGGGACGACTTTTTATTTCAAGAGTGTACTCAGTCTGAGGCGGCGATTTACTCAAGAGTAATGTTTTGTAGTATAGTGCTTAAAAGCTACAAAAGTAAATGAATGCTTGAAGAAGAAACCTAACAATAACATAAACTCAAATGCTCTGAAATTCAATTATTCACTCAGCAAACATCAATTGAGGATACAGTAGCAATAACTCATTCCTCTAGAGATTGATGCAATTGAAATCAAACCGGAACAAGACAATCAATCTGGGAACGAGGAAGCAATAACCAATGTTCTCTACAGTTGACAGTCCTGCTTTAAAGCAATCAAAAGGAAATCGAACTTGAACTAAAGCTGCCATTGAAAGTAAACTAGGAAAACTCTTTAAAAGCAAACTAGTGCAATTAATCAATAGAAATGAACAACAAAGTAAATGGGTGCATGTCTACAACTTAACTACTTCAAAAGGCTAAATCACACCAAGCATTGCATCAGTCGAAGGTTCGGTAGCAATAACCCATCCTTTTCATAACTGATGAGAACAAATCCGAGGTCTGGGAGCTAGGTAGCTGATGCTGGGGCTCACTACAGCCTGAGATCGTCCTTGATGAATGTAAATGAAATGGCAAATAAAGGAAATAACAATGAAATAGAACAGCACATCAGCCAAGGGTTTGGTGGCAATAACCTATCCCTTTCATAACTGATGGGAGCAGATCAGAGGTCTGGGAGCCAAATAGCAGAAGCTGACACTCACTACAGCCTGAGTCTGTCCTTAAGAAATGGCAAGTAAATGAAACAACAAATCAACAATCTTAAAATAAACCAGCAATTGAAATCAAACAACACGCAGAAATAGAACACCATTAACTAATAATGAATATGAAACAACGATGGAAAGTCAAATACAAATGCATAACAACTTAACACACGACACACCTCAATAGCAATCTGATCTTGGTAATCCACTTGTCAGTCTTAATTATAAATAATACGATTGTCTTTTAGAGTGGAACAACAACGTTCATAGATTCAACAATCGCAAGGAAATATAATTTCTAAGATGAATTCAATAATACCAATGGTCAAATGTTACAACACAGACATTCCATAATTGAATAGCAACGGTATCTTGTAAAAACCATTTATATCAACACTTAAAGAAACAGCAATGCGTTGCAAAATTAATATGATATTTCTGTCTCAGAAAATGAGATTATGTGACAGAGCTGTGATGTAAAATAATAGAACATACCAGATTACCAAGTAAAACTGATAAGCAAACCACGCATAAAACAAAAGAATATAATATACAGTAGCAGCAGCAGCGTACTCCACTAGAGGTTGGGCCCTTAGCCGCCAGCGGATGCTGCTGGGTTACTTCAGATGAACAGAATGAACAACAACTCCCAAATCATGTATTAATCATCAAATTATGAAATCATTACAATAGCAAAAGCTTGAGGATTACCACATGCAACAATCCCTTCTTCTTTCTATCCTATCATGAAGCCTTGCTTCTGAATCTCTAATTCAAATCATCCATTCTCCATTCTCTTAGCCATCCCCAAGTCATCCCATAAATCCCCAAATCATTTTTATCTCTGATCTTTGTTTTCATTTAAATAGAGAGAGATCAGAGAGAAGTTACAATAAGGATAAGTACAACATGATTCCTATTACAAAATTGGTTTTCTTCTAACCATTTGATCAACAAGAACAAGGCGAATTTGGATTTGCAGCTAAGATTTGGAGGACGGCCGCAACAAAAAATATGAGAAAATCGTGCTCAAAGAACCCTGCGTTTCTCTCAGTACAAGCCGAATTTGGGCAAACTGTTCTTTCATAAAGTTAATTGGGTTCGTTCTGGACAAAACCCATGTTCCGGATTTTCCAGATTCTGCTTCATTTGCTCAGAATCTCAACCGCAAAACCGTCAGTTCTTATTCCAGCGAATTTCTGAGTTGGCACTTTTAATGATCAAGTCTTCAATCTGGAAATTATCTTGGAGGCTAAAAATGGTGAATAATGTTACAACTGATTTATTAAAACTATCATTGATAAAATCACGCATAATCATCAATTTATTAGAAATAAAGGAGAATAAATAATATTCATCCATAAGAGCATAAATCATTTATAAAATGGATTTAAATGATAAATTATAATAGATGATATAATAGAGAAGAGTAAAAATGGATGAAATAAGTGTTACAAAGTGGTCGTATTCATGGCCCAACACCTTTGCATACCGGGTCCTTCCTTTTGGTTTGTGCAACGCTCCAGCCACTTTCCATTGAGCGGTATCGAGTATATTTTCTGAACTGGTTCATGATGCAGTGGAAATATATATGGATGATTTTACTCCTTATGGTTCTGACTTTCAGGAAGCTTTATCTAACCTAGGAAAAGTTCTAGACAAGTGTATTGAGATGAACCTATCCCTCAGTCTGGAAAAATGTGAATTTTTGATGACCAAAGGGACCGTGTTAGGTCATGCAATATCTCAACAAGGACTACAGGTGGACCCCAACACGATTGCGATCATCCAAAGGGTCCCACCTCCTCAAAAGGTGAGAGATGTCAGAAGATTCCTAGGCTTAGCTGGATATTACTGAAGATTCATTAAAAATTTCAGTAAGCTAGCTTCTCCTTTGTTTGGCCTTTTAGGCAAAGATGTTGATTTCATATGGTCCGAAAACTGTCAAGAAGCCCTAGATACCCTGAAGAGCAAGTTAGTAACTGCCCCAATTTTCAGAGGCCCAAACTGGGCCCTACCCTTTCACATTCACATAGATGCCTCGAACAAAGCAATAGGTGCAACCTTAGGACAAATTGATGAAAAGTTACCTTATTCCGTATACTTTATAAGAAAAAACTTGTCAAAGGCATAGTTAAACTACACAGTGACCAAGAAGGAACTCCTAGATGTTGTGCATTCTTTAAACAAATTCAGACATTATATCACAGGCTATCAAACTTTGTGCACACTGATCATGCTGCAATTAGATATTTAATGAAGAAACCAGATATAAATGCTTGCATTATTAGATGGTTGCTTCTATTACAGTAGTTTGATTTGACCATTATTGATAAGCCTGGTAAAGAAAATGTTGTTGTTGACTTTTTGTCTAGAGTAAATTTGCCTGCAGGTGAAGAAGGAATGGTGGATGACCAAATGCCAGATGAACATCTATTTTTTATTTCAGTACTCTCTCCATGGTTTGCTGATATAACAAAATACTTGGTTTTAGCACATTTTCCACCACACTTGTCCTCAAAAGCGAAGAGCAAGATAGTAAGGAAAAGTGCCCCTTTCACCTGGATTGGGGGTAATCTCTTCAAACTTGGCCCAAATCAGATCTTGAGAAGATATGTCAGGGAGGAGGAAGTCTTTGACATTCTCCTGACCTGTCATGATGGGCCTTGTGGAGGTCATTTTGCAGCAAAGAGAATTGCCTTCAAAATACTACAAGTAGGCTACTATTGGCCCACTCTTCAACAAGATGTGAGGAGATATACCAGCCAATGTGATCAGTGTCAAAGGATGGGGAAACCTACTCCAAAGGATGAGATGCCCATGCAACCTCAAGTGACCTTTGAGCCATTTGAGAAGTGGGGAATGGATTTTGTGGGTCCTATCAACCCTCCTTTAAAATAGAAGCAATACATCATTGTGTGCACCGATTACCTGACAAAGTGGGTAGAAACAAAAGCAATCAAAGTAGTAATAGAGGAAAAAGTAGCTAACTTTTTGAGAGAAAACATATTCTACAAGTTCGGGTATCCAAGAGAATTGGTCATAGATCAAGGCAATTAGTTCACTTCCAATTTGATTGAAGACCTGCTCACACATCATAAAATCAATCATAGGACTTCCACCCCTTACCATCCACAAGCCAATGGGCAGGTGGAAGTCACTAATAGAGCTTTGGAAGGAATTCTAACCAAGGTAGTGAGCAGGAGTAGAAAATATTGGGTGGACAGATTAGTTGAGTCCATCTTGGCCTACAACACAACATGGAAGACCACCATAGGGTTCACACCCTATGAACTGGTCTATGGAAAGAAGGCTTTGCTATCAATAGAATCTGAGTTCAATACATTGAGGGTGGTAGCTCAACTAGACCTAGTCATCAACCATACACAAAAGGAAAGATTACTCCATCTCAATGGATTGGAAGAACAAAGATTGCAGGGCCTTCTCCACACAGAGGTAGTTCAACTTCAAAGGAAGATATGGCATGACAAAAGTATCAAGGAGAAGCAATTCCAAGAGGGATATTGGGCACTTCTCTATGATTCAAGGTATAAAGACTTCAAAGGCAAGCTAAGGAAAAGATGGCTGGGACCCTACACTGTGGAAAAATGCAATGACAATGGTTCAATTCTGATCAGAACCATTGATGAGGAAGCCATCCCCATGCTTGTCAATGGACATATGTTGCAAATTTAGAAGAAGCCCATCTCCAAGCGAGAGTTCATTGAAGATCTGAATAAGTCAGTGATGGTAGTGGAGCATGTCTTAGCCTCCACTTCACCCACTCACTAAAGAAATGAAAAAGAGAAATAAAAATAAGGACTCAAGTGAAAACCTCCATGAGGCGCTTGAGTCCCATCATTGGGTTGAAAACCTCTTCTGAGGCAACCCAGTGATGCCAAAAACAAAAAAAAAAAAGAAAGAGAATAAGATCCCTGGGTGAAAACCTCCCTTGTAGGTGCCCAAGGCAGGCAATTAGGGTGAAAACCTCCTTGAGGCGCCCTATTTGTTTCCAAAAAAAAAAAGAAAAAGAAAAGAGAAAAAGAAAATTGAATTTTAATGTGTAGGTTTGTAGGAGGACCACAAGGAGCAAGAGCAGATGCCACAGAGCCCTGACACTCACACTAGCACCTATTTCATCTCCTCCACACTATTCTCCCTCATTTCTGACTTTTCTTCCACCCCACCGTGCTCTTTTTCAGAAACTATGTGTTCTACAGGAGGCCTTGTGTTTTCTACAGGAGGCTCCTGTAGGGATTACAGAGAGCCAGAAATGGTTCCAAAGAGTAGTTTGAGGGGCAGGGAAGCTTTATAAAAGACATGTAAACCCTCCTACAACTATCAACCCTCCTTGCCATCCATTCCACACCTGCATCACATCCTCATCATCATTTTTTTTCCTTCTTATCACAAAAAAACACAGAAAACCAGTTTTTAGTAAAAAGAGAAAAAACAAAAATAAGAGAGGAAGAAGCACCTCAAATCTCACCTGCAACTTACCTAGTATCTCTCCATCTCCATCTGCATCTCTGGCATCATCCTCACAACTTCTAGCACATAAATAAGTTGAAATTTCAAAGGGAGAAGTAGCTACAGGAGCTCATGTAGGAATTCCTGTAGCAGTTGATCCCATTAAAATCAAGCTACAACAATAAAAGAAGTGCAACCATGAGGATTGAAGGAGACATTTGAAGCATAGATCTAGCTAGAGGAAACATACACAAGGCAAACAACCACACATCAGAAAGCAGATAGCATGCAACAAAGGAAATACAAGCATGCAGTAGTAAAAGGAGCCAAAACACCTCACAACACATACATTCGACTCACAAGTAAGTGACTAACCCGCTCCTCTGTTTACATTTGTGTAATTGAAATATATGCATGAGAAAATGAGATGGTTGAGGTTGAACGAGGAAAAGGTGGCTAGTTAACTTGGCCACCTTCATTTAGTTGACTGCACTCATCTGAAGATGTCACCCACACGTGCGCATCGTCAACTCAGAGAAAGATACCAAGGACAGGTAGTGGAGTGTATGCAAACTCCAATGCAATAATTAGAGGTTATTGTGGGAAGAAACCATGATGACAAGGCAGGTGGGGACCAACGGTCCGATTATGTCCAACGTACATTTTTTCCAGCTCACCCCCATCACTGGAAATATCTAAAAGAAGTAATAAGTATTCCTCCTCGAGCACTCTCACCACCTTTTCTTTCATTCTATCCTCGCAACTTAGTTGCAGCAAGCTCCTTTTCATCCCATAGCCTCGAAACCATCATTCTCCATCGCTCTCACCCATCCTCCTGCTCTTGGCGCTATCTATAGGAGCACTTACAGGTTCTACAGGAGCACCTACAGGCAGTTCTACAGGAGGGGTAGTGAGCTATTTTTAAGAAGAAAACACAGGTTTTTTGCTCGATTTCTGGCTTGAGGAGGTAGGTTCCATGCATACCCACCTTGATTATCAATATGTGCAAGGAATGATATCATTTTAAGGAGGAATTGAGTCCATAGAAGAAGAGGAATTACATAAAAAAATTCTGCCTGTTTAAAAAAAAAAAAAAACACAGTTTTCCTCTGTTTTCCTGTTTTCTTCAAAATTCTTGTCTCCATCTCTACATTTGGTGTTCAAAAGGGGTATAAGCACAATGACATGAGGATTCATGAGGAAGGAGCCACTAATTCAACCAGGCTCCATGAACATCCCCAAGTAGTAGCCATATTCACAAGGGCAAACTGGATGACCATTTTTGAGAAATTCCGAGGGTTTGATGAGGAAATTGCTTAAGAATTTGCCCTTTCTTTAGTCCATCACTCAAGAACCCATGCCACTGTCACTTTTATAGGTGTTTTCATGGAAATAACCCCAGAATTTATCAGTAGGGTTACTACCCTTCCTCTTGGATTACCTTGGAGCAAAGATGAAAAACCAATTGGACAGGCTACCAAGAAAAACTTCTTCCAAAACAATGAACATCCTGTAGAAGATAAAAATGGCATTAGAAGGACAAGCATACCCTACCCTTGGGATGAGGTTAGTTACCAAATCATCAAATATATTTCCTGTGAGGGGAGGTATAGCATAGTCTATGGCTACCATTTTAGAATCCTTCATGAGCTGAGATATGGCATGGACACTCCAACACCCCAGAAACTCAACATCCCGCATTTCCTCCTGCAGTCCCTCATAGAATCCAGCATTAAGTTTAAAGCAGGGAGTCCAGATTAGCTGGCTCACCATGGGTTAATCAAGATTTTAGTGGAAGAAGCCCTCCATAATTTCACACTCCCTATAGCATGGGAAGTCTTTAGAAACATGATGGAAAAAGATGACATAAAGGTCCTCATCGATGATATCAGTCCTTCTGACAGTGAGGAGGAAGAGGAGAAAGGGGGAGAAGGTGAAGCAACTGATGACTCAGTAGGACAAGAAAAGGAGGAGGAAGAAACTAATATAGAAGAGGAGAAGGATGAAGAGTCAGAAAAGGAAGAAATAGAGCAAACCGAGATTAAAAGAAAGAGACAGAAGGAGGAGAAAAAGAGGCAGCAGAGGCAAAACAAAGAGAAGGGTCCCCTGAGACTTTGGAAAGAGAGGCAGAAGCTGCTCTCACTGCCATAAGAACACCGATTAAACCAAAAGAAAAGAGAAAAAGGCAGGTCTCCATGTATTTCAAGGCCATGAAAAGCACAAGGATAAAAATAGGAAAACCCTAGCCATCTTCAACAGTGCCCATTACAATTGAAGATTCACCCACTGTTAAAGGGGAAGAATCTCCCTCTAAAACCCCTATCACATATGAAAGAGGGACTCCTAGATCTTCCACCTGGAAGGAAAAAGTGCATCTACAGGACCTAAAAATAGTCCTACAAGAGGCATAAACAGTTCTACAGGAGACACTGTCAAGGCTACAGGAGACCCAACAGCTTGAGAAAACAATGGAAGAGAAGCCAAAGGGGAAGGAGGAAGCTACAGAGCCACAAGAACCTGATCCCCAACCTAGCCTTGCCTCCTATTAACATCTCCTTGAAGGAGGAAGGATAATTCCACAAACATTTGCAATCCCGCTATTCTTTGAATTAGAAAAAGGAAAGAATAAGAACACATAGGTGGATGCAAATATCCAAATCCAAGGGAGTTGAGGATGTTGGCCACATGGAGAACAAGCTTAGAGAAATGGGTAGGGAGTTAAGTGTTGTCAGACATAGGGAGGCAATTGCAAGAAGCCAACTCCAAACTGAAAATGAATTGCTAAGAAGGTAGCTAAAGGAGAAAGAAACCCAACTGGCATGTATGGCTGGCTTATCCATGGAGGCACTGCAATGTAGAACACCAGCAAAATCCTATGGATTATACCTCAAGGACCAATGGCCATAGTTTCAGATAAATACTTTTGCACAAAGAGGCACAATGCCTTTTCAAGATTACCGACAATTTATGGACCTGTGTGACCAAATCATAGCAGAAGATAAGGAAAAAATGGTAGAATTTTACCTGCATAATATGGCCCTCATAGACATGAATGTGTGGGACCCCAATGCTAGGCTAGGGGACCTACAACTAATGGCCATGGCTTCATGGATGAACCATGATGAGTTAAGGGCAACTGAAGTAAAAAGGTTGATGATCAGAGAGCAGAATGATCCGCTAATGATCAGAGTTGAGCCATCATATCCCATGGCTCTCATCAGCACAGACCAACTGCTTGCAAATAATCCTCAAATTGCCCCTAGATATATAAGTGATCAAGCACAGGACATTGCACATTTTGAGGACATGGAAAGGTTACTTGGGGATGACTGTGTGCATGCATGTATGAGGAGATGGAACACCTTACCACATAGTCTAAAGATCAGGGAATATTATTCCCCAGTGAGGATGAAGGAGGCACTAAGGAGAGTGCCAATGTACAATGCACTCAATGTAGAGGCTACAGGTCAATTGGATTGGACTCAAACTTAGTCCACCACTGCTGTTAGGCATGCTAGAAGGGAGAACCAAAGAAGAAGAGCAGAGGTAGTGGGAATAGATAGACAAAAAAGTAGGCTTTTTTGAAAAGGAAGAGGAAACAACATCAGAAGCTTGGGATGCTAGAGATTCCACGAGGGCCATCAAAGATGAGGAGATGGACTAAGTTTCTCAGAGGATGAGCAACACCTTCAGTAGGGGGGTGATGATGAGCCCGATAAATAGGTAATTATATGGGCTCATTTTGCCTCCTAACATAGTTAAATCAACCATTCTCTTAGCTTATTGCATGTTTTTTAATTATATTTATGCTTATGGAGTGAGTTCAGTTAGTTATGATGCCATGAGGTCTAATATGTGTTTAATGCAGATTTTTGTTGAATTTTGAAGACAAAGTCAAAGATTCAATGGAAAATTGGTAGCAATAATTCGAATTGGACATAGGAGAGGATTTATAAGAGGTAATCCCCCTCATTTATTACTCCCCACTTTGAATTCCCCTTCATTCAGCTCAGAGTACAAATAGCCAAATCAATGCACTAGGATGCAGCCGAGCAAGTGGAGGATAACTTATGTTTATCTCATGTTTTGGGAGCTAAGACTCCATGATTTTAAGGAAGCTGTTGGGAGCTTCAGTTGTATAAGTAGAGAGGCCTAGGGCCTCACTAGGGTCGAATTTTTGTCGGCTTTTTGTTGTACTTTTGCTATTGTAAAACTCTGCTTAAATTCGAGCTTACTTTTGGTGACAGTTTCATGTAATCCTATTACTATTTTTATAATAAAGATGAGATCCTTTTTGTGCTAGCACTAAGTTACCTCAGAGGGCTAAAGCTCTTGGGTTAGGGCCCAATCCAAGCAACCAAGCTCCTCTTGTCTGTATTTATATGCTTTGTTTCAGTTTATGGATTAGTTTCTGTTAGATGAATTTCTTTCTTGGTTAAGAATAGGTTGCTTTTGGTGATTTAGAAGGTTGTTTCCATTTGTGTTTTCTATAGCAGGTTAAGCAGTGATAGAAAGAAAATTCAAAATGCTAGCAATAGTGCCTTGGCCTCCTTTCCTCCCTTTGGGACCATGAACTAAGGCAAAGACCCTCTTGCTGCCTCAAAACAGATTTTCCTTCTCCATAGGATTTCTAGTGTTTGCAGTTTGTTAGAAGGTTAATGCTTTGCTTTAGATCTCTACCACCATGCTCATTTATGTCTTTGCAATAAGTCTTCTTCCATGCTCTCTCTCCTTGTATCATTTTTCAGCATTTACTTCCATACCTCATAATTTAGACTAGCTTGATGCAAAATTCTGTTTTTTTGATGTACTCATTTCCTTGCTTGCTTGATCTCATTGGTTGACTGTCAGTTCTTTTGCAATAGTTCTCTTCTCATAGTAGGTTAGCCTATAAGACATCACATTCTCTCCCTAATCCATGCCTTATAGGTCACCCAAAGTTCACCTCAAATCTGTCTTAGTTTTATGCATTTTTCCATAGGATTTCTTCCTCTCTCCCAATCATCTTTCCCTCTCCTAGTGATCTTTGGTGGACCCTAGGCACCCTAACACCTCATCCCAACCTTCATATACCTTTTCCACCCACTCTCACACCTTCAAAACCTTCAAAACTACTCTTGGCATCCTCTTGTAGACCTCCTATAGATCCCCTGTGTCCTCTTGTAGATTTCCCTGTATGCTTTCTTTTGAAGGCCGAGTGTGGGAAAAGCCTCCAAAAGGCCACCCGAGACCTCCTAGGATCCATCTACACCATCCTACATCTCCTCAAACCCAAAATTCGCCCTTCAACACCACCTATTCGTTTCCACCTTCACACACAATAAAATACATACATGTCAATTTCACATAAAAATACATAAAATTCCAAAACGATGTTTTTTTCTCATTTACTTCTAGAAATAGCTTGAGTAGATTGTGTTTACTTCCTTGATAAGGTAATGGCATTCATTTCATGGTTTTCATAGTTCTTTCTACAAAAGTAGGATTAGTTGGTCAAGTAGGGTTTGCTAGGTTTACATTACATTTCAGTCTTTTTCCTTTCTACAATTAGAGTAGCCTCTGTAGAGTAAGCTTTCCTTTATTTCATCACATATAGAGCTTCTTCTAGAATCCATAGAAGTTGGCTTGAGCTCCTAGTGATCTTGTGCCAGCTGACCAAGTGACAACCTGCAGTAAGAACTAGTACTTTTGCATACAACACCGTCGCTTCCAAGTTTGTTACGAACTATTGGGTTGATAATAGTAAAGTAGGTAGCGAGGAGTTGTAGCATTATTTCTACAATACTGGTGCTCACCACAACTAAATTGTGCATTTTTTAGATTCAATAGCCAGTTCAGCCCCCCAATTACTCCACGCTACCTTTTTTGCAGTTCTGGCAGCCAGTCACTCAGCCTCCCACTGAAATTTGCACAATCTTCCTCATTAGTTCCCTAGGTATGTGCTGTGACCTTCCCTAGATTTCATTTGTTTTCACTGACATATTTCTTGCCATGCATGTTGCTTGTTTCCAGATCTTTTAGGTGTTCATATGTCTCAATAGCTTCCAAGAGAATAGGATCCTAGGACACTGATGGTGTTGCAGTTGGAACAACAGTTGAACAGGTGTCCTCTAGCATGCCAATCTACGAAGATACGAAGTTGTATCTAGACAAGGACATCAAAATAAAGTTAAAAGAGGTGAATGAAACATTCGAAGGTACTTTTGGGGAAGACCTTGAAGACCGTCAGGTGTACGTGAACATTCATAAGTCCGGCCTATAGCAGATTGCATGTAGATACCCTGCATTCCCATGTGGAGATATGATTCACTGGATCGTCTCCCACACTGACCCTGAAACGATGACCTTGGGCAATGTCAGTGGGAAGAATATTGCAACCTTCTTGGCATGAGACTATGATGAGATGTATCAGATGGATGATCCCATGATTGTCATGACCCCTCCGTTCATCTTTTCCAACAGCAGAGGCCGCTCTAGAGATATTTTGAAGGATTGGGTAAAGGAGCCAATTCGTTTCAAGATGACCCCGAAATAGATCTAGAAGACGAAGATATTGAGGAAGGCATACCAATACTTGGTCATATTCACATGCCCACTGAGTGCCCAAGAAAGCACTAAGACCTTCCCTCAAAGTTGGATGGTTGCGCTGGACCAACTAGCTAGAGAAGGAAGGCCATGCAACTGGTCTGGCATATTGGCTCATCAGCTGAAGGAGAATGTCATGAAGGCTCGATAGTCACTCGAAGGCATGCATGCAGAGATTTATATGTCCACCTACATTATAGATGCAATCTGTGCCCGACATGAATTCTCGGGCTTAAAGGGGGCATGGTCACTCGCAGAGACTGTTGTGAGCACATATTTCAAGCTATTCTCTGAGTGCAGCTTCACAGGAGTGATCAAATGGCTATCTGACCATCTTGTCGCCCCAATGTACAGTGTCATGCGGAAAGAGTCAATTTTGCGGACAAAACCGACCTCCCTAGAAGCTAAGGCTTTCTAGTGACAAACAAGACAATTAAGCACTATCTTTCCCTAAATATGCATTTAAAATACAAGCAACCAGGTGTTTAAAGCATACCTTTAGTCCAACGCTGTTTGTAGCAGTCCAGCCTCCCCGATCCAGATGAGCTCCTCCTTCTCTTTGAAACCTGCATTCACTAACAAGCAAACGATTACATAGCACCTGAATAACTCATAAAATAAAACATATTCATCATAAAGACCAAGGAGTATATGAAACAAATTATATATAACAACTTGTTGAGAAAAATGAACTTAATTGTATTAAGTGGAAACAAAAGAAACCATTACAACCAGTGCCTTGGTGTTGTGCAGGTCCCTCCCAGGGTCCAGCAAGAGTTCTCCTTTACTTTGATCAGCTCACCCACTTCCAAATGAAGCTAAGAAAGGATGGGAATCTCTCCTCTCAAGCTCTATAAGGGAGTCCTAATTTCAGCAGCATCTACCGTTAGGAATGTTCAGCTTTCAACCTCCCCTCCCTCTGGCCCAATGCCTGTATTTATAATGCCTTGGAGGAAGTTAATCAGGTCCACCATCAATGGGATAAGCCCCTCTTTCAATGGGATAGCTCCCCTCTTGATGGGATAAGTTCCTCTTTCATAAGGATACATGAACCATCTGGAGGCGCTCAATACACGTCAAACCATCTTCTAGAATGCTCTAGAATCGACCACAAGTAACTTTTTTGAAGTAAAACTCGCGCCTTTTGACCTTTACAGGAGTACGCACCCACCCCTTTACAGACAGAGCGTACAAGTACGCATGTATTGTGAACTTAGGGTGCGTACATGCAGGTAAGGTTAAGAGAAACTGCGTAACCAGAGTTAATTGACTTTTTAAGGACTTTCTCTCTTTCTTGGAGTTTGACATGAGGAGCAGAGGTATAAGACTTGCCAAGGAGGATAGTATGACAGTTAATGGAACCATACTAACTGCAAATAGTCATGGTGACAAATTTTAGTGTAACAGATTTCCCCCTAAAGTGCGAAGCCTGTAGTAGATTAGGGTTTCATATCATCTAGGAAGGGTGAAGTACTTTATCATTTCAAGGATTATCTTGTGGAGAGCCCAGTCGAAACCTGCAAATATTCAACACAAAATACATATATAAGATCATATCATCGCTGAGGTAGGCATTCCCATACTCAGATTGAAAACTTTAACTAACAAACTAACTACTGCTCTGATATAGGAATGATTTCGCAGTACATCATAATCATAGACTCTTGTAGACACAGTATGGATGCAGCCATCTGTTTATGATTAGTCTACTATATAATGAATACAAAACTCCTCGCAGCCTGGATGGTGGAAACTAGATCCAGGGTCTTCATTTCTACTTCCCGAAATGGTACGATTCTATCCATGCGAATAAATGAGTTGATGTCGAACATGGTAGAAACCACTTGATTACCAGTCGATGATGTAAACTGTTAACAAGTGTGAGAGAGACCACCAGTGATGTCAATGGTTCTCAAAGTACCCAGTACAATCCATGAGATGTGAATGAATGTGTTGATGTCGAACATATCACGGAATCCTTCGATCAAAAGTCAATGATGTAAACTGCCGTCAAAGGCGAGAAACCTGCCATTGATGCATGCAGATTTCAAGGTACTGACGATTTGTAGGTCATATTTCTAGATAATGTGCTGATGTCGATAGAAAGCGAGCCGTTGCAGGCAAGCCCACAACACGAAATCATAGATCAAGTTGAAGAAATGTAGCTATAAGGACTGACTTAGGGATGATCAAGATGGATGACAGATATTTTGCAGATGAATGGTTTATTTGCAGTGACCTCTTGAACACATAACGACACGACAGATGGCTTGGTGACAATTGACCCAAAGTTAATACCCGGAACCGGCTGAAGATTTTCAATGTGGTTTGATTAACTGTTAGGCAAAAGATTTCCCAACCCAGGTGAATGAAAAGTGTCGTGTTCAAGAGTGGTGATAAGGTTTCTTCTGAGACAAAGGATAACAAATAGGCTCATTTTTCTCTCTTTTCCCCCACCATTTCTGGCAAGTACCTCTTTATTTTTTACAAGCTTGAGGAGGATAACATATGCTTGATTATAAGCGCATCCTTCGGATGAGTCCAACTTAGTTTAGATTCGAACCCTAAGAAGGAGTGGCCCGTTCCTGTTTGTAATCGAACAGGTCCTTTACTGTGAAATTTTAACGAGTCCAGTATAGGAGAAACTCGGCGTTTTTCAATTTTAGAGAGTCTGAAAAAACTTAAGAAGACTCCAGGGTTGAACTTTTTCGTAAATTTGTGTCTCCCAAGCCCGAAAAAGTATAAAATAATACTTGAGAGAACCGCTTGATCTTTTACGACCAAGGAGTACTTTCATAATTAGTGTCTTTGACCTGAAAAGTAAAAAGCGATCAAGGACATGTCGTTTTATTTCCAATATCGAATTTGAAACGACAAAAATCCGGCAATCTTTTCATCTTTTTACGGTCAGAAAAGGGCTATAAGAGGACCATCTTTTAATTCCGTTTTAACGAGTGTAAAAGAAACGCTCGGCAATCTTTTCATGTTTTAGGAGTTAGAAAAGGGCTTAAAGATGACTCTGATGTTTTTGTTTGTGAAAAATGACAATTTTCCCTGAAAATCCTTTATCCTGCACAAAAACCAACACATTACTCATACCTGTTTAAAGATAGATAAAAATACTTTGAAAAATACCTTTTCATGGTGAAAAATAAACAAATTTACCATTTATTTATCCAAAAAACCTATAAAAAGGGCTTTTACCAATTCATTTTTACCATTTTACTGTTGAGGAGAGAAAAAGGGCTTTTGGCAAGAAACTTCCCGTGGACATTGCGGAGAATCCGACCGTCGAAATCGAACGCCGTCTCTTTCAAGTATTCTACAACATCCTCCTCTTCATTTTCATCCATTTAGAATTTGTTTTTAGGCCCTAGTTTCATTTTTTGGAGGCTTTGGGGTTTCAAGGTCCGCCTTTCGGGGTACGCAGGTGCTCCACTGGTGACCCGCGTACCCCGACATTTTCTCAGTTGGGAAAATGGCGGGCGTACGCACCTTGCCTTAAAGGAACCCGCGTACCCACGCTCTGTTCCTAAAGGCGGGGTGCGTACTCCGCGCAAAGGGTTTACAAACCCCAAATTCTCCAAATTGGACTAATAAATTTTGATTTTATGAATTCTAATGGATGTTTTCTGGTGTGTAGATTGCCCACCATGCTTGATTGGCGCGAGAGAGAGCACGAAGATGTTGATTTGGCCGCCATTAATCATCAACCATCCATTGATGCTTTGAAGGCATGCGGCCTTTACAAATACTGGGCCATACCTGGCATGAGGGCCCAGGTGCGCTTTCTAGAGTGGCTGGTAGAGAGATGGAACGTCCAGGACCAGTGCTTTTACATTGGAGGGCACCAGCTCGAGATAGAGCCCTCAGATATCTACTTCCTCACTGGTTTGCCCAAGAGAGGCGAACACTTGACTCTGTTCGGGACTAGGCCGGGTGGCCAGTCCATCGCTAGTCTCCGACAAGAGTGGTGTAACACTCAGTCTCAGGAGAAGGGGATAGAGATCAAAACTATATCCCGACCTGAACTTATGGTGATTGCTTTTACAGTTACCAGACTTTGCGGGGCTGCCGCTTTACACATTGCCACTGGATCCCAGATGCGGATGGCGATTGATTGCTATCAGGGCACCATTTTCAACTGGTGTGATGCTGTGTTGGCCAACTTAAAGGGCCAACTGACTAGAACCAAAAACGGACAGCTAAAGACTTTTGGTTATGGGCCTTTAGTTGTGAGTTTTTCCCTAGAGAGGGTTCCGATGCTGATCCCACAGCAGCTCACTATTGAGATTGGGCCTCCCCGAGAGCCTAAATTGATGCGATGGGTTGCAGTTATGGCCCGTCATCCTGATGAGGGCACGAAGGTTGTCCGATTTACTCCGGAGTATTTTCACTGGTTGGAGGACCAGATCTTTTCTATACAGGATTTTCCTTATGCCGGAGTTGATTTTCGTGGAGATCCGGACATGGTTCTTCCACCGGGAGAACAATGAGATGACACAGGTACTTCATTTTTCACAAGTTTTTAAATTATTTATTTTTTTTGTTTTTTATATCGTCTCAAAACTGACAGTAATAATTTTCAAAATGCAGATGTAGGCCCACGCCGTCCAGCCAATCTCCGGCCTTTCGAGAGGAGACTACCAGTTGCAGCGGTACCGGCCCCACAGGACGAGGCCACAGAGACCCTAGCTGAGTTGGAACAATACCTAGAGCGTCTTATAGCAGACATACCAGAGACTACTATAGATGATATTCCTATCAGGCTTCAGCGCTATGTAGTCGCAGTCCCAGGACCTTTTAGGAGGTTCTTGTGTAGGGTGGCTCGTGCAGTGGTGTCGTATAGGGAGTATCACCAGTGATTGGATGGTCGTTTTTGTAGACACATGTGACATTTTGGTTTTTTGTACTTATCATTTTTGCCGATCATAAGGTGTTTTTCAACCTATGATCGAAGACGATGTATTTTTTGACACACTCCTATCTATATATATCATTATTACCGGCTTATCTTGTTAAACATGTGTGATGAAATGTTTTTAAATTTACATGTATGATTATTGCAAATGTCTGTTTAACATTCGAGAAGCAATTGCATCTGCTAATGTATTTAAAGACCTTGGAATATGCTGATATTCAATGTAATCAAATTCACGTTCCAAGAGACGCACTCTCAAAAATAATCTTAATAACACTGGATTTCTAATGGCATATACTCTATTAAGCTGTAATACAACGAGTTCAGAATCCAACCTCACTATCAAACTCCGAATCCCAAATGAAATAGGTTCAGACAATAACTCAATCACTGCACTGTATTCTGCAATGTTGTTTGTTGTTTGACCGAGGCTCACCCCATGCATAGAAACTAACTCGTCAGAGGGCGAATAGATAACCCAAGCTGCGGAAGAGATATTCCGTGTACTACGACAAGCGCCATCAGCAAATCCAATGTATGTTTGGAGAGGCATCGACATCTGCAAACATCAAGCGTAAAACCAAGATAAGCAGAATAACGACGAAAAACACACTTTCTAAGCTAAGCACACTGTCTAAACTAACAAACACACCAGCTAGAAAGAAAACCTAACCTAACTAAAATCTCCATACCCATCATTTAAGCATAATACCTCTTTAGGTAAAGTCCATTTCTGGGTTTACCCAAAGAGTCCCCGTCAAAGTCTACCAGCTCATAAGCCCCTTTTGCTAGCTTTCGCTTGACAATATAGGGCCCATGCCACATAGAAACGAATTTTCCAGCACCTAATTTATCGTTAGCTTGGTCATATAATAACACTAGGTCTCCTTCCGAAAAATTTCGAGGGGTCACATTTCGATCATACTGAGCTTTCATACGTTTTGCGTGAGTCTCGATTGCCAATGCAGCATCACGTCGAGTCTCATCTAATTGAGCTAAGTATAATAAATGCTTCTCCTCTTCGGAAGTAGCTGGAAGTAACTCGATGGCGATTTGAAATGACGGGATTTCGCTTTCAATGGGTAGCACAGCTTCCAAACCATAAACTAGTTGGAAAGGAGTGAACCCTATTGATGTTTTCACTGAGGTTCGGTACGCCCAAAGCGCAGAAAATAACATGTTGTGCCAATTCGACCGATGAATACCAATGATTCGTCGGATCATGATAACTAAAACTTTGTTGATGGACTCAACCAGACCATTCGCTTGTGGATAATAAGGAGTTGAGCTATCGTGACGCAAACCAAGCTGGCCTGTAAGTTCTGTCATCATAACGTTTCGAAAATGGCGCCCATGGTCAGTGATTATCGCTTGTGGGACACCAAACCTAGCAATAATGTGATTGAATACGAAAATTGCAGCTGTCTTGCCGTCTGCCTCGAATGTAGGCATCGCCTCGGCCCACTTAGTAAAATAATCTACCGCAAGGATGATATAAGCATGCCCCCCGGCCGAGTGAGGGTTACATGTAATAAAATCGATACCCCATTTGGCAAAAGGACCAACGGCAATTATAGGGTGGAGAGGAGCAGGTGGAGCACGCATCTTGCGATCAAACACTTGACAGTTGTGGCATTTCCGGACCGCAGTAATACAGTCTTTAAACAAAGACGGCCAGAAGTAGCCAGCGCGCAATATCTTTTGGGCTGTGGCATACCCAGACATATGACCGCCACACGCTCCAGAGTGACAGTCATTCAGAACCCTTTCAGCTTCCTCGTGAGTTAAACAACGTCGAAAAACCAAGTCCGCCCCACGGCGATAAAGAGTATCTCCAATAATTTTGTACTGTTGGGACTGGAATCAAATTTTCTGACTTTGAAACTTCGGGCCGAAAGGATTGGGTCTGGAGATAGACGATGATATCTCCATACCACGGATCTAAAGTGCTGATGAGAAACAAAGATTCGTCCGCAATGGGCTCCTCTGCCACAGTTTCTGTGTCAGCACGCGGGAAGTCACACATTAACTCGGAAAAAACTAAAGATTTCTTAGACTTAGATTTTTCAAATTCCAAGTCGAACTCCTGCAGGATAACGATCCATTTAGAGTACTTGCCCCCTAGCAATTGTTTAGTCAAAATGTAGATCATAGGGTTGCAATCCGAAATGACTGTAGTTTTACGGAGTAGAATGTAGTGACGAAAACGTTGGACAGCTTGAACGACTGGTGGAATGAGCGGCGACGAGGTACAAAAAGTAATCCTGGTTGTAGTTGGGAGGATGCAGCAACGATGCATGGGTCAACGCGTGCTTTAGTGCATCAAAAGATTTCTGAGCTATCTCATCCCAAGAGAATTGAGCGTTCTGTTTCAACAACCGGGTAAAACCCTTTGTAATCTCGGCATAGTTAGGAATGAATCGTCGTAAAAAATTTGCTTTCCCCTGCAAACTTTGGAGTTGGCGAAGACTCGAAGGAGGAGGCAATTTGATGATAGCTTCTACCTTTGAGGGATCGACGCGAATGCCGGCTTTTGAAACTACAAATCCCAGCAATCGTCCCACTTCTATATAGAAGACAAATTTGTGTGGGTTCAACCGAATATGATAATGCCTACACCTCATGAAGATTGCTCGTAAATGGATAAGGTGATCAACTCGATGTAATGAATGAGTGCGCAAATCATCGAGATACGGTTGCACAATGTGTTTGATGTCATGAAACGCATAAGAAATCGCCCTTTGAAAAGTGGCTCCGGAATTCTTAAGCCCAAAAGGTAATTTGCAATAAGCAAAGGTCCCCCATGGACAAATGAAAGCCGTTTTTGGTTGATTGGCAGGTAGAATATTGATTTGATTGTAACCGGAAAAACCGTCCATAAAGGAAAATATTTCACTGCCGGCACAATCATCAATTATTTGATCGATATAGGGTGTTGGGTAGTTGTCCTTTGGACAAGCTCGATTAATATCCCTATAGTCGATGCATATTCTTATTGTCCCCTATTTTTTGTTAACCGGAACAATATTCGATACCCAATCCGTTAACGGGATCGGATAAATGAAACCTGCTTTCAACAGCTTCTCGACTTCTGCTTTAATTGCAGCCGCTTTTCGTGGGTGAATCTAACGCAAACGTTGCCGGACGGGTTTAGCGTCCGGGTAAGTCTTGATCTCATGGACAACAATCGCGGGATCAATTCCTGGCATTTCCTCATAGGACCAGGAAAACACGTCGCGAAATTCTTGAAATAGGGCCTTGTATGTCTGAATTTCGTCATCTGAACACGAGGCACCTATATTAATGTGCTCAACAATTCCGGGCTTGACTGAAATGTCAATGGGAATAGTGCGAGAGATGTTTCCCAAATTCAGCTCTGAATCAAGATGTTTCATTGGATTCTGAGCTTCTTTGACATATTCAGCTGTAAAGATTGATGAGAAATCATTTTCAAAACGATCGTCCTCAGGTAAAAACGAAGATCTGTGATGGAGATCTTCCCATGGTAAATCATCTACACACAGGACTTCACAAAGTTGCTCGTCAGATGACACAACTTCGGGAAACGCTATTAACTCCGAGGTTGACGTGAAAAGTGATTCCTCACGGACCACATTCATTTGGTCGATTTTGGTTGAACTCGGGTCGGTAAAAGACTGCACGGCTTCATAGGCAATTTCATATGGACTCAAAGGCATAGCATCACCAAATGAGTCTATCTCAGATTCAGAAGGAACGATCCAAGGATCGTCATAAACAATGGTGTCTGATGTAATCATATGAATGGATGCAAACGAAGATAAGGCGTTGATTGGAGGAAAAGGAAAAGTTCCCAGTAAACCGGCATCTTTTACTAATCCTACTCCAACATCCTTATAAGGGATAGTCGTTTTACCGACATGCTGGATACTCTTTGAAGAGGCTGGGTTGGATGAAAAGTAAGCCAGCTGGTCTATTGTTACGATCTTGCCATTATATGGAAACTTTATTACTCTGAAGACCGATGAAACGACTGCTGTCATAGCGTAAGACCAACTTCGACCCAAAAGAAGGTTGTAGTCTAGAGGGGCATCAACCACCTCCACATCTAGACTAACGGTTTTTCCTTCAACCCCTATAGGCAAATCCTCTAGAATGCCAAACGGATGAAACCCACGGCCATCAAAGGCCTTAAGAATTGTCGGGGATTGATTTAGTGAAGGAGAACCAAGCGATCTCCAACACTGGATCGACATAATACACGTGGAAGCTCCCTCATCAATCACAGTCCGATGAATAGGCCTGTTTTTGACTATCACTGGGATCTGGAAAGCCATTTGATGAGGTAAACGCGGTGTACTATTTTCTAGATCAAAGATTATTAGGTTCGGGTCCTGAACATCAACAGCTCCTATAGCCGACAAAAGTAATTTGCGTTGTGCTGGGCATGATTGCAGCACTTCCAAAGCCGACATTGCTGAGGGTGAAACAGCTAAATCCTCAACAATGTTGTAATTCTGGGCGCTCTCGCATGTGGATTGAAAGCAGACCTTCGAAGGACACCCTTGGCAGGCGGTTTGATTACTAAGTCTGGGTTAGGTTTCTCGATCTGTAGTGGATCGGAACCGGGAGCTGAGGTTGATGGATTAGAATGAGAAGATTCTGCTTCTTTGCCATCAACATGACTTTTACTACCATAATCTTGCGATCGAGTCGCAATCCGTACATGAGACATCATCAATATGGGTTCTTCACTGGCACTCGAGGAAGAACCTATCATCTTACTCTCCTGCTTTGGAAATGGATCTTTCAAAACAGCAGGAGTTGGGGAACCTTTGACGATTTTCACAACCTCGGCCCGATGAGGGCAATCTCTCGTAAAATGATCCTCTTCACAAATAAGACAAGGATATCGAGGTTTGCGCTTTTCGTCATTGGTTTCCGACTTTTCAGTTTTCTCCTTTGGAGTTTTGTCTGCTTTATTCTTCTTCTTACCTTTCTTTTTCCCACCGGATTTTGATTTAGCCGTAGATGACTCTACAGCGTGAATATCGGCGGAAACCTCAGTAGAAGATTCTCCTGTCGGGAGTCTGGTAAGGTTATAATAGGAGAAGAATTCTTTGAAGATTTCTTCTTACTTTTAGTATTCACCGTACCAATCATGCCATCAGCGGCATGAGACCCTGAAGGAGCAGCAGCGATTTGATTTGACTTAGGAAGATCTGGGATATTTTCGTGTAATGTACCTGACTGAGTGTAAACTAAGTCAAGGTACTGCGCTTGAGCAATCACTTTCTCCTTAGTAACTACTCCGGCCTTAGCTACGTCTTCAATAATCTTCGGTAACAATGATTTAACAAACCATTCAGCTAAGATCTGGTCCGGGATAAAAACTTTCACTAACCGCCTTCGACGTCTCCATTCATGAATATGATCAGAAACATACGTGGACGTCGATTGTTTTAATGAAGTTAGTAACTCCGTGCCATTATCATATCTGACTGGCAACTGAAAATGAGTTAAGAACGAGGTAGCTAATTGGCTAAAATTATAAAAAGAGGCCCGTGGTAACTCAATGTACCACTTGGCCGCGAGACCAATGAGAGTACGCTGGAAAAGACGTAAGCGGATCGAATCATCCGAGATGGAATTAGAGGCACACCAGAGGTGGTAAGTCATCACATGATTCGACGGGTCCTCTCCAGACTTACCTTCGAACTTGGGTATGTCACTGGGCAACTTATTTGGCATTGGCGGCCAAAACGGAAGATAATTTATTGGATCGTTCGTTAGGCGCGACAAGTCTGGTAAATCCAAAGTTGCGATAAATGGTAACTGCCGATTAGGATCCCTAAAGCTCTGGGTCGCGATACCAGTCCCAGGAGGAGGATATCCAGGATAACTTGGAATAGGAATCGCGTTCGGGATATTGTATCCTCCCGGAAAACCAGGATTAACCGGACTGTACTGGGGTTGTTGAGGTTGTTGATAAGTGTACCCAGGATACGGTTGATACTGGTAAACTGGCTGCTGGACAGCAGGCCCGTATTGGTACTGTCCCTGGTACGGTTGATAAGTGAATTGTGGTTGACTAGTGACAACCGTACTTAAACCAGGTTGTCCTACAGGCATCTGAACCGTAGTTTGAATCGTGGATCCAGACAATGGTAAAGATGTCTGAGGAGTAGTTACAGAGACAGTAGAAATCGGAGCTGTCGATACTCCAGAAGTAAGCAGGGTAGATTGAACAGATGTTGCGGTAGTTGCAGCAGTCGTTTGAGATGGAGTACTAGGTGCAATAGGCCCAGACTGAGAAACTACCGAAGGTACAGAAGTTTGAACATTAGATTGGACTGGTTGCTGGGGTGAACCAGAAACTAAGGGTTGTCTAGTTTGAGATGACAACTGTACACTTGGCTGCAACACCTGTTGAACTTGCGATGGATCCCACACTATGTTCATTCCGGGGTATTGACCCATGACAGGTTGAGGATATGGAGATCCATAACCGGATTGAGGGTAGGATTGATAATTGAAAGGTACATTTCCCGTACCTTGAACATAAGATTGACCTTGGGGTGGTTGATAACCTTGACTCGAGTACTGACCTTGGGGTAGATACCCTTGAGGTAAGTACTGATACTGGGGTTGACCTTGAGGTATAAATTGATACTGAGGTTGACCTTGGGGTACATATTGAGGCTGGGGTTGACCTTGAGGAATGTATTGCACCACGGGTACATACTGTCCTTGAGGTTGCCTCCCAGACGCAATTTGTGTACCTTGAGGTTGCCCCCTAGGCGTTAATTGAGGCTGCCCCCCAGGCGGTAACTGGCCACCTTGAGGTTGAGAACTGGGAATTGAACCTGACATCATGTAAATGTCTCCTACGCCCAACGGTTTATTACCATTGTTTCTAGTTAATAACCCATGTTCAATGGGTTGAGGAGATGCTCCCGCAAAAGTACCAGAAAGTGACTGATACCCAGAGGGAACAGAAGGACCGCCATACAAAAAAGATTCAGGATATTGAGTAAACATGGACGACTGACCAGACATATTTACAGGAGTATAAATACCTCCAGGTGGATAAGGAGCACGAGGTGGAGAAAAACTTGACCCTGAGTTGTCCAAATAATTAGTTAAAGAAAGATACCAAGTAGTACTTCTAGGTGGACTGTAAAAAATGGATTCACGCTCCCTTAGATCAATAGTAGGTTGATTTTCAGGGATAGGTACGCCTATTTCTTCTTCTGGAGCAAGTTCTTCAATAGCTATCAAACCAGAAGGAAGATTTTCGGTGATGACTCTTTCTACCCTAGGTGAATTAGGAGCACTAGAAGTTGGAGTAACAGGTTCAGATATCTCAGGTTTTTCGCCTATATCACTAGTAGATGAAAAACTACCAGCAAGCTCGGAAACTGCAATAGCTTCGGGATTATAACCTGTTTCTAGACTTTGGTAATCAGGATGAACTACCAACGAAGACTCTCCTTCTTCAGGTGAACCTACTTTACTGCCACTAGGAGTTACAAGGACTTTCAAACCTTCGTAATGACTCGGGACGTCTTCAGGAGGTTGTCCCCGAAGTCTACGGGACTTCCTCAACAAATCGGCCACGGTTACAATCTCAGGAGACTGGCCCCGAAGTCTACGGGACTGTCTCGGTAATTCAGCCACAGTTAAAAACTTTTAACTACTCCACACGCAAACAAAGTAAAATCTCAAAGCAAACCGCCTAAAGTCTCTAAAGAACCAAACAAATTCGAATCACACGCCTAAAGAATCTAGGGCGTCAAACCATGCACAAACAGTAGCCTTCCGAACCGAAAACACTAGTTGGTGATGAAATCCAACATCGCCAAATTCAGTACAGAAGTGGCGGGTGGAACAGTTACCCTGACAACCTGCTTAATGAATAGACCGGCACAAGTTCCTCCACTTTAACCGTCACGAGTGAAGTGAACCCCCCGGAAAATCCAAGTGAGTCTAGCTGGCGTCTGCTCCAGGTACAGTGGGATCTTCCCTCCACCGTCACCTTGGGTAGAACCCTAAAGATAATGGTCACTAAGGTCACCAACAGCAACAAATATACCTGGGGGAACAGTCTACGATCCGATAGCATGCAAGGGCAGAGTATCAAGCTCAATCCCCTTGCTGGCTCCTTGACAATAATCCAAGGTTTACCGACAAGTGACCCCAGGCTCCTCGACAATAATCCGAGGTTTACCGTTTGTAGTACGTGCGTATCTGGCGTCATTCCCAATGAAGGAGGATTGATCCCCTCACTGGTTCGGACACGATCTCGTGCTTCTCCTTTAAGAGGAGCTTTCCCAGAGCATAAATGTAACAGTTGGATTTATCCTACCACAAGATGAGCTACTTGTTTGGTTTTGCTGTCTTGGAGAGTTAATTACTCTCCTACTCCAAGACACTAGCCTGATCTATATTGGTGTTTCAGAGCCCTAGTAAATAAAAAGTTACTAAGTAAATTTTACTTTAAGCGTTAATTTTTATGGCTTTTCTTTAGGACAAAAGGTAGTGGAGATGAAATTGATGGTGTGTAGACTCGACTCAAATCCACTAAAAAGATGCACCTAGGATGATTTATATTATCTTTCCTTTTTCAATGAATTCCCTAGCTAAGAGAGTTGGAGAATGCAAAATTGATATAAAGACAACTTTCTTGGCAATGAAAATCAAAGAAACAATCTCTTTATCTTTTCCAAAGCATACAACACATGACCACTAATTATTTCACAAAAACTCCTTTCTCTTTTCAAAGACTTCAAATGTTACCAAAACAAACTTTTCTTCAAAAGAGATTTTTGTATTTTTTCCTATTTTAACAAAGCATGTAAAACTACTTAACAAAAATCAAATTTTAAAAAATCTATGACAATCAAATCAATTTTACCTAAAAGCAAATCTAAGAGAAATTCACCTAAAATCAAATCTAATGAGGCAAAAACCTACAAAATATAATTCCAGGATGTTTTACTCAGTTACAATTCAACCAAGGACTAGTTCATGCAGAATCATAAACCAGTCAAAAACAAAAATCAAAATCTTTTGTTCTTTTTCTTAAGAATGAAATTCACAGCTTAACCAACAAGCTTTCTCGAAATTCCGCAAAGAGACAACACAAAGGTAGGTTTCTCACAAAGGTGGATTTTACGAAAGGTCTGACTCCTAAGAAGACTGAAAAGACCAGGGATATCCAAGGTTTTACAACTTCTAAAGCCAAAGTCACTACAGGACCAATGCAAAAATCAAACCTAGGGCCAGAACTTCTATGAACTTCACTAAAACCCTTGATACTAATGAAACAAGCTTAGATGAAAACTTTTGATAGGTAACCAGTGGATCTGGGCAGCAAAAACAAATTATAAACAAAATCTAAGAGGCAAAAAGGAAAAAAATGAAATTTTCTCAACTTTTGACAGGGTACGTAGGCAGCCTGTTTGCATAGGTGCGGCTACGCTCTGTGTACAAAGCTGCAGTGCGTACAGGTACGCACTGTGATTAACGCAGAGGGTGCGTACTGCTAACAAAACTAAGAAAAATAAAATCTAACTTAACCCTAAGCTATTCCACCCAAATTCACAGTCAATCAGTCAAAAACCAGAAAGAAATCGACTTTTCTCAAATCAAAGTATCAATCAAAAGAGAAATCAATCAAATCCATGGATCCCCTAGCGGAGTCGCCATTTTGTCATGCGGAAAGAGTCAATTTTTCAGACAAAACCGACCTCCCTAGAAGCTAAGGCTTTCTAGTGACAAACAAGACAATTAAGCACTATCTTTCCCTAAATATGCATTTAAAATACAAGCAACCAGGTGTTTAAAGCATACCTTTAGTCCAACGCTGTTTGTAGCAGTCCAGCCTCTCCGATCCAGATGAGCTCCTCCTTCTCTTTGAAACCTGTATTCACTAACAAGCAAACGATTACATAGCACCTGAATAACTCATAAAATAAAACATATTATCATAAAGACCAAGGAGTATATGAAACAAATTATATATAACAACTTGTTGAGAAAAATGAACTTAATTTTATTAAGTGGAAACAAAAGAAACCATTACAACCAGTGCCTTGGTGTTGTGCAGGTCCCTCCCAGGGTCCAGCAAGAGTTCTCCTTTACTTTGATCAGCTCACCCACTTCCAAATGAAGCTAAGAAAGGATGGGAATCTCTCCTCTCAAGCTCTATAAGGGAGTCCTAATTTCAGCAGCATCTACCCTTAGGAATGTTCAGCTTTCAACCTCCCCTCCCTCTGGCCCAATGCCTGTATTTATAATGCTTTGGAGGAAGTTAATCAGGTCCACCATCAATGGGATAAGCCCCTCTTTCAATGGGATAGCTCCCCTCTTGATGGGATAAGTTCCTCTTTCATAGGGATACATGAACCATCTGGAGGCGCTCAATACACATCAAACCATCTTCTAGAATGCTCTAGAATCGACCACAAGTAACTTTTTTGAAGTAAAACTCGCGCTTTTTGACCTTTACAGGAGTATGCACCCACCCCTTTACAGACAGAGCATACAAGTACGCAGGTATTGTGAACTTGGGGTGCGTACACGCAGGTAAGGTTAAGAGAAATTGCGTAACCAGAGTTAATTGACTTTTTAAGGACTTTCTCTCTTTCTTGGAGTTTGACATGAGGAGCAGAGGTATAAGACTTGCCAAGGAGGATAGTATGACAGTTAATGGAACCATACTAACTCCAAATAGTCATGGTGACAAATTTTAGTGTAACATACAGGTTGATATTTGAACAAGATCCACCCTACATGTCAGAAGAAGCGATGAAGGCATTGTTAGGCACTGCAGATTGGTATGCCTCACTGGATGGCACGTTCATCTGAGTGTTCTGTGCGGAGAAGTCTTCACATGTTCTGCCAAAGTTTTCTTTAGATGTGCTGGTCATGTAGGAAATAGCATATCATATCTCAGCATGATTAACAACTAGGCTACAATGGAAGAAGAAGGAACCTTGGCCCACTCTTCCGTTGTGGATTGGGTTATATGAGGTCAAGAGGATCGAGCAAGTGGATGTTAAAGCTAAAAAAATGAAGATGTAGCCATTCGACCACCGAAGCTTCAACATATATGACCCACATTACATTGTCAAGGATCACTGCATGAGAGTTCAATTCAATTGGATCCATGGGGAATTTCATTGGGCTAAGGAAGACTCATGGAGGTATTGTTACCATCATTCCAGACTTAATGAACAGGTTAGTTTCACCGTAGAATGGTTAGCACAGAAGCATGAAGCAACACCACGGAAAACATCAGTAGTGGTAGCAACAACAGAGGCAACATAGAAAAGCATACCTGTGCGTGACAAAGGGAAGAGAAAGGTTGTTGACCACATGGAGGAGGAACAAAGATGCAAGTTTCAAGCAGATCCACTTGTAGAAAAAGAAGCTATGGCTATAAAAAATAAGCGGCAGTAGCGCGAAAAGCGAATCGCGTGAAGGCAATGATAAGAAGAGTATGGAAGAAACATAGAAGGAGTTGCATGAGCTGAGGGAGAAACTCTGAAAAGAACAAGAGTTGCGCCAACAGAATAAGGAAGTGCAACAACAACAGATTCAGTAGGGGGTGCATCACGTGTAGACAGATAAAGCAATGCCCATATAAGTAGTTGATTCTTATGAACAGCTAGCATCAGGCGAATAGGGTGAGCCCTTGCAGTGGTAAGATTTTTCTCATGAGATAGAACAAGATTTCGAATAGTTGGATGCAGACATGGAGCCACCGGAATTGGAATAGGACACTAATCTCATGCCTCACCACAGAGAGGTCACCTCACCCACTGCAATGCATCCAGATGATGAGCAAGTCTCGAATGACCAAGGATGCACTGAGATCCTTGGTGGTCAGTTAGAAGCAGAGATGCGTGACAACTCCTTTGATGAATCTCAACATAGAGTTTGCACCATGACAAAGTACCAACTCTGGAGGACCGAACATCCCCTGATCAAGTTGAAGAACAAGTGATCATGACCGATGTGCACTAGTACCCAACTTCTTTGGCCGATGTAACTAGAGTATATGCAGAAGCCACTAGCTCTAGTGTTTGCTTCCTCATAGCTGAGAATGAGCGAATGGCGAAGGAACTATAGGTGGCCATGCAGGGAGGAGACTTGGTCACAATTTCTTCCCGAGCTGAACTGAAGAAGGAAATACTGGAGGAAGTGTTGTCCTTGGACATGGTTATGTGGGCTTTGTACTCCAAGTTTAGTATCGTGCATCAAGCAGTCGTTCATCTTCATGGATGGTAGCATCCATGTGTGAGAAGAACTCGCATCTTGAAGAACCTACATGCTGCCGTTGATAACATGCGAGCATGGATGATGAAGTATAAAGGAGCCCCACTTTATTTGCCCAAGATGATGAAGGCCAATGTGGTTGAGTTGCAAACACGTATCTGGAGTCATATCCGGAACTATGAAGACCTATCGCAATTCATCACTTGCATACAAGCTTCTCATGCACGAGTGTTCAAGAGCATGGAGGATGTTGTGCACACATATGTGATTCCATCACTTGGGACTCTCACCTAAGTGAAGACCAAGATGCAGGTCCAATAAGAGCTTAACTCGTACTTCGGCGAGTTGATGCCCATCGCCACTAGTCCAGACTTGTCTATCAGTGCAGACATCATGCGCAAGTACGTTGCTGGTTTGACCACATTGAGGACATTGTTGCGCATTATTTCAGATGAGTTAGACAGAGGAGCCCAAGAAGTGTACCCAGATGCCATGGAGGCAATGTTCAGGTTCCAGATGGATGTCACATTTGAACACACGGACACTATCAGAGACTACCAATCTTGGCACCAATATGTTACTGTTGATCAGCATGAGGATGTTGAGAAGTTGGACTTCTATAGTTGTCTAAGTCAGAGTGGTGTCTAGTTTGGCTTGTTCAAGCCATTGTTCACATGGGTATATGTGCTTTGTATTATTGATTCATGTCAAGTGTAAGTCAAGTCTCAAGAGTGAAAGTAACAGTCATAGAGTAGGTAAAGAGTCATGAGGGTAGTTGAACGATCATAAAGGGGAATGTTAAGGGTCACCCCGCCCTTTGCTATAAATCATCCCTCATAACTCATTGTATAGGCTTTTGGTCAGCCAATATTCTACTAAGACTATCTTGAAGAAGGCTTGGACAATATTGTAACGCGCCTTGGCTTCTCCACTGCACATAGCTAGTACATCTCTTTGGAGGAGTAGGCGGATGTGGCTATAACATTCTACTGATAGGGCTAGCAGGTTTACATGGTGTATTGTATGATTGTGACTTACACTTATTTATATAATAAAAGCCAACACATTTTCAAGAATATGTTGTTATTGTAGTTGGACTACTCTGATTGCCTTAATTATATATGTTTTTTAACTTACGTACTTGTGTATGAACTGATTCTCATGAAATTATGTGAATCTTGTTGTTATTGTGTTGCATATGTTGTTAATGTTGTCACCGTTTGTGTCGATTGCTCTGCCAAACACCAGACAAACCTTTCTCTGAACCTTGTTATATCAACTGTCACACTCATCTCAGACTGATCCGTGAGTGTTGTTCGTGTTATATTACCTTGTATGTTGGGACTTCCGCATCCATGTCGACTGCTCTACTAGAAGCTATGCATGTCCTTTGTGTTGTGTGTTCCTAGCTGAGTTGGGACTGATCCCTTTCAACCTGGAACTCACCTTCACCTTCCTTTACCTTTGAAGTGCTGGAACATATCATACTCATTCCTTGACTCACTGCATCAGTCACACCCTTACTACTGACAGTGTTATCTTACTTGCCTCTGTGCAACATCGCGGTCAAGGCATTACCTTACAACCCACTATTGAGACTCCTACACCAAACAGTCTGAGGTATATTTGGGACTTCTTATCAGGGAGATCCCCTTGACATGCTGGTGGGTCCAACACTATCAATAGGGTGCCTCTCCTTCGTTCCCACCAGGAATTGTTCCTCCAGGTCTCAACCATCCAAGAGATGTTTCGCCAAGACATTATCTTGTAGGACAAATACCTTTCTTGTTTCCTCCTACGAGAATCTTTTCTGTCCCTATCATGGCTTCGTTGGTCCTCCATAATATGACCTTGGGGATCCCAGTGTGCTACATTGATCCCTGTATGATCACTCCTCCTGGTCAGCTACAACCATATCATGCTTTGACCTCGGTTCAACCAGTCCCTATGACCCCTGTCACTACTGCAGTTCCACTGCCACCTCAATAGGAACCATTCCTATTGTGAAAGCATCTGGACAGGGGGGAAAAGCTAAGAAGAAGGAACCTAAGGACAAGGCTCTCTAAGCACCTCCAACTCCCAAAGCTCCAAAGCCAACACCTCTATGCGCTTTGTGTGCGGTTTTTGGGCATGCCACCAACAACTGTCTTAAACTTCCTCATCTCAAACCTTTGGTTCATGAAACGTTCCCTGAGTCAAATATCACTGAGGTCCAAGTTACCTTACTGAGACCAGCTAAGAAACTCAAAAAATTGCACACAAATCACCCTTGTGCCTTGTGCGACCATTATGGTCACTATTCCCATTGTTTCCATCGTCTCAACAAGTTTGGTGATTGCCTTCAAGCACTTTGTGAATACGAGGCCACTCATAGTCAATCTTCTACTCCTCTACTTGTGGATTCTGGTACCCTTAGTGTACTAGAACAGGGTGACTCTGGTCCCACCATCGTGATTCATCCTCGCGATGTCGAGATGAAGAACTCCATGGTTCATAATCTTTATGTTTCGTCATCCTTGAGATCCCCACATGAAAACCTCTCTAAGGTTCCCGTGCATTCTTCTGTCGAACATCCCTCATCGGAAACCTAGGTCTCAACATTAGTAGATCTTCCAACTACTATCATGTCATCTTATATTTCATATGATGCGTATGTGAACCTTCTTTCTTAGGATGATGCACCAGGTACTGCCATCGCATCATGTAGACAATCTTCCTCCCGTCCCCCCATCTTCCATTTTGATGAGGGCAACATGGAAGCCATGACTACCCTTGATTATCCTTGGGACTATATGCACTATGTGCATACTTCCTTCCATATTTGGATTCCACCATTCTAAATACATCCAGTACACCCATAACATACTGGGGGGCACATAGGCCCCTACATCTCCTTATCATCCTTTGGAGGATCTCGTGCCAAGTTGGGCCGAGATGCTTGAATCCCTTTTTCAAGCACTCGAAACATAATGGCACTCCACAAACTCCTCCAGGTAAGGGGCATCATTCCCACCTTTACATACCCGATCAGTCCCCTACATCACACATGCTTGTAGGTAGTATGCCATGCTTGGGGACATGATAGTCTTCCCTTGGCCATCTTCTCAATTGATTAACATAAGTCTCAGCCTAGATCCCACCGGATCTAGGTATGGCCGATTATACTCCCATTCCTTGGATAGTTTGTCCTACTAGCCTCTCCGACTAGCCATATTCACATAGCATATCATAGATGTTTGATACTATAATTTCAAATATTTTACTCTATGTCATACTATCTTTACCACATAGTCCCCATGTTTGACTTAGTGGGTGAGAATGATTCTAGACCTCCTCTAGTAGTTCATTATCATTTTCTCCTTACCTTAATTCTTCACGAGGAACCATTGTTCCAAGAAGCATTAGGGACATGTTTAGACAAGTAAGGCCACTTGCTTGAAAGTCGTAGATCCCGATTTCGATGGACAGTTTGTTTGCAGTGATCTCCACAAGATTTAAACCCTTCTCCTCCTCTAAAATTGGAGGGAACACACCCTTTTATATAGGAAAACCCACAATTTTTCTATTGCACATTCTGACCAGACCGTAGCTTTGTTTGATGAACTGTCAACACCATTGGACAACTATCATCGAGTACTCTAATGGGTCTCTCTTATTTTTTGATAATTTAACACTTCACTAGGAAGCCATTTTTTCCATGAAGCATCACTTTACTGCCTCTTAAAATCAGATCTATTCATATTTGACGCTTGTACTTTAGGGACAACCTTCCCTTGGAACTTGTCATCTCACGCGTCGATTTTTGTCATGAGAAACCATAATTTTCTCATGTTTTCATGGTCCCCACAGGGCCTATTCTGTGTGGCAGTGTCATCAAGTCACCCTTGTTCAGAGAATCTGCGATGAGTCACCTTTGCACCCATGGATTCTGTTTCACATCTCATTATATCATGTCAGAGTATTCCATCCATCTTTGCATAACATTCATCCCACATTTCTCATTTGGCCTTGAATCATACTGTCCCCCATCCCCTCCGGAGTCAAGTCACTCGTTGCCAGGTCAACCATGAAGTTTATGCTCTGACAAGGGAAGTCATTTGTTTGACCCTCAATACCATTTTCTCCATTTTCCCTGGTGTCATCAATCACATTACTATTTTGTTCCTTAGTTGACGATCCTCATTGCCGCACTTATGGCGGTCCCTATTTTATCCACATCAACACATCTATTCTAGAAGAATGGCCTAAAGGGTGGTGTATCTTGGTTCCAACTTCCACTCTTGTTCGAAGCCTCAGATCAAGCAAAGGGAATCATCATTGCCCTTTGAATTTACTGTTTCATGTTCGCGATTCATGCACTTGATGGTCCAGTGATGCAACAGATTGTACTAGTGATTCTTGTGTGTGGGTGAGATGTTTCAGACCTCATGAGGGGGTGGCCCTTCAAGTAGCTGCTCGCATGCTCGGATGACTTCATATTATACTATAGCCTCAGATGCAGTCCCACAGATTTGATAGGTTCGGTTCTTGCCACTTGCAATGTTCACAGCATGCATGTCTCCTTCAGATAATCCATTTAGTTTTGTAGAGACCCTTTTTGTTCAACAGGGCTTCTTTGGTTGTTCTACCCTCCCTCCCACCCTTTTTTAGGGAAGGTCCATGATATATCATGTACTCATATGTTATTGTATTCAATCATGGATCATGTTTTTCCTAGGCACATTATGTATGTGGGACACATTGTATTATTTTCTGGCTTAGTTATGCCAACATGTCATGTACCATTCAAGATGTATTTTATTGCTCAGTTTCATGTTTCCGGGTGCATAACTATTCTTGTACTAAGTTATCTCGGCAGGTATAGGTTTGCCTCCCCCACCTCACTGAGATCCGGTACCACAAGATAAAAGGAGACCTGCATTGGTCTCACCCCCTCTGTCCCTATCCTCTTTAGCTTCAGCTCCATTAGTTTCTCTCTCTCTCTCTTTGACTCCACTTCATTGTCTAGTGATTGTGTCCTTACAATGTACTTCGGTCATACGTTTTTCTCCTAACACTCGTACATTGGGGGCAATCTGTTATCACAAAAAATGATCATCTAGCGATAATTTACTAGATGGATCGAAGTACACCATCTAGGGCCAATTTTACCATAGTAAAATTGCTTTCACCATGAGAAATTACTTAATAAACCACATTTGTTAAGTCATTTATAATTAAATCCATGAAGAATAAATAAATAAATCGCTATTTATTTAATTATATTCTAGGGCTAATTAATTAAACCATTGTTTAATTAACATTCCTTATCACATTTGACCAATTATGAGAAATAAATAGATAAATCATTAATTATCTTCTTTTTCTCTAGGAATAATTAATTAATCACTAATTAGTTATTATTCCTTCTCAAGTTTGACTAAATCCCTTAGGAATAATTAAATAAATCATTATTTGTTTATTATTCCTTAACCATATTTTTTAGATGATAAATAAATCATTTATTTATTTATTATTTCTAAATAAAAGTTTAAATACTTTTTCCCTCTTACAAAATATAATAAAATATTCCAAATGGTTATTTCCAGAATGGGGTTAATAATATTTTATTATTGCTCATTATTTGAGGATAACGAAATATTTTGTTATAAATAGAATGGTTTTCCATTCATTTTTCACTTTCGATTATTTTCATTGTTGCACTCACTGTTGTAACTCTGATTATTATCACTGTCACACACCATTTTTCTTTTCCATTTGAGTTCTCACTAAGCTCAAACATTTTATTTGTTGGGTTTTACACATTATAGAGGAGAGAGACTCTACAAAAGCTGAAGACATTTGAGGATAGCCAAGAACCCATCCCATAGAGGGGGATTGGTAACATTATTTGTTCCCTCCATAGGTGTTGTTTAATAAAATATATTATTTATATATCTGCTTTTCATTGGATTATTGGAGTTACTTGCGCTTATTTTACTATTTCATTTTGTTGTTTAACTATGATTTTGGCATAGATCAAGGCTTTTGCAGGTTTTGTTTCTGTCATTTGTTGCAGATCTACAATGTTTAGTAGCCATTTTCATTGTTAGGGTTGTTTGTCATCCACAACCTAAAGTGGTTTCTTTTCGAACACATTCGAGAAGAAAACACAATAACACAAGGAGTACCCATGTTGCATACTTTCAATGGACCTTACTACATGAAAAATGTGAAATACATGAAAAAACATGATTGTAATCACATGTTTTCAGATATTTCAAATTTTCATGTATTAAGGTCCATCAAAACTTAAAAGCATGCAACATGGGTACTCCTTGGATGAAAAATTAAATTTTTCTTCCAATGAGTGCTCCCTCTCAAAATTTGAGTAAAATCATAGGGAGATAACTTAAAAATATGAGTTGAAAAAGTAGTTTTATTTATTTATTTATTTTATTTTTTATTTTTTATTTTATCATTTTATCTTTCTACCCTTTTACTCCATAACAGTGAATCATCCCCCATTGTTGACACCATCATATTGAATCCTATTGGTTCTTATAAAGTTGATGTTTGTTGTACATTTTTGTTTTAAGTCCCATTGTTTACCTCAAAATTTTTCTAATGATTTAGGCTTGAAGTTTCCTTCATATTTAACAACCTTTCTATCCTGTCCCTTAATTTCGGTCTTGTCTTTCTTGTTTTTATCTACTTGTAATTCCTCCCATTATAGGGTTGCATGACCTTTCGACCTATTCATTGCATACTTCACTCTCGTTTGTTCATCCACATCTTCGTAATCGAAGTACTTGTCCATAGAATTAATTCTTAAGTGGTACCTCCATTTTAGGTTTGACATTTACTCTAGAATTATTCTTAACATTTTATCCTCTATTGATTCCTCACCTATTCTTCTTCATTAGAATTTCCTTCTTCTCTTTAATTAACATCCTCTATGTCATCTCCTCTTCTCTAAGCTTTTTCCATGGCCTCCAATCCCATTTCGGTGTGCCTAATATCCACTTGCAAAGTTTCATTTTTTATAGGTCTCCCTCTGCCTCCTCTTTCTCCTCTTTGTCTATGTGCCATCTCTTACTTCTTCAAAGAACATTCCTACTCTGATACCAAACTAATGATGGATTAGACCAATGCTACACCCCTTTGTGATAGTTTTACGCTATCACTATCTATTTTCCTTTCTCTAACAATAGATTATTGGTTGGTTCTTAAGCCACAAATCCACATTGTTGAGTGCTTAGCACAAAATACATGTTATATCACCAAAGGTTTAAAACATTTATCACCTAGGCACTATCACTGAACTCTACACAAGACCAAGCATCATAAGTCAACGCTTACCAAAATATCAGTGGTTTTACAAATAGTGCTTTGTATTTCTGCCCTAGTATGATAGCAATAGTCAATGAACAATTCAACATCTCTTAACACCACAAAAGGGTTACCTATTGGGATATTTGTGGTTAATTGATATCAGGAGAACAATTTATCAAAGTCTTGGTATAGTATCACTCCAATATAAAGGGATGTTGGTTATCGAGAATGTTTCTCTTATGCTTTATCCATCGATTAGCAACAATAAACACCAAATATTAGGTATCGACAAATCAAGGAATAAAGAAAATAATTTCCAAAAATGTTGTTGTTGACATGGAACCATGTGATGGAACTGCAGTAACAAAAGGATGGACCCACGGGGATGGAATTTTATGGGCGTTTTTCCTATCATTTGGCATTTTGGTTGTTTTCTACGCCTAGAATTCTTAAATAATTGTTTTTCCAGATGTGCTTGAAATGGTTGAAAACATTTTTTTGACTAGAAACCATTTTTCAAAAACATCACTAGTGCCTATTTATTTTCATGAGATTTTCTAGCTACCAGTACATGGGCATTGGGCATCTTGGAATCTACTTGGAGTTGGAATAAATGCTTAAGTTACTCACTGAACGACATGTCACGTAAGGACAATCGGTACTAGGCATCTATAATACGTGTTCTAATTAGGCCATTGTTGACCAACCCATTTCAAACGAATAATAAACTTCCATTTAAAACATGATTGATAAACTCTAATGAAAAACATAATGTAATTGTGAGTTAATTAAAACACAACATAAGTGTGACTTTATCAAATGCATGGTAATGATTAGCCTGGAAAGATTGAAAAAAGATTCTAAGATATGAAAATCCATGTCAAAATTGAAACCAAATCAAACTCCAAGAAGGATTAAAGTAAATAATGGAAATAATTCTATTATCATTATTTACTTTAATCCTTCTGTGAGCATAGAGGGCTAATTTTCTCTCGTCTCCTGGGACATCACTAAGAAGAGGCAACGTGTAATTGTAATTGTCCAACAACAAGATTCAATATGGTGAAAACCAATGAAGCCTAAGCAGAATGAACTGATGTTGAAGTGTTATTGCTTTTCATTGAGCAGTAGGTTGTTTATCAACTGTCCAAGATATAAAAAAATGGCTACGGGCCCCAAAGCCCCTTTTGGATTTGACAAAGAAAAGTTTATTGGGATGGTAGATTTGGAAATGGAGCACAAAGTTGAGCTTTTCAATAAGCTTACTCAGACTTGCTATGCCAAATGCATTTCAAGGAGATATAAAGAAGGTGAGCTGAACATAGTAGAATGTAGTTGTGTTGATTGTTGTGTTTCCAAATACTCATAGGTTACTACTATTATAGGGAAATTTCTTAGTTCAGGAAGGCCACATATATAATTTCAACTACTAGTAAAATGTCTTGGACAATTGATAATTTAGGAGAATGGAAAGTCCAATTTTTATTACGAGAGATATTATGTGTGTAGTTTGATTCTTTCTTTATGATGTAATAATAAATATTTGCCTTGTACTATTTTTAACCATAATGGAATGCATATGTGGTTTTTTAGTTTCCTTCTAAAAAGCTACTTGATCCAGGTGGATATTGGTGGCCACCCACCAATTCCACTTGGACCCCCACCATTGCTTCTTTCAGTTTTTCAGTTTCCTTCATTGTAGCACAGTTTACTATTTTTAGCATTTTTTCGGGTCCTAAACTTCCAGAGCCGTTTTGAGGCCCTAAACGACATTTTTTTAGAAATCTACCGCCAATGATCTTTTGTCTTAAATCGTCTTTTTTGTCATAGTCCTTGGAGAGATCTTTCCAATGAGTTATCATGCATGTCAAACGGAGATAATATGACCAAGTCACGACCCCGGGAAGTTGGTTGTCCAACTCACCCCAATGGGGCCCATAAACTCTTGGTGTTACATCTCCTCGGGTTAGGGTTTTGGTTGTTTAGGGTTTGCTCTTATTGTTAAATAATTAAAAGGCCCTTGAGCCTCATTGTAAGGCAGTTCAGAGGCATGTAGCCACCACATCTCTTCTCAGAGATAAGCTACCATCGCCCTAGCTGGTTTATTTCCATTTCTGTTTGTAAGCATATTTTAGTATTTTACATTAATGAAATGAAGTATTATTTCCACTGCATCTCTGTGTTTATGGTTATATTTGTAATTTATTGCGTTCCTGTTTAAATCTGGATCATTACTTGAAGTAACTTATCCTCATATGCATATTTTCTCTATCTTGGGACAGGTACTTGTGACACAAACAATGGAAATAATTCAATTCAAGAATGAGAAAATCCATTTGGATGTTTGGTGGTTTTAAATTTGGGTTCCAACATAATTGAAGGTTCACATCCTATTGAAATTGATGCTTGCTAGAACTTGGATTGGAGATTAGTATTCACAATTTTTAACCTATTTTATTTTTACCTTTAGGAAATACTATACAATTGAAAATACTAATTAGGTTTGAAAACATACCATAAAATGATTGAGAAATTTTATAATTACCATAATTTTTTAGAGAAGTCATACAAATAGTTGTAACCTATGGTTGCAAATTATGTAATAATGAAAATAAAGTATACATCCCTCTATAAGAGGTGAGAAATAATTCAAACTAGGACTTAACAATATATTTGTTGAGGGGAAATAGAATTAATTTTTGGATCCTTGTATTTTTTAATAATGGAATTGATTACAATAATTGATGCCTCAAGATTCAGTTAACCTTAACCATCCATAAATTTTATATCAATTGCATATGTAATAAAATAATGATAAGAATTTAACAACTACTCAATGCTTACTATTTTCTTCCAAGAATAGAATATTTCATTATTTACTAGAACTGGAAAAAAAAACCTCTCCTTCTCATGACTAATAGGTCCATTCACTTTGATTATGCCTTAATATATCCATTCAAAAATCATAGGGCATTTTTCCAATCATAGGAAATTTTCAAATTTAATATTTTTAATCATTCCATCCCTATGGTTAAAATATGTAAAAATAGTAAAGTTGAAATTAAAATTGATAAAAATTGGAAGAACATCAAACATTACATTGGTAAATCATATAAAGAATTTTTAAATAATGATCAAAAGAAAAGATAAAAAGAACCTATATCGAATTAATGAAGAACAAATTAAAATAAATAAAATTAATAATAAAATTAAAATTAAAATAAGAATCATACAAAATATGTGAAAATTTGTTTTTTTGCTTGTCATAAATGTGTGAAATTTTTTAACATTATTATGTTATTGAAGGGTAATTTTTTAATCAAGCCTTTATTGGTGAATGATTAATTTTTTATGAGAACATCATTTTTGAAGGGAAAATTTTTAAACATAATGTATGTTGACATGAAACATAAAGACCTAAAACGTAAAAACAAATTGGTATGACGAGTAAAACGAAATCCAAATTCTAACTTTGTGGACGTAAATGGTTCAAACCTTATACTATAACCTTGCTACTAGAAGTTTCTGGTCTAGTAGAATGGGAAGAACTTGATGGAAAGCATTTACATTTGTTAATTTATAGTAAGCTAGGTTCAGGTCTAGTAGAATGGGAAGAACTTGATAGAAAACATTTACATTTGTTAATTGAGAGTAAGCTCGGGAAAACATTTAAATTTGTTAGGTGAAGTTAATGTGTTGTGTTTATAAAATAAGTGACCATATCATTCCTAGTATTTGTGATAAGTCTAGAATCATTGTGTAGATCCTCAATAGTAAACGATACACGAGAGGCTTATCTAGTCAATGGACATATTGCTATCACAACTACTGTAAACCTTTGCGATGAGATGCATGTGAACCAAGAGCTCCTACTTTTCTTGTGTGCCAAGTAACCTAACCATCAATATTATCCCTTACCTGAGTTATAAAACCACTTGTATCTCTTCATTGAGGATTGCAGGTGTGTACATAACGATCTCCATGCTCCTTTGCTCATTTATGCCAATTTTTGAAATTGTGTTTTGCTCATTTCATTTAAATTAGGAATGGCATTTTGCGTAAGCAATGTTGGCTATGGCATATGCCAACCAAGCTCTCTACGCACAAAAAAAAGTTTAAAAGGTATCAAATATGAGTGAATCGATGAAAATAATGCCAACAAAGAGAAGGAGCAGAAGAATATGAAGAAGAAGTTGTTGTTTGGGGGATGGAAAGTTGGTTCTGATGAGGATGGTAATGTAAAAGTAAAGAAGCATGACATTGTTTCTGACAAAAAAACCCGTGATAAAATCCATTGAGACCTCCTCCCAACATTGACTTGGAATGGCTAAAGGTTGTAACAGACTTGAGGTCTTAATTATCTCAACTTTACTTTATTGGCAAACTAAAAATTCCGCCACAAAATTTTGAATCTTAGATTTAAGGCCATCCCAAAAAAATACTTCTTGACCCTATGGTAACTTTTTAAAAATCCTAAGTGCCCTCCTAAGGGAGAGGTGTACAATTCCAAAAGAATCTTTTGTTCGAGATGGGAATTCTTACAATGATATAAGTGATCTACATACCATAATGAGTAATTTTTCCAGCTAAATGTATCAGATGTATTAGGATCTTGCTGCAACTTTTGAATGAGTGTCCACACTTCTTCATCATTCCTCCATTCATCCCTTGCTTCGGTTATCCAATATGGTTGGATAATAGAAATGGAAAAAAGAAATGCTTCCACATCCTCATCCTTTCTCGAGAGTGCATCTGCAACAACATTTTGCTTCCTTTTTTTGTAGATGATTTCAAATTCATAACCCAACATCTTTGTAACCCATTTTGCTGCTATTTTGAAGATAATCTTTGTTCCAAAAATTATTTAAGACTCATGATCTTTTTTTACCTTGAAGTGTCTTCCCATTAGGTAAGGTCTCAATTTCTTTAGTGCATGTTGTATTACCAACATTTCCTTCTCATAAATAGGTTTGTGTAAGTGCTTTCCTTTGATTGGATGGATTTAAAAAGAAATGGGTATTCTTTAACCTTTATTGTGGAATGTGCATGTAGTATTACCAACATTTCATTCTCATAAATAGGTTTGTGTAAATGCTTTCCTTTGATTGGATGGGTTTCAAAAGCAATGGGTCTTCCTTCTTTCATTAAAACAACGTCAATTCCATTTCCCAAGGCATCATATTCTACAATAAAGGTTTTTCTGAAGTCTGGTGTAGCTAAGACCCATGCTTGACACAGTTCCTCTTTAAGATGTTCAAAGGCCTTAGTTGCTTTTGGAGTCCAAGAAAATTCATCTTTCTTCAATAATGTTGTTAGAGGTGCTTCTATTCTCCCATAATTCTTAACAAACTTGAGATAATACCCTATCAACCCAAGAAATCCTCGAAGATGCTTTATGGTTGTGGGTATTTTCCATTCCCTAATGGCTTTAATTTTTTTAGGGTCTACCTTAACACCCTTATGCAATATAATATGACCTAGATATGCCACCTCCTGTACTCCAAAAAAACATTTGGAGGTCTTTGCATATAATTGTTTCTCCTTCAATATTTTGAGCACCATGTCAACATGTTGAATATGATCCTTCCAAGACTTGTCGTAGATTAGTATATCATCAAAAATATTAACACAAATTTTCTAAAGAAGGGTTTGAAAATGGAATTCATCAAAGCTTGAAAAGTGGAAGGTGCATTGGTAAGGCCAAAAGGCATGACCAGAAATTCATAATGATCCTCATGAGTTCTAAATATTGTTTTCAAAATTCCTTTAGTCTTCATTCTAATTTGATGATATCCTGAATGAAGATCCATCTTAGTGAAGTAAATTTCTCCATGTAATTCATCTAACAATTCATCAATGACAAGAATGGGAAATTTATCGTTAATAATGAAATTGTTGATCTCTCTATAATCTGAATGCATGTTCCATGATTCATCCTTCTTGTGCATTGATACTACTGGAGCAGAGAAAGAACTTTGAATAGGTTGAATTATACTGGCCTTTAACATTTCCGAAACCATGCATTCATTTTCACTCTTTTTGGCATAAGGATATTTGTAAGGCTTCATGTTTGGAGGAACACTTTTTGGAATCAAATTAATAGCATGATCGTGATCATGAATAGGTGGGAGGCCTTTGGGAGTCTCAAATACCTTGGAATGATTCCAAGACTTTTTGGAGATCTGGAGAAATAGATGATTTCAATGTTTGAACCTCTAGTGAGTGGTGAGCACTAGTATTGTAGCAATAATGTTGCAACTCCTGGGCTGCCTACTTTACTCTTATCAACTCGGTAGTTCGTAACAAACTTGGAAGCAACGGTGCTGTATGCACAAGTACTAGTTCATACTGCAGGTTGTCACTTGGTCAGCCGACACAAGATCACTAGGAGCTCAAGCCAGCTTCTATGGATTCCAGAAGAAGCTTTATATGTGATGGAAGGAAAAAGAGATTAATCTATTGATGCTATTCTACTTGCAAAAAGGAAGATTGAAATGTAAAGCAAACCAAGGAAATCTTAGTTAACCACTAATCCTAACTTTGCAGAAAACACTATGAAAACCATGAAAAGAATGCCATTATCTACTCAAGGAAGTAAACAACATCTACCTAAGCTATTTCTAAAAGTAAATGAGCAAAAAACCATCTTTTTGGATTTTTATGTATTTTTATGTGAATTTGTCATGCATGTAATTTATTTGCTTGTGATGTAGCAGTGAATAGGTTGCGATGGAGGGCGGTTTTGGGACTTGAGAGGATGTAGGATGGTGTGGATGGGTCCTAGGAGGTCTCAGCGGCCTTCTGAAGGATTTTCCAAACTCGGCCTTCAAAAGAAAGCCTACAGAAAAATCTTCAGGAGGACACAGGAAATCTATAGGAGGAAAAATAACGTTCTACAAGAGGCCTACAGGAGGAGGCCGAGAGCAGTTTTCACTGTTTTGAAGGTGTGAGAGTGAGTGGAGAAGGTATATGGAGGTTGGAATGAAGTGTTAGGGCACCTAGGGTCTACCAAGAATCATTAGGAGAGAGAAATATGATTGGATTTTCTCAAGGAGAGAGAGGAAAGTCTATGGAAAATGCAAGAAACTAAGGCAGAATTGAGGGGAGACTTGGGCGACCTGTAGGGCATGGATCAAATGGATGATGGAGTGGTTGATAGGTTGAACTAATGCTAGAAGATATCTACTGCATAAACAACTGACAGTCAACTAGTGAGATTAAGCAAGCAAGGAAATAAGTGCATCTAAAAAAATAGAGTTTTTGCATCAAAGTAAACTATGATATATGGAAGAAAATGCTGATAACCATTGCATGAAAAAAAGCATGAAAAAAGACTGTTGCAGATAAGGAAATGGACATGATGAAGAATTTCTAAAGCAAAGAAAACTAGACTATGAACCAACTAGAAGGCTGCAAACACTAGAAGTCCTATGAAGGAGGAAAATCTATGTTTTTGGGGTAGCAAGTGGGTCTTTGCCTCAAATCATTGTCCCAAAGGGAGGAAGAGAGGCCAAGGCATTGCTACTAGCATTTTGAATCTTTTCTTTGTCACTGCTTAACCTACTATAGAAAGCATAAATGGAAGCAAACTACTGAATCATCAAAAGCAACCTATTCTTAACCATAAAAGGAATGCATCTAACAACAACCTAATCTACAAACTGAAATGAAACATATAAATACAAGTAAAGAGGAGCTTGGATGCTTGGATTGGGCCCTAACCCAAGAGCTTCAGCCCTCTGAGGTAACTCAGTGCTAACTCAAAAAGGATTCCATCTTTATTTCCAAAACAATAGCAAGATTACATGAACTGTCAAAATAATAAGCTCGAAGTTGAGCAGAGTTTACATAGGCAAAACTGCAGCAAAAATTCAACAAAAATTTGACCAACTCCCTAGTGAGGCCCTAGGCCTCTCTACTTATACAAATGAAGCTCCCAACAGCTTCCTCAAAATCAAGGAGGCTTGGCTCCCAAAACTCGAGATAAACATCAGTTATCCTCCACTTTGCTCGACTTCCTGCTAATGCATGACTTGGCTGCTTGTACTCTGAGCTGAATGAAGGGAAGTTCGAAGTGAGGAGTAATAAATGAGTGGGATTCCCTCCTATAAGTCCTCTCCTTTTTCCACTTCAAGTTATTGCTGCCATTTGTCCACTGGGTCGTTGACTTTGACCACAAAAATAATCAATAATCTGCATTAAACACATATTAGACCTCATGGCATCATAACTAACTCAACTCACTCTATAAGCATAAATATAATCAGAAAATCATGTAATAAGTTAAGAGAATGGTTGATTTGACTAGGTTAGGAGGTAAAATGAGCCCATATAATTACCCATTTATGAGGCTCATCATCACCTCGTATTGAAAGTGTTGCTCATCCTCTGAGCAACTTAGTCCATCTCCCCATCTTTTATGGCTCTGGTGGCCTCCCTAGCATCCCATGCTTCTAATGTGGTCTCCTCTTCCTTGTCATAGAATCATACCTTCCTGTCTACCTCTTCCCACTACTGTTTCTCTTCTTCTTCTTTTCTGCCTTCTAGCATTCCTAGTAGCAGTGGGGGACTCAATTTGAGGCCAATCCAATTGACCTACAGCCTCTGCATGGAGCGCTATACATTGGCACTCTCCTTAATGCCTCTTTCATCCTCATTGGGGAGTGATACTCCCTGATCTGCAGACTGTGTGGTAAGGTGTTCCATCTCCTCATACAAGCATGCACATAGTCATCCCCAAGTAACCTTTCCATATCCTCAAAATGTGCAATGGCTTGAGCCTGATCACTGACATATCTAGGGGCAATCTGAGGATTATGTGAAAGCAATTTATGTGTGTTGATGAGTGCCATGGGGTCTGATGGCTCAGCTATGATCATTAAGGGCTCATTCTACTCCTTTATCATCAACTTTCTTATTTGTGCTGCCCTTAACTCTTCATGGTTCATCCATGAGGCCATGGCCATTAGTTGCAGGTCCCCTAGCCTAGCATTGGGGTCCCACACATTCATGTATATGACAGCCATGTTATGCAGATAGAATTCTGCCATATTTGCCTTATCTTCTAATGTGCTTTGGTCACACAGGTCCATAAACTGCCTGTAATCTTGGAAAGGTATTGTGCCTCTTTGTGCCAAAGTCTTGATCTGAAATTGCATTCATTGGTCCTTGATATACAAGCCATAGGATTTTGTTGGTGTCCTACATTTCGATGCCTCCATGGACCAACTGGCCATGCATGCCAGTTGGGTCTCTTTCTCTTGCAGTTGTCTTCTTAGCAATTCATTTTCAGTTTCCAAGTGACTCTTTGTGATTGCTTCTGTGTATCTGACAACACTTAACTCTCTACCCATTTCTCTAAGTTTGTCCTCCATGTGGCCAATATCCTCAACTCCCTTGGATTTGGCTATTTGCATCCACCTATGGGTCCTTATTCTTTCTTTCTCCAACTTAAAAAATAGTGGAATTGCAAATTTTTGTGGAATGATTCTCCCCCCTCAAGAAGATTGTAGTAAGAGCCAAGACTAGGCTGGGGGTTAGGTTCTTGGGCCTCTGTTGCTTCCTCCTTCCCCTGTGGCTATCCTTCTACCCTTTTTTCAAGTTTTTTGGTCTCCTGTAGTTTTGACACGGTCTCCTATAGAATAGTCTGTGGCTCCTGTAGAATGGTTTTTGAGTCCTGTAGTTCTACTTTTTTTTCCATGTGGGAGATCTAGGAGTCCCCCTTTCATAAGTAATAGGTGCCTTGGAAGGAGATTATTTTCCTTGGGTAGAGGGTGAATCTTCAATAACAATAGACACTTTAGAAGAAGGCTGGGGTTTCCATGTTTTGATCCTTGTGCTCTTCCTAGCCCTGAAATACATTGAGGTCTGCCTCTTCCTCTTTTGTTTTGGTTTAATTTTGGTGCTGAGGGCAGTGAGAGCAGATGTTGCCTCTCTTTCTAGGGTTTCAGGAGACACTTTTGTCTTTTTTGCCCCTTTTCCTCCTTCTGTCTCTATTTCTGTCTTTGTTTGCTCTGTTTTCTCCTTATCTCTTTAGGTTTCTTTCTTCTTCCCTTCTTGTTCCTCTAAATCACCAGTTTCTTCTCCATCTCCCTCTTGTTTCTCTTCCTCCTCACTCTCAGTGGGGCTAATATCATAGGTCATGGCCTTTATGTCATCTTCAGCAGTCATGTTTCAGAAAATTTCCCATGCTATGGGAATTGTAAATGAACGGAGGGCTTCTTCCACTAAGATTTTGATTAACCCATGGTGAGCTAGCTAGTCTAGATTTCCTGCTTTTACTTTAGTACTGGAGTCAATGAGGGACTGCAGGAGGAAGTAAGGGATGCTGAGCTTCTGAGGTGCTGTAGTGTCCATGCCATACATTAATTCATGCATGATTCTAAAGTGGTAACCATAGAAAATGCTATACCTCCCCTCACAGGAAATATACTTGATTATCTGATAGCTAACTTCATCCCAAGGGTATGGTATGCTAGCCCTTCTTATGCCATTCTTATCTTCTATAGGGGTTTCATTGTTTTGGAAGAAGTTCTTCTTGGCAGCCTGGCCAATTGGTTTTTCATCCTTACTCCAAGGCAACCCAAGAGGAAGGGTAGTGACCCTACTGATAAATTCAGGGGTTAACTCCATGGAAAGGCCTCTAAAAGTGACAGTGGCATATGTTCTGGAGTGAGGGACCAAAGAGTGGACAAATTCCTGAGCAATTTCCTCATCAAACCCTCAGAAATTCTCAAAAAAGTTCATCCAATTGGCTCTTGTGAATATGTCTACTACTTGGGGGTGTGCATGGAGCCTGGAGGAGTTGGTTGGCTTCTTCCTCATGGAACCTCCTGTCATTTTGTCTATGCTTCCTTGGAAAACCAAATATGGAAATGGGGAGAACAAAATTCTTTCAAGAGAAATAGAGAGACAAAGACTATGCTTTTTTCTTTTTAAGAAATAAGCAATAATTCTTTTATGAAATTCCTCCACCAAACAGTCCTATTTTCTCCTAAAAAACTAAACCACTGTTAGCATATTTTGATATTCAATGGATGTATGTGAAGAACCTACCTCTGCAGCCTGAGAATTGTGTTAAAAACCATGTTTTTCCTCTCCAAAACAACTTACTGGCCCTCCTATAGAACACTGCCAGCCCTCCTGTAGGATTCCTGTAGGTTCTCCTGTAGAACCTGTAAGTTCTCTTGTAGAATGCTAAGAGCAGGGATGTTAGAGAGATCAGTGGAGAACGATGGGTACGAGGCTTATAGGGGAACGAGAAGGTAGCAAGATTTGAGTTTCGAGGAGAGAATGAAGGAGAAAGGTGGTGAGAGTGCTTCAGCGAGGAGTACTTATGTCCTTTTATGGATATTTCCGGTGATGGAGGATGAGCTGGCCAAGTGTACATTGGCCCCATTTAGACCATTGGTCCCACCTGCCTTGTCATCATTTCCCTTCCTTGTAATCAACCCTCATGATTGCATTGGAGTTCCCACCGCCTCCACTACCTGTCCTCGACATCTCTCTTGAGTTTGACTAAGCACACATGTGGTGACATCTTCGGATGAGTAAAGTCAACTGGATGAACGTGGCCAAGTTAACAGGCCACCTCAACCCAAACCAGCCTCAACCATCTCGTTGTTGTTGCACGCTTTGTAACTATACCAATGCAAACAGAGGAGTGGGTTAGTCACTTACCTGGGATCTGAATGCGTTTGTTGTGAGGTGTTATGGCCTTTCCTTTTGCTACATGCCTTTATTTCTTTTGATGCATGCTTGTCTGCTTGCTGAGATATGGCTGTGTTGTGTGCAGGTTCCTTTTTGGCTAGATCTGATCTTCAGGTGTCTGCTTCAACCTTTAGATTTGCACCCTCATGCTACTGATGCTAGATTTTAATGGGCTCAGTTGCTACAAGAATTCCTATAGGGGTTCCTGTAGCTGCTTCTCCCTTTGAAATTTTAGCTTTTTCTGTGCTTGGAGCTGTGAGGATGATGCCAAAAATGCAGATAGATATGGAGAGGTAATGGTTAGGCTTCAGGTGAGGTGAATGGTGCTGTTCTTTTCTCTTATTTTTTGTTTTTTTTTTCTTTTCCTAAAAACACTGTTTTTTCTGTGCTTTTTTCAGGGCAGGGAGAAGAATGGTGCTTGGGATATGATGCAGGTCTAGAAATTATGGAAGAGAGTTTTAAACACTGCAGGAGGATTTATAAATCCTTTATGAAGCTTCCCTGTTCCTCAAACTACCTTTAAAATCCATTTCTGGCTCTTTGTAATTTCTACAGGAGCCTCCCATAGAAAACACAATTTTCGAAAAAGAAGCACAGTGAGGTGAAAAGAATGTCAAGAATGATGGAGAAAGGTGAGGGAAGGTAGGATAGGTGCTGGAATTGGTTTCAGAGCTCCCTTGGCACCTACTGTTGCTTCCTGTAGTCCTCCTGTAAACCTGCAATACAACTAGAAATACATTTTTCTTTTTATTCTTCTCGTTTTTTTTTTTAAAACAACTAGGGCGCCTCAGGGAGGTTTTCACCCTAGTTTCCTACCTTGGGTGCCTCAAAGGGAGGTTTTCACCCAGGGATCTTATTTTCTTTCTTCTATTTTTTGACACCACCAGGATGCCAGAGGAGAGGTTTTCAACCCAATGATGGGACTCAAGCGCCTCATGGAGGTTTTCACTTGAGTCCTTATTAATTTTTTTTTTATTTTTTTATTTTTTTCTTCAGTGAGTGGGTGAAGTGGAGGCTAAGACATGCTCCACTACCATCACTAACTTATTCAATCCTTTAATGAATTCTCACTTGGAGAGGGGTTTCTTGTAGATTTTCAACTAGTGTCCATTGACAAGCATGGGGATGGCTTCATCGTCAATGGTTTTGATCAGAACTGAACCATTGTCATTGCATTTCTCCATAGTGTAGGGTCCTAGCCATCTTGTCCTCAGCTTGCCCTTGAAATCTTTATACCTTTAATCATAGAGGAGTGCCCAATCTCCCTCTTGAAATTGCTTCTATTTGATGTTTTTGCCATGACATATCTTCCTTTGAAGCTGAAATACCTCTGTGTGGAGAAGGGCCTACATTCTGTGTTCATCCAATCCATTAAGCTGGAGTAATCTTTCTTTTTGTGCATGGCTAAGGTCTAGGTCCAGCTCAACTGCCATCCTTAGGGTGTTGAATTCAATTTCTATTGATAGCAAAGCCTTCTTCCCATAGACCATCTCGTAGGGTGTGAACCTTGTAGTGGTCTTCCATGTTGTGTTGTATGCCCAAGTGGCCTCAACTAATCTGTCCACCCAGTTTTTTCTACTGCTGCTCACTACCTTTGTCAGAATCCCTTCCAATGCTCTGTTAGTGACCTCCACCTACCCATTGGCTTGTGGATGGTAAGGGGTGGAAGTCCTGTGCTTGATTCTATGATGTGTGAGCAGGTATTCAATCAGATTAGAAGTGAACTGGCTACCTTGATCTGTGACCAACTCTCTTGGATACCCAAACTTGTAGAATATGTTCTCTCTCAAAAATTCAGCTACTTTTTCCTCCGTCCCTACTTTAATTTCTTTTGTCTTTGCCCACTTTGTCAAGTAATTGGTAAACACAATGATGTACTACTTCTGTTTTGAAGGAGGGCTGATAGGCCCCACAAAGTCCATTCCCCACTTCTCAAATGGTTAAAGGTCACTTGAGGCTACATAGGAATTTCATCCTTTGGAGTAGGTTTCCCCATCCTTTGACACCGATCACACTGGTTGGTATATCTCCTTACATCCTAATGAAGAGTGGGCCAATAGTAGCCTGCTTGCAGTATCTTAAAGGCAGTTCTTTTTTCTGCAAAATGACCTCCACAAGGCCCATCATGACAAGTTAGGAGGATGTCAAAAAATTCCTCCTCCCTTACACATCTTCTCAAGATATGATCTAGGCCAAGTTTGAAGAGATTGCCCTCAATCCAGGTGAAAGGGGCACTTTACCTTACTATCTTACTCTTCTCTTTTGAGGATAAGTGTGGTGGGAACTGTGCTAAAACCAAATAGTTTTCTATATCAGCAAACCATGGAGAGAGTACTGAGATAGAAAACAGGTGTTCATCTGGCATTTGATCATCCACCTTTCCTTCTTCACTTGCAGGAAAATTTATTCTAGACAAAAAGTCAACAACAACATTTTCTTTACCAAGCTTATCAACAATGGTCAAATCAAACTGCTGCAGTAAAAGAAACCATCTAATAATGCGAGCATTCACATCTGGTTTGTTCATTAAATATCTAATTGCAGCATGATGAGTGTGCACAAAGGTTTGATAGCCGGTGATATAATGTCTGAATTTGTTTAAGGATTGTACGACAACTAGGAGTTCCTTCTCAGTTGCCGTATAGTTCAACTCTGCCTTTGACAAGTTTTTGCTTATAAAGTATATGGCATAAGGTAAATTTTCATCGACTTGTCCCAAGGCTGCTCCTATTTCTTTTTTCGAGGCATCCGTGTGAATGTGGAAAGGTAGGGCCCAGTTTGGGCCTCTCAAAATTGGGGCAATCACAAGTTTGCTTTTCAAGGTATCTAGGGCTTCTTGACATTTTTCCGACCATATGAATTTGACATCTTTACCCAAAAGACCAAACACCGGAGAGGCTAGCTTTCTGAAATCTTTAATGAATCTTCAGTAATACCCAGCTAAGCATAGGAAACTTTTGACATCTGTCACCTTTTGAGGAGGTGGGACCCATTGGATGATGGCAATTTTGTTGGGGTCCACCTGCAATCCTTGTTGAGATATTGCATGCCTAGCACAGTCGCTTCGGTCATGAAAAATTCACATTTTTCTGGACTAAGGGACAGGTTCATCTCAATACACTTGTCTAGAACTTTTCCTAGGTTAGATAAAGCTTCCTGAAAATCAGAGCCATAAGGAGTAAAGTCATCCATGTATATCTCTATTGCATCATGAACTAATTCGGAGAATATACTCAGTACCGCTCTTTGGAAAGTGGATGGAGTGTTACACAAACAAAAAGGAAGGACTCGGTATGCAAAGGTACCCCAAGGACAAGTGAAAGTGGTCTTATCTTGGTCTTCTGGGCTAATTTGAATCTGATTGTACTTGCCAAACCCATCTAGGAAATAGAAAAACTTTTTCCCTGCCAGACCGTCTAACACTTGATCTATGAAAGGTAAAGGGAAATGGTCCTTCTTAGTGGCTTTGTTCAATTCTCAATAGTTGACACAGATTCTCCACTTACCATTTTTCTTTGGCACTAGCACCAAAGGAGAGACCCATTCACTGTCAGAGATGGGATAGATGAACCTTGCATCAAGCAATTTCTGCAGTTCTTCCTTAACAATATCTTTAAGTGCTGGGTTCATCCTCCTTTGAGGCTACCTGACTGGCTTGCAACCTTCCTTGATGTATATATGATGAGTACAAACTGAAGGGTGCACTCCCTTCATCTCCTTATAACTCCAGGCGAAGGCATCTAAGTGCTTTCTCAGCAGGCTACACAGTTCCTTCTCCTGGGAAGTGGATAGGGATGGATTGATTTTCAAGGTTCTTTTTGGACTGAACTCTATATTCTTAACACGGAGAGAAGTGGAGTCGGCCACACAGAGATCAGTTGAGGGGCTATTTTGGGTTTCTCTTACTATGTCCTCTAAAGGTGATACACTGGGAGGTGGATTTTGAATCAAATTTTCAATCATATCATCCTCATCTTGTTGTTTTCCTCCCATGGCGATTTCTAATGTACAAAGCGGTGCAGAATAAACTTCATCCTCATCTTCCTCCTCCAACTAGAGAGGTAGATCATGTTCTAATGAAGGTTGGGCAGGAGGATATAGGATTAACTACTTGGACATATGCCCATTCTTTATGGTCATGTTCCCAACTCGACAGTTGATGTAAGCATCGACGGTAGCCAACTAGGGTCTTCCAAGAATGAGAGGATGCCCAGTGAGATTTTCCTTGGGCTGGAGAACTAAGAAATCAGCAAGGTACTCCCAAGAATCAATGGAGACCATCACATCTTCCACAATCCCCTCAGGGGTTAAGGTGGAGTGGTCTGCTAACTGTAGCATGGTTATGGACTTCCTCAAGGAGCCCTGAAGGTTGAGTTTGAGCATTGTTTCCTTTGTCATCACATTAATGGTAGCTCCCAGATCAATCAAAGTATGTGGAATCATGGTGCCATTGATGTGGACATCAACTAATGGGCTTCCAGGGTCTAGATATTTTGGACAGATTACCTGCCCCAACATCAGGTCGGACAGTTGCCCTATAACATTGATGGTTGGGGCATCTCTCTTGCACCTTTCTAGATGCCTAAAAAACTTCTATTTAATCAACCTATTGTAGATAGGCACATCCTTTATGGATTGGAGAAGTGGTATCTTTACACATAGATGTTTCAATTCTCTTAGGAGTTCAGTTTCTTCGGGGGTAGGTTGGACTATCACGGATAGTCTCTCAGGAAAGGGTGGAATTGCTTTTGGCTCACTTTCCTCTTTATCTTCCTCAACCTCCCTAGGTGGAGGCTGACTATCTGGGAGAACTTTCCCAGATCGCAGGTTGATCTCCTCAATCTCCATAGCATAAGTTAGGCATGATGGTTTCCCACTATACACTTGTTGAGCCTATCTGTTGTTCGGGTTCAGATTCGATTGGGTAAGCATTTGGGGTTGCTTTGGAGGAGCAGGAGGTAATGGTTGTGGTTCGGCAAGTGGTGGAGGAAAAAGAGCGGGGAGAGAGTTGTGTTGGGGCCTCCACCCCTGATGAGGTGCATTCCATTGAGGTGATGGCTGAGCATAGGATTGAAATGAATGGTTGGCTGGTTGGGCATGATATTGAGATGTGAAGGACCAAGGAGGAGGTGTGGACCAGGAAGGATGAGCAGGGGGACCCCAAGAAGGTATGGAAGTGACTTGGTTGGGGTGGTAGTATGCCTGGGATGTCCCTTGCATCCCCTGCTACTATGGTCTAGGTCCATGCAGCCTTCTTTGGTTTATGTAATAGAGCTGTTTAGTGACTCCCTCAGCCCCTTGATATATAGATTTAAGTCCAGGTAAGGAAGGGCACTTATCTGTGGAATGATTTTCTTCACAAACTGAACAAACCTCTATGGATTTCAATGGGAATTCATTCCTAGGATGCCTTCTGGTGCATCTAGGGCAAAAGATGGCCAAAGCCCTCTCTGCTTCCTTTTGTTTCCTTTTGATATGCAAGGTATCCATTTGCATGGCAAGAGTCTGCGGCATCTCACTCTTGAAGTCTTCCAACATGTTTCTAATTTCTCCTTTGATGGATGAGTTAGAGGAAGAGGTATTGGCTATGGGTTGACTCCCCCTACCTTTCTTTCTAGCAGCTCTAGAATGGTTTCTAAAAAAAGTCTTTACGTCTTCATATGATAGTTGGTAGATGTCTCCCCCGGCTAGTAGATAGAGGGTATCTAAAAGATGTTCCTGAATTCCCATGAGCAGAACCATCTTCAGAGACTCAGGGTCAAGTGTACATCTGGCCCTTTTGTAACTGAGTTGGAACCTCTCCTCATAGTCTTCCTGGGACTCATCACTTCCTATAGTCATTCAGAAAATTTCTTCTTTAGTATCTTTTGATCTACAATAGTCTCGATACTTGTTGTTAAAGGCTTGTTGCATCTGAGGCCAAGTTGTGATACTATTGCTAGGTAATCCCATGAACCAATGCAATGCTACATCCTTGAGAGTAGAAGGGAATAGTTTCAACTTTTTCTCATCTTCTACATAGTCATAGGTTCGATAGATAACAACAAACTCAAACAAGAAGGTGTCAGGATCTTCTATAGTCAGACCATGGAAATGAGGTAGGGCGGAAGGGCTTATATTCTTCATTTTGGTGTCCCCATTGGTCTCCCATATGGGAAAGGTACCCTCTATTCTTTCTCCATTCCCCCTAGCATTTATGTGTTCAGCCATTGGCTCTAAAGGAATGTTTTCTTCTTCTTCTTCCCCTATAGGTTCTTCAAATATGTCGGGTTGTTCACCTAAGGGTTCTTCTTGATCGCAGCCACCGAAGAAGAGAGAAGGTTGGCTGTGTGGAGTAGTGGGGGTGTTGGGCAAAAATTTACCTGAATTATCTCTATTCCTACAAGGCATGAAAGAAAATCTTTTTGGTTGGTTTTTGTTTCATTTTCCCCACACTAATAATACCTGCAAAATTGCAATTGATTGAACAAACAAATTGCAACTAACTGAAATGAGCTTGCTGAAATGAAATTTTCAGAATTGAAGAGGAAAGCAAGGAAATGCAAGACTGAAAGCAAGGAAATGACTATTCTACTTTTGCTGAAATGGAAATTGCAGAATTGAAAATGAAAGCAAAAGAAATGTAGAACTGAAAGAAAGGAAATGTCTATTCTACTTTTGCTGAAATAAACTATTAGCAGAATGTTGCAACAGAAAATAGAAGAAAGCAGTAACCACAGAATACTCTGACGCTTCCCTGGAAACTGTGCCAAAAAGTGGCGAGCACCAGTATTGCAACAATAATGCTGCAACTCCTGGGTTGCCTACTTTACTCTTATCAACCCGGTAGTTCGTAACAAACTTGGAAGTGATGGTGTTGTATGCACAAGTACTAGTTCTTACTGCAGGTTGTCGCTTGGTCAGCCGGCACAAGATCACTAGGAGCTCAAGCCAACTTCTATGGATTCTAGAAGAATCTTTATATGTGATGGAAGGAAAAAGAGATTACTCTACTGATCCTATTCTACTTGCAGAAAGGAAGACTGAAATGTAAAACAAACTAAGAAAATCCTAGTTAACCACTAATCCTACTTTTGCAGAAAACACTATGAAAACCATGAAAATAATGCCATTATCTACTCAAGGAAGTAAACAACATCTACTTGAGCTATTTCTGAAAGTAAATGAGCAAAAAAACATCTTTTTGAATTTTTATGTATTTTTATGTGAAATTTTCATGCATGTAATTTATTTGTTTATGATGTGGCAACGAATAGGTGGCAATGGAGGGTGGTTTTTGGACTTGAGAGGATGTAGGATGGTGTGGATGGGTCCCAGGAGGTCTCAGGTGGCCTTCTGGAGGCTTTTTCCAAACTCGATCTTCAAAAGAAAGCCTACAGGAAAATCTACAGGAGGACAGAGGAAATCTACAAGAGGAAAAACAACGTTCTACAAGAGGCCTACAGGAGGAGGCTGAGAGAAGTTTTCACTATTTTGAAGGTGTGAGAGTGGGTGGAGAAGGTGGATGGAGGTTGGAATGAAGTGTTAGGGCACCTAGGGTCTACCAAGAATCATTAGGAGAGAGAAAGATGATTGTATTTGCTCAAGGAGAGAGAGGAAAGTCTATGGAAAATGCAGGAAACTAAGGCAGAATTGAGGGGAGACTTGGGCGACCTGTAGGGCATGGATAAGATGGATTATGGAATGAATAATAGGCTAGACTACTGCTAGAAGATATCTGTTGCATAAACAACTGACAATCAACCAATGAGATTAAGCAAGCAAGGAAATAAGTGCATCTAAAAAAATAGAGTTTTTGCATCAAAGTAAACTATGATCTATGGAAGAAAATGCTAATAACCATTGCATGAAAGAAGACTATTACAGATAAGGAAATGAACATGATGAAGAAGTTCTAAAGCAAAGAAAACTAGACTATGAACCAACTAGAAGGCTGCAAACACTAGAAGTCCTATGAAGGAGGAAAATCTGTGTTTTTGGGGCAGCAAGAGGGTCTTTGCCTCAAATCATTGTCCCAAAGGGAGGAAGAGAGGCCAAGGCACTGCTGCTAGCCTTTTGAATCTTTTCTTTATCATTGCTTAACCTACTATAGAAAGCATAAATGGAAGAAAACTACTGAATCATCAAAAACAACCTATTCTTAACCATAAAAGGAATGCATCTAACAACAACCTAATCTACAAACTGAAATGAAACATATAAATACAAGTAAAGAGGAGCTTGGCTGCTTGGATTGGGCCCTAACCCAAGAGCTTCAGCCATCTGAGGTAACTCAGTGCTAACTCAAAATGGATTCCATCTTTATTTCCAAAACAATAGCAAGATTACATGAACTGTCAAAATAATAAGCTCGAAGTTGAGTAAAGTTTACATAGGAAAAACTGTAGCAAAAAATCAACAAAAATTTGACCAACTACCTAGTGAGGCCCTAGGCCTCTCTACTTATACAGATGAAGCTCCCAACAACTTCCTCAAGGTCAGGGAGGCTTGGCTCCCAAAACTCGAGATAAACATCAGTTATCCTCCACTTTGGTCAGTTCCCTACTAATGCATGACTTGGCTGCTTGTACTCCGAGCTGAATGAAGGGAAGTTAGAAGTGAGGAGTAATAAATGAGGGGGATTCCCTCCTATAAGTCCTATCCTTTGTCCACTTCGAGTTATAGCTACTATTTGTCCACTGGATCCTTGACTTTGACCACAAAAATCATCAATAATCTGCATTAAACACATATTAGACCTCATGGTATCATAACTAACTCAACTCACTCTATAAGCATAAATATAATCAGAAAAAAATGTAATAAGCTAAGAGAATGGTTGATTTGACTAGGTTAGGAGGTAAAATAAGCCCATATAATTACCCATTTATGAGGCTCATCAGTGAGCATAATTGTGCAATTAGGCCCCGTTGTTATTTCTTTAGAATATTTGTCATGCCATTAGAGTTGATTATATTTCATCGTTTCCCTGGGATACACCTTAATTCAACTTATTTTCCTTCCCAAACAAATTTTAAGAAAAGTTCTTGAAAATTAAAAGCTATTGTACCCAAAGATTGTAACCATTGGACTCCTAGTATAGCATCAACACCACCCATTGGAATGGAAAGCATTGGACTATTCAATACATATTCCCCCATGGTTAGCTTGATAGTATGGCACTTTCTAGAACAATTTATAGCTCCTCCATTTGCAACCAACACTTGACACTATGGTGCTGGATATAGGAATCAATTCAATTCCTTGGCTATCTTACAATGAATAAAATTATGGGTACTACCTGAAGCAATCAACACTATTACATTTTTCTTTTTGATTTGTCCTTATATCTTGAGAGTTTGAGGAGTGGTAATTCCTACCAATGCATTACAAGCTATGGTCAGATTCATTTCTTCTTTCCCTGGAGTTGTTTCCTGGTGTATGGCATATTCTTTTTACGTTTCTTGTTCATTTTCTTCCTCCTCTTCACAATATATGTAAAATAATTTTTTCTCAGCACACTCATGACCTTTAGTTTATTTTCTATCACAATTGTAGCAAATACCTTTTGCTCTTTTTTCTTCCAATTGTTGTGGTGTCAACCTTGTAGGTTGTTAAAGTCTAGGAGAAATAATTACATATTTGTAGTTGTGAGTGGTAGACTTCCTTATTGCCATAATTTTTCTTTCAAATTTTCTTGCCACCCTGAATTCCTTCTCCAATGAGTCGAGTTTCCAAAGAAAAACCTCATGTTAGATGTCATCCTTTAAAGTCTCTATGAAGACATCAATCCTATGCTCCTTTGAAATATAACTTACCCTTATATTCAATTTTTAGAAGCCCTCAAAGTGCTCCTCCATTGAACCCTTTTGTTTGATATTTATCAATTGGCTAGAGAAGGTGTTGCTCTTTGTATCCTCATAATGTGCTATAATGTCCTCCATGAAAATTGACCAAGTGATAATTGGTTTATGAGAAAATTTCCATTGATACCATATAAATGATTTTGTTCTAAATATAAAGATGCAATGTGTACCTTTTATGTGTTCAACACATCATGTAGATCAAATAATTGCTCCATCTATAGTATCCATGTCACCATATCCTTGCCATCAAACTTCTTCATATCTATCTTTGGAATGTGGTTAGTCTTCAATCCAATATGTGAGTCTCTACAATCATAATTTGTATTCCTTTTATCCTCATCATGATTTTCGTGGAGTACCTTGTCACCACTAGGGAGCATTTCTTGTAGAAATTTTGTCAAACCTTGCTTCAAATCTTCCAGGTCCCTTTTCAAATCTATTTTTAAACCATCCTTCAAACCTTCCATCGTGACATTCATAATTTCTTCCATCTTAGCTTCCAGTTCATTTTTTGTTACTCTTTGTGACAGTGAAATTTGTTGCATTTGATCTCGCAATTTTGATATATCATGCTGCATTTCTTCCTCTTCTTCATGTGTCATAGAAGAGATTTATGGTTTCTTGCTAGGTGTGTCCATTTTTTTTTCAAGGTATTTTGAATTAAAACAATGATATCTATTCTTCACTATGCTCTTTGAATCACTTCAAACTGACTTTTCAAACAAAAGGTATGCAAAAGTTAAAAATTACACACTTTTTTCTTGTTTTTTAGGAGCTAGATATTGTAGCTGTTGTACCTTTGTAATTGTGAATCTCCAAGATATTAAATTTCATCTTGTGAATCTCCAAGATATTAAATTATTTCCAACCCAACAAGTCAGACCAAGATTGGATTATTCAAGAAATATTTATCCCAATCTCCCACGACGTCCTAATTATATACTGGTTCAGTAGAGCGAATTTGTATGGAGTGCCACATGTCACTATTTTGACCTTCGGCCCTGAACATGATACCAAAAAACCTATATTTCATCCTATTCCTCTAAATTTTTATTAAAATCAAATCCGATGCTCAGAGAGAAAGTTATGATGATTTTCCCTACATCACTTGTTTGAGATGGAGTTATGGAGCCTGCAAAAACCCTAATTTTCTCAAATCATATCTCCGAAAATATAGCGAGAGAAGATCTAAACTTCATACAAGATGTTCACCAAGATTTTGGTTCCACGTGGTTGTAATTTTAGCTTTTGAAGCTTCGTAGAAAAAAATTTATAGCGAAACTACCACAATGACATGTTTGAAGCAACAAAACCCTAGAATCCAAAGCTCTTATACCAAATGTTATGCAACTAGCTCACAAATAGATAGACCTATGAGTTAAAAATTATCCTCTTCAAGGGAGAAATCTCCTTTACATTACATAAATGAATAATTATTCAATGATACAAAGGAAAATACCTTCTTTCTAGATATAGGAGTCTAAGGGGTCACAATATAATCAAAGCCTACATAACAATAACAATGTAAGGGAACAACAATAACAATAGTGGGCTTCTATGGGGCACAATAATAACAATATGGGGGACTACGTGGAAAAAAAGTTAACAATAAGGAGATACACTACTATTATAGGATCCTAACAATTTCATACCTCAAACACGTTGATATAATTAGCAACATTTTCAACATCTTCTTCCTTTATTTTATAAAATTCATCAATATATTATTTTAGTGACATAGATTTATGTGTAATAATATGCAATTGCTTAAAAGATTAAATTGGTAGTCGTTAGAGAAATTTTGAATTCTAAAATCGGCCTTCCAAGAAATATTATAAAATAATAGTGGAAATAATAAAATAAGATTAGATTACCTCATCAAGTTTTGAAGGGAAAAAAGAAAAAACTACTTTTTCAACTCGTATTTATAACTTATCTCCCTACAATTTTACTCAAATTTCAAGCAAGATTAATCATTGGATCGAAAATTTTATTTTTCATCCAAGGTTTACCCAGTTGCATACTTTTGATGGACCTTACTACACGAAAAATGTGAAATACATGAAAAAACATGATTGCAATCACATTTTTTTTCACGTATTTCACATTTTTCATGTATTAGAGTCCATCAAAAGCATACAACATTGGTACTCCTTAGATGAAAAATTAAATTATTCTTCCAATGACTACTCCCACTCGAAATTTTAGTAAGATCGTAGGGAGATAAGTTAAAAATATGAGTTGAAAAAGTAATTTTTTTTAATTTTTTTTATCATTTTATCCTTTTACTCCATAACAATGAATGATCCCCCATTGTTGACATCATCATATTGAATCCTATTGGTTCTTATAAAGTTGATGTTTGTTGTACATTTTTGTTTTAAGGCCCATTTTTTACCTCAAAATTTCTCTAATGCTTTAGGCATGAAGTTTCCATTATATTTAACAACCTTTCTTTCCTCGCTCTTAATCTCTGTCTTGTCTTTCTTGTTTTTGTCTACCTGTAATTCCTCCCATTATAGGGTTTCATGACCTTTCGACCTAGCCATTGCATACTTCACTCTTTTTTGTTCATCCACATCTTCGTAATTGAAGTACTTGTCCATAGAATTAATTCATCCACCATCTCCTCAACATTTAAATTTCCCTCGTACATTAGTACCTCCATTTTAGGTTTGACACTTACTCTCGAAATTATTCTCAACATTTAATCCTCTATTGATTCCTCACCTTTTCTTCTTCATTAGAAGTTCCTTCTTCTCTTTCATTAACATCCTCTATGTCAGCTCCTCTTCTCTAAGCATTTTCCATGGCCTCCAATCTCATTTTGATGTGCCTAATATCCATTTGCAAAGATGAATTTTTATAGGGCTCCCTCTACCTCCTCTTTCTCCTCATTGTATATGTGCCATCTCTTACTTATTCAAAGAAAATGCCTACTCTGATACCAAACTAATTGTTAGGAAACCAACTCACAAAAAGATAGAAAAGATAGATCAATGCCTTAGAATTCAACCTCTTCGAGGGGGCAACCTCCTTTACATTATACAAATGAACAATTCTTGGATGATACAAATGAAAAAACCTTCTTTATATATATAGGAGTCTAAGGGGTCACAATATAACCAAGCCGACCTAACAATAATAATATAAAGGCACAAAAATAACAATAGTGGGATTCTATGGGGCACAATAATAACAATAAGGGATACAATGACAATAGTAATGGGGTCCAATCACTAGTATTATAGGGACCTAACATGGCCCTCTCCTTCAAAAAAGTGTTGTACTCAACGCTTGAGTAGTTTTGGATGCTTCTGTATGAAATTCTCATCCTCCCATGTGGAATCTTCAACGAGTAAGTTCTTCCACTTGATGAGATACTCTGAAACTGATCGATTTCGTGGTCGTCGAGTTCTTGTTTCTTTGACTGCTTCAGGTTCCAATATGATTTTTCCTTCCTCATCAAGTTCTGGTAATATTGTGTGAATTGGAATCTTGTCACCTATAACCTTCTTTAAGCATGAAACATGGAAAATTGGGTGCACTCAGGAAGCTGCAGGAAGCTACAATTTGTATGCCATAGTACCTATCTTTTGCAACACCTTGTACGGACCATAATACTTTGGTAATAATTTATTATCCTTCTTAGCTTGCTTGAGGGACATTTGTTTATATGGTTGTAGCCGTACAAGTACCCAATCACCTACATAAAAATTTATTTCACTGCGATGTTGATCTACCTGCTGTTTCATTCTATTTTGCGCCAAGGTGAGGTTATCCTTTAAGAGTTGGACAACTTGTTGTTGATGCTTGATGTGATCTTCCACTGCTTGAACCTTAGAATTTTCTCTTAAATATGATGTGATGGATGGTGGATGATATCCATAAAGTGCCATAAATGGGGTAATTTTTGTTGCAGTATGAAAGGTAGTGTTATACTACCATTCAGCCAGAGGCAACCATTTGACCCATTGTGCTTGTTTATCAGATACAAAGAAACGAAGATATCCTTCTAAACATTTGTTTACTATCTTAGTTTTCCCATCAGATTGAGGATGATAAGATGAGCTATGAGCTAACTGAGTACCAAGAGAAGAAAATAATTCTGTCCAAAAATTTCCAGTGAAAATGGTATCTCTGTCACTTATAATAATCTTTGGGTTTCCATGTAGCTTTTGAATTGTTTCCATAAATGCAGTAGAAAATGTACTCGCTTTAAATAGATGAGATAATTCACGAAAGTGTGCATACTTGGTAAGTCTGCAAACTACCACCATGATAACACTCTTTCCTTCGGACTTGGGTAAACCTGTGATAAAATCCATTGAAACCTCCTCCTAATGTTGGCTTGGAATGGATAAAGGTTGTAATAGTCTTGGGGTCTTAATTGTTTCAAATTTATTTTGTTTGCAAACCAAACATTCTGCCACAAACTTTTGAATATTTGATTTAAGGGCCATCCCAAAAAAAATCCTTCTTAACCCTGTGGTAGGTTTTTAGAAAGCCTGAGTTCCCTCCTAAGGGAGAAGCATGCAATTCCCTAAGAATCTTTTGTTTGAGTTGGGAATTCTTACATAGGTATAACCGATCCTTGTACCATAACGAATCATTTTTCCAGCTAAATGTATCAGATGTACTGGGATCTTGTTGTATCTTTTGAATGAGTGCCAACACTTCGTCGTCATTCTTCCATTCATCCCTTGCTTCATTTATCCAATCTGGTTGGATAATAGAAATGGCACAAAGAAATGCTTCCACATCCTCATCCTTTCTTGAGAGTGCATCTGCCACAACATTTTGCTTCCCTTTTTTGTAGATGATTTCAAAGTCATATCCCAACATCTTTGTGACCCATTTTTGCTACTCTTCTGAAGATAATATTTGTTCTAAAAAGTATTTAAGACTACCATGATCTGTTTTTACTTTGAAGTGTCTTCCCATTAGGTAGGGTCATCATTTCTTAAGTGTTTTTAGTATTTCCAGCATTTCCTTCTCATAAATAGCTTTATGTAAATACTTTACTTTGATTGGATGACTTTTAGGAGAAATGGGCCTTTCTTCTTGCATTAAAACCACACCAATTCCATTTCTTGAGGCATCACATTCCACAATAAAGGATTTTGTGAAGTCTAGCGTAGCTAAGGCTAGTGCTTGGCACATTGCCTCTTTAATATTTTCAAAGGCCTGGGTTGGGTTGCTTCTGAAGTCCATGCGAATACATCTTTCTTCAATAATGTTGTTAGAGGTGTTTCTATTCTCCCATAATTTTTAACAAACTTGCGATAATGCCCTGTCAACCTGAGAAATCCTCGTAGATGCTTTATGGATGTGGGAATTTTCCATTCCTTAATGGTTTTAATTTTTCTAGGGTCTACCTTAACACCTTCATGAGATACGATATGACCTAGATATTCCACCTCTTGTACTCCAAAAAATGTTTGGATATTTTTGCATATAATTGTTTCTCCTCCAATAGTTTGAGCACCATGTCAACATGTTGGACATGATCCTTTCAAGACTAGCTATAGATTAGTATATCATCAAAAAATACTAACACAAATTTTCTAAGGAAGGGTTTGAAAATGGAATTCATCAAACCTTGAAACGTAGAAGGTGCATTAGTAAGGCCAAAAGGCATGACCAAAAATTCATAATGACCCACATGAGTTCTCAATGCTGTTTTTGGAATGTCTTTAGTCTTCATTCTGATTTGATGATATCCTGAACGAAGATGCAACTTGGTGCAATAAATTGATCCATGAAATTCATACAATAATTCATAAATGTTAGGAATGGGAAATTTGTCTTTAATAGTGAGCTTGTTGAGCTCCCTATAATCTGGACACATACACCATGATCCATCCTTCTTGTGAACCAATACTACTAGAGAAGAGAAAGAAATTTAACTAGGTTGAATTATACCAGCCTCTAGCATTTCTGCAACCATACGTTCAATTTCACTCTTTTGGACATAAGGATATCTGTAGGCTTGATGTTTGGAGGAACACTTCCTGGAATCAAATTGATAGCATGATCATGATCATGAATAGGTGGGAGGCCTTTGGGAGTCTCGAATACCTTGGAATGATTGTCCAAGACTTTTTGGAGATCTTTTGAAATGGATGGTTTCGATGTGGGAACCTCTAGTGAACATAATTATGCAATTATGCCTCATTGTTCTTTCTTTAGAAGCTTTGTCATTATGTTAGAACTGATTATCTTTCCCGGTTTCCCTGCGATACCCCTTAATTCAACTTCCTTTCCTTCTGAAGAGAATTTCATGAAAAGTTCTTGAAAATTAAAAGCTATTGTACCCAAGGATTGTAGCCATTGGACTCCTAGTACAACATTAGCACCACCCATTGGAATGGAAAGGATGCTTTCCATTTTTTTTCCAACCTGAATGCCTTCTCCAATGAATCTAGTTCCCAAAGGTGAACCTCATGTTGGATGTTATCTTTCAAAGTCCCTATGAACATATCAATCCTATGCTCCTCTGGAATATCTTTTACTCTTATATTCAATTTTTGGAAGTCCTCAATGTGCTTCATCATTGAATCCTTTTGTTTGGGATTTATCAATTGGCTAAAAAAGTGTGTTGCTTTTTGTATCATCACAATGTGCTATCATTTCATCCGTAAAAATAGCCCAAGTGACAATTTGTTTATGAGAGCAAAGCCATCGATACCATACAAACTGATTTGGTTCCAAATATAAAGTTGCAATGCGTATCTTTTGTGTGTTTTTCACATTATGGAGATCGAAAAATTGCTCCATCTATAGTATCCATGTTCCGGGATCCTTGCCATCAAAATTCCTCATATCGATCTTTGGAACATGGTGGTTCTTTGATCCAACATTAGAGTCTATGAAATCATGATTAACATTTATTTTGTTCTCATCATGAGTTTCCTTTACTACCCTTTCACCATTAGTAAGCATTTCTTGTAGAAACTTTGTCAAATCTGTCCTCAAATCTTCCATGCCTATCTTCAAATTTGTCTTCAAATCATCCATATTATCTTCCACACCATCCATCTTATCTTCCACGTCATACATCTTAGCTTCTATGCCTTTCTTTAAACCATCCATCTTAGATTCTGTTACTTTTTGTGTGAGTGGCATTTGTTGCACTTGGTCTCGTAATTTTGATATATCATGTTGCATTTCTTCCTCTTCTTCATGAGTCATGCTAGAGCTTTCAGGTTGCTTACTAGGTGTTTCCATTTTCTTTCTTTGGGGCATCAATTACCGATAATAATTCTTCATTATGCCCTTTGAATTCCTTCAAACTAATTTTTCAAACCAAGCTTATGCAAAAAAAAAAAAAAAAACAACACACCTTTTTTTTTTTTCACTTTGTAGGAGTTTGATATTGAATATAATGTATTTCTGTAATTTTTTATCTCCAAGGTATGGAATCTCTTCCTGCGGTAACCCTCTGAGCAATATTTCTAACTCCAGAAGTCTAATCAAGATTGGATTTTCCAATGAAGATTTATGCCAAATCTCCCACAATGACCTGAGTATAGACTTGTTCAGTAGAGCGAACTTGTACGACATGCTGTGGGTCACTATTTCAACCTTAGGTTTTGAAAATGGTACCCAAAAAACTACAGTCTGTTCTCTTTCGGTAACTTTTGATGAAAATTCAATCTGATTCTTAGAGAGAAAGTTATGATGATTTTCGCAAGGGGACCTATTTGGAATATAATTCGGGGGTCTGCAAAAACCCTAAATTCCTCAGATTATATCTCCGAAAATATAGTAAGACAAGATCTGACATTCGGAGCTAAGGTTTAGACCGATCTCTTATCAAATGGGTTTTTTGTTTAGCTTCTGAAACTTTGTAGAAAAAAAGTTATAGCGGAAATTCCATGATGGCCTGTTTGGAGCAGTGAAACCCTAGAATCCAAAGCTATGATACCAAATGTTATGAAACCAGCTCAAAAAAAGATAGAAAAGATAGATTAACGCCTTAGAATTCAGCCTCTTCGAGGGGGAAACCTCCTTTACATTACACAAATGCACAATTCTTGAATGATACAAATGACAAAACCTCCTTTCTATATATAGGAGTCTAAGGGGTCATAATATAACCAAGCTAACCTAACAATAATAACATAAAGGCACAAAAATAACAATAGTGGGATTCTATGGGGCACAATAATAACAATAAGGGATATAATGACAATAGTAATGGGGGAATCACTAGTATTATAGGGAACTAACACTAATGATGAATTAGACAAATGCTACACCCCTTTGTGATAGTTTTACGCTATCACTATCTATTTTCCTGTCTCTTACAATAAATTGTTGGTTGGATCTTAAGACACAACTCCACATTGTTGAGTGTTTAGCACCAAATACATTTTATATCACCAAAGGTTTAAAACCTTTATCATCCAGGCACTATCATTGAACTCTACACAAGACCAAGCATCATAACTCAACGCTTACCAGAATATCAGTTTTTTTACAAATAGTGCTTTGTATTTCTGCCCTAGTATGATAGCAATAGTCGACGAACAATTCAACATCCCTTAGGACCACAAAAGGGTTAACCTATTAGGATATTTGTGGTGATATCATGAGAACAATTTATCAAAATCACAGTATAGTATCACAGTGTAAAGGACTATTGGTTATCCAAAATGTTTCTCTTATGACTTATCCATCGGTTGAAAATAACAAACACCATATATTAGGTATCGACAAATCAAGGAATAAAGAAAATAATTTCCAAAAATGTTGTTGTCGACATGGAACCATGTGATGGAACTGCAGTAACAAAAGGATGGACCCCCAAGGATGGAACTTAATGGGCATTTTTCCCATCATAGGGCATTTTGGTAATTTTTAACGCCTATAATTTTTAAATAATTGTTTTTCCAATTGTACTTGAAATGGTTGAAAACATATTTTTGACCAGAAACTATTTCTCAAAAACGTCACTAGTGCCTATTTATTTTCACGAGAGTTTCTAGCTACCTGTACGCTGGCATTGTGCATCTTGACATCTACTCTAAGTTGGTATAAATGCTTAAGTTACTCACTGAACGACGTGTTGCGCAAGGGCAATCGGCATTGGGCATCTATAATATGTGTTCATTGTTCACTATTGTGATACAAGTACAGCTTGTAGGTATTCCTTTACACATGGCATTGTTGACTCTTGAGTCTTGAAGGTTTAGATTGAAATTGGAAGTTTTAATTAGGCCATCATTGACCAACCCATTTCAAACAATTGATAAAATTTCATGCAAAACACGATTGATAAACTCTAATGCAAAACATAACGTAATTGTGAGTTAATTAAAACACAACATAAGTGTAAATTAATTAAATGCATGGTAGCGATCATCCTGGAAAGATTGAAAAAAAAATCCAAGACATGAAAATTCATGTCAAACTTGAAACCAAATCACACTCCAAGAAGGATTAAAGTAAATAATGGAAATAATTCTATTATCATTATTTACTTTAATCCTTTTGTGAACATAGAGGGCTAATTTTCTCTCGTCTCCTGGGATATCACTAAGAAGAGGCAACATGTATCTGCAACTGTCGAACAACAATATTCACTACAATGAAAACTGGTGAAGCATAAGAAAAATGAACTGACATTGAAGTGCTATTGCTTTTCATTTTGGTTCAAGATATATAAAAATGGCTACAGGCCCTGAAGCCCCTTCTAGATTTGACAAAGATAAGTTTATTGGTACGGTAGATTTGGAAATGGAGCACAAAGTCGAGCTTTTCAATAAGCTTACTCAGACTTGCTATGCCAAATGCATTTCAAGGAGATATAAAGAAGGTGAACTGAACATAGGAGAATGCAATTGTGTTGATTGTTGTGTTGCCAAATACTCACAGGTTACTACTATTATAGGGCAAGTTCTTAGTTTAGGCAGGCCACATATATAAATTCAACTACCAGTCAAATGTCTTGGCCAATTGATAATTTAGGAGAAGGGAACATCCAATTTTTATTACGAGAGATATTATGTGTGTAGTTTGATTCTTTCTTTCTGATGTACTAATAAATCTTTGCCTTGTATTGTTTTGAACCATAATGGAATGCATATGTGGTTTTTTAGTTGCTTTCTAAAAAGTTACTTGAAGTAACTTCTCTTCATTAGCATATTTTCTCTATTTTGGGACAGGAACTTGTGACACAAGTAATGGAAATAAATTTAAGAATGAGAAAATTCATTTGGATGTTGGGTGGTTTTAAATTTGTATACCAACAAAATTGAAGGTTCACATCATATTGAAATCGAGGCTTGCTGGAATTTGGATTGGAGATTAATGTTCACACTTTTTAACCTATTTTATTTTTAGTTTAGGAAATACTATACAATTGAAAATACTAATTAGGTTTGAAAGCATACCATAAAATGATTCAACAATTTTAGGATTACCATAATTTTTTAGAAAAGTCATAGAAAATAGTCGTAACCTATTGTTGCAAATTCTATAATAATGAAAATAAAGTATACATGGCTCTACAAGAGGTGAAAAATAATTCAAACTAGGACTTAGTAATCTATTTGTTGAGGGGAAAGAAATAATTTTTGCATCCTTGTACTTTTTTATGGAATTGATGACAATAATTGATGCCTCAAGATTCAATTAATCTTAACCATCCACAAATTTGATCTCAATTGCATATGTAGTAAAATAATGATAAGAATTGAACTACTGAATGGTTACTCTTTTCTTCCAAGAATAGAATATTTCATTATTCACTAGAACTGGAAAACAAACCTCTCCTTCTCATGACTAATAGGTCCATTCACTTTGGTTATGCCTTAATCTATCCATTCAAAAATCATAGGGCATTTTGCCAATCATAGGACATTTTCAACTTTATTATTTTTAACCATTCCATCCCTGTGGTTAAAATATGTAAAAATAGTAAAGTTGAAATTAAAATTGATAAAAATTGGAAGAACATTAAACATTGCATTGGTAAATCATACAATTTTTTTTTTAATAATGATTAAAAGAAAAGAAAAGAAAAACTATATCAAATTAATGAAGATCAAAAAAATTAGTATGACTGTGAAAAAGAAATCCAAATTCCAACTCGTAGACCCCAATGGTTCAAACCTTATACTAGAACCTTACTACTGGAAGGTTATGGTTTAGTAGAATGGGAAGAACTTGGAAAACATTTACATTTGTTAATTTACCGTAAGCTAGGTTCGGGTCTAGTAGAATGGGAAGAACTTGATGGAAAACATTTACATTTGTTAATTGATAGTAAGCTCCGGAAAACATTTACATTTTGTTAGAGAGTAAGTTCGGGAAAATATTTACATTTTGTTAGATGAAATTAATGTGTTGTGTTTATAAACTAGGGTAGATCCATCTTAAATACGGATCTAACATGATCCTCAATTTTCTTCAAATTGTATAGCTATTTTATTTTTATTTTTTAGATTTTTTAAGATTTGTATTTAAACCAACATAAACAAAAACAGAATTACACATCATACTAGGCAGTAAAATCATACTAGAGCATAGAATAAACCTCTCTGCTCCAACAATACCAGAGAAGTGACCCTATCATTTCTTAGTATTTGTTGTAAGTCTAAATTCATTGTGTAGAGACTTAATAGTAAAGGATATCATTTCTTAGTATTTGTTATAAGTCTAAATTCATTGTGTAGAGACTTAATAGTAAAGGATACACGAGAGGGTTATCCAGTCAATGGACATATCGCTATCACAACTGCTGCAAACTTTTGCGATGAGATGCGTGTAGACCAAGAGTTCCTACTTTTCTTGCGCTCCAAGTTACCTACCCATCAATCTTCTCCCTTCTCTGAGGTATAAAACCACCAGTATCTCTTCATTGAGGATTGCAGGTGTGCACTCAACGATCTCCATGCTCTTCCGCTCGTCGCTGCCAATTTCTGAAATTGTGTTTTGGTCATTTCAATTAACTTGGGAATGGCATCTGCGACAGCACTGTTGGCTATGGCATACGCCAACCGAGCTCTGTACGCGCAACAAGAAGTCGACAAGGGATCGAATATGAATGAATCCATGAACAGCAGCGCCAACAAAGAGAAGGAGCAGAAGAATATGAAGAAGAAGCTGCTGTTTGGGGGTTGGAAAGTTGGTTCTGATGAGGATGATAATGTAACAGTAAAGAAGCATGACGTTTCTGACAAAAAAATCTGTGAGCCTTGAGTCGCTGTACGTTTGTTACCCTGTAAATCTTGAATTGCTGTACGTTTGTTATCCTATAAATCTTGAATTGTTGTACGCTATAACTGAGATTCGGCATCTCAGTCCATGACTTTGAACTTGTGGGTCTGTACTTATTAATGAAAAATACACATGGAACGGTTTGAAGCCGCTAATTCTGGTGTTAAATTTTGTTCTGTGGCTTTGTGAAATTCATATATATATCAAAATTAAAGACTAGTTTTAGTGAAGTTTTTTGGAAAATTTTCCAGTTTAAATTCTCGAAATTATTGAAATCACAGGGTTGATGGGTAACCCTTGTCCAATTGAAGTGTCTGGGGTTTTTCAGAGCGCTGAATCTATATATTCTGTCTAAAAACCAGTTTAAATAACACAAATCAAGATGTCACCACAATTTTTTTTGAGCCACACCAAAAGTCCAAAAAATCACACTAAAAACAACTCCAATTAAAATTAAATGTTCAATTTGATCAAAAATGGTTTTGCAAAATTTAATACTCAATTTCTATTCTAAACAAGTCCTTTTTAAAATTAAAGAAAAAAAAATTGTTCCTTACAAAAAAACTAAAATAAAAAAAATATACATAATCATTAATTTTAATACTTTTAAAAATAAAAATAAAAACAATATCCACTGGAGTAAAAAACAAAACTAAACATACATACTAAAAACATTACGAACTCTTTGGTATTGAGATGTATAATTTCTTGGTATTGAAATGTGGTTTTAAAAAATATTTTACTTTCAGCAATAAATAAAATATTTCAATCACAATATTATTTAAAAATTAAATAAAATAATTGAAAGTAAAAACAAAATCTTTATATTTTCTCTTTGTGGACTGATAAAGATGTTTAATTTTCTTTTTAAAATATTTTAGTGAGATCTTAAATAGAATATTTGAATATCCATATTAACAAATATATATAACAAGGCTATGCTAGGTTAGATGGGGAACCCACCACCCCTCCAAATTGGTTATTGTAATTGATGCATGTTAAATTAGTCACATGCGGGAGGGAGGACTGGGAACAATCTAGAATATGGGCACGAGTTAAGTTTTGGTTGATGCGTATTGCAATGGATTTGTAAGTTTCGTTATGGGCATTGAGAGGGTGGAAGAGGTTATCCTTTGATTGCACAGGTTGACAGTATGTTCGTGCTCATCCGGGCATGGCATCTTGCAATGGAGTCTGGAAGCACTTCGGGGGATAATTGAAGCGATGGTGAGTACTAACAAAGGTACAAGCTAGGAATTGGGGATCTGGGAGAAAGGAAATCTAAGCAATTTCTCTCTTGCAAGTTGGGCTCATTACTAGTGAGTAGAATCTTTGCATGATAGTCTGTTAGGAGCATTTGGCTTGCATCCCTGCATCCAAAACTCTGGTAAGATTTTCCGGGCCTACAATTTGATTTATTTGTATAATTCTTATCATTTTTTATGAGCTTTCATACCTTGGGTCAATAGGTTAGTCTTCGTCGCTTCTTGTTGAATCTGGGAGTCTTGAAATGTGGGATTTCAAAGTCTATCAAAGGAAGTGGGTTTGTAAACCCGTGTTCAAATCTTTTATAAGGTCCAATTGGACTATTGTTTGGTTTTATGGTTTTGTTCCTCAAATTTGGGATGCTCATTCCTTTTCTGTTGTGAATGGTCAATGGTCTGAGGGCTATGTTGGGATTGGGATTTTTAGCATGATTTATGGGTCTCGATGGTTATTTCTAGAGTTTAAATTATGAATCCTCAATTGCTGGTGGTGGATTCATTCAAAGGCCATGGCAGAAGTTTCAACACGCTCTCTACTTCGCGCCTTACTTAAGGGCGGTTATTTTAGGGGTCTTAATGTGTTATGCGTTATTGGTGGTTTGCCTGAGTATCTTTGTGTAACTCGATGTCTGGGTGGGGTTGCGGAAGTTGTTTTAGGCAAGGGGTTTAAGTGTCCTCTTATGGGGGAAGTTTTGGGGGTGGTCGACCTAACCATGCGCTGTCTCGCACAATTCAAGCCGGAACGGTGCTGTGAGCCGGAACAATGGGATTATTGTGGCTGGCTGGTGTGACGGGAAATTTAATTGTTTAAATTTATGTACATTAAATTATTGATTGGATGCTTGTAAGCTGACGAGGTGCCTGCAAAGTATATGAAAAATTATACTTAACTAGTTAATAATCAATTAAATGCTACAATATTTTATTACTAATTTATCATTATAGAACGTGGACTCACCACTCACATGTCATATAAACATAATTAAAGATTTAATTTTAAAAGTATTATCTTCGTTAACATCACAGGGATGTCCAACTAGTTTAGTAATTTATGTAACTAGCTCACAAATACAAGAAATCACACCATGCTAGATATAAAACAAACCAATCATTTGAGGAATATCGTTTCAAGTCCTAGGGTTGCACACCAACTCCCACTGGATCCCCGGGTCATTATTCCTCCACACAAGGCCCTCAATCCACACAAGAAAATAATTCAATTCACAGAAATGTAAATACTTTAAGAGATAATACAAGGACCTATGAAACTTTACAAGAAAAAAAATTGATTCGTAACATAAACTTACAGAAATGTAAATAGACTTACGTTATTCAACATTCACACATCTACGAAACTGCAAGTGCATCCTAGCTCAGGGGTTCATGCCTAACTGGGAGCACTATAGGAAGAAATAAGCTTTGCATGATGACGAAAACAGACAACATTGTTCATATGTTAAATCGTCCAAAGAGTTTACAGAGTTACAAAATGATAAACTAGCCGCAGTAACAAATCAAAGTCAGTATTACAGCTAACCTTGTTTGGACAATTACATAGGTATATAAAGTCTATCAGAGCTCAACTCAGGCTAATAATCATGAATTGATTGTTATAATTGTGTGACCATTCATTACAAAAATACAACAAAAGGACACAATCATACAACCAACATTACATATATGAAAATTATCTCCTTAAATAAGGAGATCCCCCAATACACAAAATATATTCTAAATGACAAAAATAAGGATCACCTTGGTTGGACTATTCATGACCATAAATATCTAAGATGGACTTTGACTATCACGTCATTCTCGTTGTTGGTAACTACCTTGATGGTCTCTTTTGGTAAATTTGACTTGATGCATCAAACCAACATGTTTTGGTAATCATCGATTATTCTTCTTATGACTTGTTCAAAAGAGTTGCAATGCCCCATAGTGATTAGGTAGAAGAATACGCTAAAATATAGACTATATTAGTGAAGAAAAGCATATAATAATGAATAATCACCTTAGTACTCGAGACTCGTTAAATGCATGAGATTGATAGGAAAAAAAAATAATGTATAAGGAAATGAAAGACAAAATGGAGGAAAATGGGTCACAAAAGGTGTTTGGGAGGTGTTATCACTGAAAATTCTGTTGTCAAAATTTTTTTAGCCTAGCTTAAAGACAGGGTGTTTTCGCAGCGCATGAATTCTTTTTTAGCAGTTTCGCAGCGCTGCCTGTTTAGGTGATTTCGTAGCATGCTACGAAATTGGGATTTGTTCAAGTTTTCCGTGGAGGTCCAAATCCTATCATGCCTTTTGTACACGGGCTACAACTGCTGTGGATGAGGTTGATCTGCTTAAAGGTCTAATGTCAGATCTTTCAGATAAGATTGAAGATATCAAGGTTTACATGGTTGTGGGATCGTGTACGTGTCAGTGATGAGTTTTTGAAATGTTAAAGATTGGGTAAACGATACTAGCTGTTCGTGTATTAGTTCTTCCATCGACAGAGAACATAGACACCTGATTGACATTTGTTTTTCTTTGGCAGAAAATGGGGTCGTATTAGTCAAGATCATTCCACCAGCACAATGATGCAAACGGTATTGTGATTGTATCTGCTAGAGGCAAAGCAACGGATATGTAAGCAGTTTTTATTCTTGTATGTTATTCCCCATGCCATCCTCAACTAATTCAGAACTCCGAGCCTCTGTCCTGTCATATACATATCCCGAAAGTGGCTCTAAACAAAACGATTAAATGGGTCCAAATGAATGTCACTTTGATTCTTCTTACTATGTCCCTTACTGACCTAAGCATTTTGTTTCATTTTCTCATGAAAATACTTCTGCAAGTTGAGAGTGCATAACCGTTGCCCCACTTGCAGACATGAACTGGGGAATATAAGATGTATGGCTTTTGAAAGGGTTGCAGAATCTCTGGAACTTCCTTGCAGACATCGAAAGCTTGGTTGTCACGACATATTCACATATTATAGCAAACTCAAGCATGAACAACAATGCATGTTCAGGCCTTACAGTTGCCCTTACGCGGGTTCTGAATGCTCAGTTACTGGGTACATGCCAGCGCTTGTGACTCACTTGAGAAATGATCACAAGGTGGACATGCACAATGGCTGCACCTTCAATCGTTGATATGTAAAACCTAATCCTCAGGAGGTGGATAATGTAACATGGATGCTGACGGTATTCAACTGTTTTGGTCAACAAATCTGTTTGCACTTTGAAACATTCCAGCTTGGAATGGCCCCTGTGTATATGGCCTTTTTGCGCTTTATTGGTAATGATAATGAAGCAAAAAATTTCTGCGTGGGGGAAAATGGACGAAAGCTGTGTTGGCAAGGAATACCAAGAAGCATTTGCGACAGCCATAAGAAAGTCCGGGACAGTCATGATGGTTTGATTATTCAGAGGAAACTGAGGGTCACAGGTCGTATATGGAAAGAACAGAGATGATGCTATGAAATTGTCTTATTGGTAAATCCTACTAGATAGTGGGTCCATGACTCATCGTAGTCTAATCTACCTCGAATTTGGAGTAAAATTATTAATGAAAGGTTTGATGTGTTCATCCATTTTGAGTCTGCAGGTGATGGAAGCATTTGGTGTTCGCATGCTCAAATCTGATGCAAAAATCATCTATACATACAGGCGTTTTGACCCCTTGGAGCCGTAACAGGAGACCTGTATTACAAGGTGACAGTTGGTGGCGGGGTCGTGCTGAGGCATATCCGAAATTTGTTAATCTACCTCCTGACACCCTGCGAAAAGGACGTGTCTATCAAGCGAAACGGGAAGCTGCATATTTTGCTGTGGTGTTGCGCCATTTGCCGTGTGTGGTTATTTCTGTTAAAGGAACTGAAACTCCCGAAAATCTTGTGACAGATGTTCTCTGTAGGGAATATGCGCTGTCAAAGACAGATTTGGATGGATTGCTTAATAGTGATATCCTTGATGATAATGTAAAGCAACGTGTTTCCACGATTTTTCCGCATTTTGGGCAGCTCGAGATCCATCAGGTGTTTGGTCGCCTTACCAATTTATCCGAAGGGTTCCAGGCCTTGATGATATCTCATTAAAGATAATTCATGGTGGAGTTTGTTACGCCGATGTTGTATGGACCCGGAATGAACATGATGATTCAGAGTATCCATTGATGCCAGGGCATGAAATTGTTGGAATTGTGAAAGTGAAATTGGTAGACAAGAAACTAGCAATGCGAGTCATGTTTCAGAAATGCATCTTCAAGCACCAGCTGACAGACACCTTATCTTAATTCCAGAAACTGATGCATTCTGTAAAGTAGCGCAGGGGATAGCTCTTGTAAAGGATTCTATAACAGTATCGAATGAAACTTCTAAAAAAAATCACTGGGGATATAAGGAAGCGTTTGCTTCTCATAAGCATGCTTTGGGGCATGGCAAACATGAGATTGAAGTTTGTAATGGCGCTGAGGTTCTAAAAGATGGCATTGTTTTTGACTCACCTTGTAACACTACCGACAGTGAACCAAATGATTGATGCGTTTTTCTCAGTTGAAGGATTTCGCAGTGTTAATGCGACTATGGCTGTCAATGATAATTTCTGCCATAATGATGAACCTGGTTTAAAAGATGAAAGCCTGGGCATGGTTGAAGAACCCATGGTAATTGATGAGAGTGTTTCTAAGGTTGATGCCCCAGTAACTGGTAATGAGAGTGCCTACAAGGCTAAGTTCATTGAGGCTGTTGAAGAAAGGAAAGTCAATATTGGGTTTCTAGTGACAGTTGATGAGAGCGCTTGCAATGTGAAAGACACTGTAGCAATTACTCAGGGTGTGTGTATGGTTGATTGTCATGTGGCTGTTGAACAGAGTGTCTGCAAGCTGGATGCTTTTGCAGCTGTTGATGCATGCACCAACATTGGGAAGTCTAAAGGTCGAGGAGGCCGAAGATTCAATCAAGGTATTGGAGAATAGAAAATCTGGTTTCTTATATTTCCTACAGGATGTCTGATCTTTTCAAGATAAGGATGTGGAATTGGCACATTTCAATAGAAGGAAGTAGGTTATCATATGTACAATGTTTTCCAGAACCTTCAAGCGGTTGAAGGAGCAACCTCCAATAGCATCATTTATAGTTCAAATTCAGACCTTGGAAGGAAATCATCAGATTTTTAACACATCCAAAAGTAATTGACAAGGTGGTCAAAAACAGTGAGGATTTTGTTTGGCAGGTGGAATTGCCATTCCATGGAAAAATGATCATTGATGTGGAGCTTCCAATTATTGTCAAACATTGCTTTTGCTTTCATTCCCTCATCTTCTGCTGTGCTAATTGCAAAGGAAAGTAAAGTAAAAAGCGAAACACCAACAGATTGATTTCATAGATATAAGTGAAGACCAGAAATTTGAGCGAAAGGCCAATGTGGATTATTTAGTATTTCGTTCAGATGTCAAGACAAGACAAATCTGGTGCTCCTTTTTCAGGAGATGAAACTGAAGAATGGCAACAGTAGCTATTCAATTTTGTGAGGAGTTTAGAGGTAGACTGTGTTTTTTTAAAAATCACACAGCAGTTTCGTAGCGCGCTACGAAACTGCTGTAGGTGGTGATTTTAAACGCACAGCAGCTATTGTGATACTGTGAGCGGGAGTTGAGGAAGAGAAACACCTGTATATCAATACCACTTACAGCACATCAGAAACATGGCAGCATTCCATACTTGGGGTTATTAAAAGAGCTGGGACATGTTGCTGAATTTTCGAAGGATGGTAGGAGACAGGGACCTTAAAAATAGGTGTTTTGATTCTGATGATAAATGAGCCATCAGCGCTAACAGGTATCCAAAGTCAGCGTTCCTTGCATCTTTAGCTCAGCCATCTCAGCCTAACTGAAGGAGGACAGCTGTCAAGGATCCAAGAAGAATCAAGCATACGAGGAGAATGGAATTAGTGTTTTAGTTTGATTAGGATTTTGTGTAATTACAGCTCAGCATGTTTGTAATTAATGAATTAGTTAAATAGCATGTAGGAGTAGTTAATAGGGCCTTCGAGCCCATTCTAGAGAGAGAGAAATAAACAAAGGGTTGGAGATTTTATACAAAAACAGAGTTTATTTGGGCCAATGTAAAGACTTATTACAGTAATAGTAAAGCAGTGGTTGTTTCTTCTCAAGATTCTCAATGGATTATATTGTTCAAATATGATGGTGGTTTATTCTCTCAATGTTCTTTTACAACCTTGTTATAGCATAATCACTCAGAATTCATTTTTAATGCTCTGACTTCCTGTATGTTTGGCAAGCTGTGGTTTATGTGAAATATGTTTGAACATCTGATGCAAAGAGCCTTGACTTCCATGAAATGACTGTGATTTTGTTTACTAAATGTGTGAGACTCCATAGCCCAATGAAGACCAATTTGATATGTGTCCAACCAGCTTTGTTTTCATGAATGTGTGAAGAGTTAGCCATCTGTTGTTGTGAATGATTTTTATCAAAAGTTTGTGAGAGAGCCCTCTCTGACTAAGGAGGCTAATCCTTAGTCTAAAGTCTGGTTGAAAGAGTTACATGAAATCTTAATTGGTTGCAGCCCTTAGTACTGATTTTGTGATAACATTTTGGTGCGTCTGCCGGGAGTCTGAAGTCTATTCATTCCCGAAATCAATGGCTGAACTTCTGAAGGTAGCAGGAGCTCAGGCATCATTTTGAGGCTGCAAAACTACCTTGGCGACTCCACACATCAAAGAATAAATTAGAAGGTGACTCCACTGCTAGAAGATCAGTAGCTTGATGAAGTTTCAAGATGAGTTCCACTGCAAGAATGAATGCCAGGTATGCTCCTATGAATCGGTCTCATATCCCTGGTTTTCCAAATCCTATGCCAAAGGTTGATTGGTTAGATGATCTTCCAATATTCAAAGATGAAAAGAAGGACAATGCTGCTCTTCATTTGGTTAGGTTTCATATGCATGTACGCAGTCTTAAGGTTCATTTCCCTGAGGATTGTCTCATGAGGATGTTTATGGCCACTTTAGAAGGAAAAGCATGGTCTTGGTATAAAAGTTTGGAGAATGGTTCATTATCTTCTCTTGCTGATTTCCATGACGAATTCTGTGAAATGTATAAAGAAGGTTATCCTTCCTTATTGATGCTTAAAGATTGCTGTAGCCATTCTTTAAGTCTTATTAAGTATTTAGAGGATGGTTATGATGATGATGAATTCACGGATGAAGAAATTTTAGAGGCTCTTCATAACAATGCATTTCAGCACCAAGAAGAAAGTATATCATCCCATGAAACGCAGCATGAGGAGCAGCAGGAGTTGACTTGTGAAAACCATGTTTCATCCCTTGATATGAATGAAGAGATGCAGCAGTATTCTGAAGATGAAATTGATTGCACACAGCAAGAAGAAGTGCTGGAAGACAGCTTCTACGACCCTCAGGCAGAGGAAAAGCTTGCTCAATTTTGTAATTCCTTGCAGCAGCTTACTCCAAATAATAATCATAATAGTGAGGAAAATTCCATTGTTTGTTGGAATGATTCAGAAAAGCAGTTGGATAGCTTGTCAAATAGAAAAGTGGATAGCACATCAAAGGGGTCTTGTGTGGTTGAGAATCAGTGGCCTGAAAATGAAGAGTGTTATCATGATCATTATTCTCAGAAGTTTTCTATGGCAGAACGCAAGGAGATTATGCTGGTTCCTTTCTCTTTCACGATTGAGGAACTGAACACTGTGGTTGAAGATCAGTTTGCACAGCTGGAAAGTTACAAGGAAAAACAAGCTGATCATGTATTCTGGGATCCTGTAGCTGATTACATGGAAGAGTTTTACTCTCCAGTATTTCAGTTTTTCAAAGAAGATCAGAGACAATTTCAGTGGCAGCGGTCATCACAATATTATATTGGTTCTGAACTCCGATGCAGTCAAAGAAGTCAAATATCAGATAAAACAGAGGATTGGTTACATTGGAAATTTCATATTGATTGAGCAGAAAGAAGTTGAAATGGTTAGGGTAGGTAGGTAGAGGTAAATGCAAATAAGCTCAAGGTTAACTGAGCATTTCTTTTTTTTAGTAGATGTAGCTTTCTTTCTCCTACAGTCATGCTTGTCAAGCAAATTTCTGTTTGTCATAAACGGATAAGGCACTGGACCTGCGAGTTCTTAGTGTACCACAAGGGCACACTATCCCAAGTGGAGCCACTGTTATCACTGAAAATTCTGTTGTCAAATTTTTTTTAGCCTAGCTTAAAGACAGGGTGTTTTCGCAGTGCATGAATTCTTTTTTAGCAGTTTCGCAGCGCTGCCTGTTTAGGTGATTTTGTAGCATGCTACGAAATTGGGATTTGTTCAAGTTTTCCGTGGAGGTCCAAATCCTATCATGCCTTTTGTACACGGGCTACAACTGCTGTGGATGAGGTTGATCTGCTTAAAGGTCTAATGTCAGATCTTTCAGATAAGATTGAAGATATCAAGGTTTACATGGTTGTGGGATCGTGTACGTGTCAGTGATGAGTTTTTGAAATGTTAAAGATTGGGTAAACGATACTAGCTGTTCGTGTATTAGTTCTTCCATCGGCAGAGAACATAGACACCTGATTGACATTTGTTTTTCTTTGGCGGAAAATGGGGTCGTATTAGTCAAGATCATTCCACCAGCACAATGATGCAAACGGTATTGTGATTGTATCTGCTAGAGGCAAAGCAACGGATATGTAAGCAGTTTTTATTCTTGTATGTTATTCCCCATGCCATCCTCAACTAATTCAGAACTCCGAGCCTCTGTCCTGTCATATACATATCCCGAAAGTGGCTCTGAACAAAACGATTAAATGGGTCCAAATGAATGTCACTTTGATTCTTCTTACTATGTCCCTTACTGACCTGAGCATTTTGTTTCATCTTCTCATGAAAATACTTCTGCAAGTTGAGAGTGCATAACCGTTGCCCCACTTGCAGACATGAACTGGGGAATATAAGATGTATGGCTTTTGAAAAGGTTGCAGAATCTCTGGAACTTCCTTGCAGACATCGAAAGCTTGGTTGTCACGACATATTCACATATTATAGCAAACTCAAGCATGAACAACAATGCATGTTCAGGCCTTACAGTTGCCCTTACGCGGGTTCTGAATGCTCAGTTACTAGGTACATGCCAGCGCTTGTGACTCACTTGAGAAATGATCACAAGGTGGACATGCACAATGGCTGCACCTTCAATCGTTGATATGTAAAACCTAATCCTCAGGAGGTGGATAATGTAACATGGATGCTGACGGTATTCAACTGTTTTTGTCAACAAATCTGTTTGCACTTTGAAACATTCCAGCTTGGAATGGCCCCTGTGTATATGGCCTTTTTGTGCTTTATTGGTAATGATAATGAAGCAAAAAATTTCTGCGTGGGGGAAAATGGACGAAAGCTGTGTTGGCAAGGAATACCAAGAAGCATTTGCGACAGCCATAAGAAAGTCCGGGACAGTCATGATGGTTTGATTATTCAGAGGAAACTGAGGGTCACAGGTCGTATATGGAAAGAACAGAGATGATGCTATGAAATTGTCTTATTGGTAAATCCTACTAGATAGTGGGTCCATGACTCATCGTAGTCTAATCTACCTCGAATTTGGAGTAAAATTATTAATGAAAGGTTTGATGTGTTCATCCATTTTGAGTCTGCAGGTGATGGAAGCATTTGGTGTTCGCATGCTCAAATCTGATGCAAAAATCATCTATACATACAGGCGTTTTGACCCCTTGGAGCCGTAACAGGAGACCTGTATTACAAGGTGACAGTTGGTGGCGGGGTCGTGCTGAGGCATATCCGAAATTTGTTAATCTACCTCCTGACACCCTGCGAAAAGGACGTGTCTATCAAGCGAAACGGGAAGCTGCATATTTTGCTGTGGTGTTGCGCCATTTGTCGTGTGTGGTTATTTCTGTTAAAGGAACTGAAACTCCCGAAGATCTTGTGACAGATGTTCTCTGTAGGGAATATGCGCTGTCAAAGACAGATTTGGATGGATTGCTTAATAGTGATATCCTTGATGATAATGTAAAGCAACGTGTTTCCACGATTTTTCCGCATTTTGGGCAGCTCGAGATCCATCAGGTGTTTGGTCGCCTTACCAATTTATCCGAAGGGTTCCAGGCCTTGATGATATCTCATTAAAGATAATTCATGGTGGAGTTTGTTACGCCGATGTTGTATGGACCCGGAATGAACATGATGATTCAGAGTATCCATTGATGCCAGGGCATGAAATTGTTGGAATTGTGAAAGTGAAATTGGTAGACAAGAAACTAGCAATGCGAGTCATGTTTCAGAAATGCATCTTCAAGCACCAGCTGACAGACACCTTATCTTAATTCCAGAAACTGATGCATTCTGTAAAGTAGCGCAGGGGATAGCTCTTGTAAAGGATTCTATAACAGTATCGAATGAAACTTCTAAAAAAAATCACTGGGGATATAAGGAAGCGTTTGCTTCTCATAAGCATGCTTTGGGGCATGGCAAACATGAGATTGAAGTTTGTAATGGCGCTGAGGTTCTAAAAGATGGCATTGTTTCTGACTCACCTTGTAACACTACCGACAGTGAACCAAATGATTGATGCGTTTTTCTCAGTTGAAGGATTTCGCAGTGTTAATGCGACTATGGCTGTCAATGATAATTTCTGCCATAATGATGAACCTGGTTTAAAAGATGAAAGCCTGGGCATGGTTGAAGAACCCATGGCAATTGATGAGAGTGTTTCTAAGGTTGATGCCCCAGTAACTGGTAATGAGAGTGCCTACAAGGCTGAGTTCATTGAGGCTGTTGAAGAAAGGAAAGTCAATATTGGGTTTCTAGTGACAGTTGATGAGAGCGCTTGCAATGTGAAAGACACTGTAGCAATTACTCAGGGTGTGTGTATGGTTGATTGTCATGTGGCTGTTGAACAGAGTGTCTGCAAGCTGGATGCTTTTGCAGCTGTTGATGCATGCACCAACATTGGGAAGTCTAAAGGTCGAGGAGGCCGAAGATTCAATCAAGGTATTGGAGAATAGAAAATCTGGTTTCTTATATTTCCTACAGGATGTCTGATCTTTTCAAGATAAGGATGTGGAATTGGCACATTTCAATAGAAGGAAGTAGGTTATCATATGTACAATGTTTTCCAGAACCTTCAAAGCGGTTGAAGGAGCAACCTCCAATAGCATCATTTATAGTTCAAATTCAGACCTTGGAAGGAAATCATCAGATTTTTAACACATCCAAAAGTAATTGACAAGGTGGTCAAAAACAGTGAGGATTTTGTTTGGCAGGTGGAATTGCCATTCCATGGAAAAATGATCATTGATGTGGAGTGTTACACTAAAAAATGTCACCATGACCACTTACAGTTAGTATGGCTCAAATCAACAGTCATGCTACCCTCTTAGGCAAGTCTTATGCCTCTGTTATCCATCTCAAAACTCAAAGAAGAGAGAAAGTCTTGTAAAAAATATGTTTATCTCTGGGGTCGCAGGTTCTCTCTAGCCTCACCTGCGGGGACGCTGACCATGTTCACAAAAGGTGCGTCCTTGGACGCTCTGTATGTTAAGGGACAGGTGCGTCCTTCTGTAAAAGGCAAAATGCGCGAGTTTCATCTTAAAAATGTTACTTGTGGTTACTTCTAGAACTTTCTAGAGGTCGGTTTGATGATTTGGATGCGCCTCCAGTTGGTTCATGTATCTCTATTAAGGGGGAACTTATCCCATCAATAAGGGAGCTATCCCACCCAAAGAGGGGGATTATCCCATTGATGGTGGACCTGAATAACCTCTTTACAGCACTATAAATAAAGACATTGAGCCAGAGGGAGGAGAGGTTGGAGCTATACATTTTCTTTGGGTAAATGCTGCAGGAATTAGGACTCCCATTTAGAACCTTGTGAGGAGAGATTGTCTTTGCTTGATTCTACTTGGAAGTGGGTGAGCTTTGTCAAAGTAGAGGAAAACCCTTGATGGACCCTGGGAGGAACTTGCACAACACCAAGGCCAGGTTGTAAGAGTTTCTTTGTTTCGTTATTAATACAAACTGGTTTATTTTTCTCAATAGCTTGTGTTAATGAGTTATTTCATGTGTTCCTTGGTCTGCATGTTGAATATATGTTTTATTATATGAAATGCAAGTGCTTGGTAATTGTTTGATTGTTTGTGGTTGCAGGAATTGACTTGAAGGAGGAGCTCATCCGGATCGGCAAGGACGGACTACAACAACCGCGTTTTGGAATAAGGTAAGCCTAAACACTTGTAGTTTTCATGTTTTAAAAGGTATATTTAGAGAAAGATCACTCCATTTTGTCTTGTTTGTCGCTAGAGAGTTTAGACTCCTAGGGAGGTCAGTTGTGTCCGCACAAACGACTTTTTCCGCCACGACAAATTGGCGACTCCGCTGGGGAATCCATTAATGAGAGAGTCTTTTCCTTTGTGTGAACTTTGCTCTGTGAAAATCACTTTTATTTTCTGGTTTTTGACTGTGAGAATTAGTATTTGGGTGGCTTAGCTTCAGATTTAGTTAGATTTGGTTTTTCTCAACTTTTCCAGAAGGACGCACCCTCTGAGTACTGCACAGTGCGTCTTTGGACGCGCTGTTGCCGTTTGCACAGAGCGGGACCGCACCTGTTATAACGGGTTTCCTGCGTCTTCCTGTAAAATTTAGGAAAAGTCCATTTTTTGCTTTAATTGCTTTTAGATTTTGATTTTTCTTAGTGTTTTCTACCCAGATCCTTTAGTACCCTGTCAAGAATTTTCACCTAGACTTGTTTTGTGAGCTTTGAGTGTTTTAGTGGATTTCAACGAAGTTTAGGCCTAGGGTTTGATTTTTCAATAGGTCCTGTAGTGACTTTGACGGTAGAAAGTTGTCCAGCCTTAGATCTCTCTGGTTAGTCAGCCTTCTTAGAAGTCGGGCCTGTCGTAAAGTCTCCTTGTGTGAGCAGCTTGCCATTTAAGTTGTTTTGGGTCAAATTTCGAATTACTTGTTTATAAAGTGTTGATTTCCATTTTACAAAAGAACAAAAAGATTAGAGTTTTGTTTTGACTAGTTTTTGGTTCTGCAATAAGCTAGTCCTTGATTTGATTGTGATCAAGTAAAACACCTTAGAATAATCATTGTTGGTTTTGGCCTCGTTAAGATTGCTTAGAGTAAATTTACCTTTTAGTTTGCTTATGAGTGCATTTTCATAGATTTTAATAGTTGTTAAGATTGATTTTTTGTTATATTAGATTTATTTGCTTTATTAAAAGAAAAATACAAAAACATCTTCTTTAAAAGTCTTGTTTCAAGTAGCTTTTTGTTTTTGAAAGAGAAAAAGAGTTTTTTCGTGCATGTAAAGAGCGGTCATGTTTTTTATGCTTGGAAAAGACAAACGAATTGTTTCTTTGATTGTCTTCAATTAAGAAGTTGCTTTTTAAAGATTGCATTCTCTCAACTTTTTAGTTAAGCAATTCATCGAAAAAGTAAAGTAGTGGGTAAATCATCCTAGGTGCATTTTGTAGTGGTTTCGAGTCGAGTCAACACACCACTGGTTTCACTTCCATCACCTTTTGACTTAAGAAACAACCTTAAAAGTAACGCTTAAATTAAAATCAATCTAGTAATTTTTATTTTTCTAGGGCTCTGAAACACCAACATAGCTTAGGCTAGGGTCTTGGAGTAGGTGAGTACTTAACTCTCCAAGACTACAAAACCAAACAGATAGTTTATCTTGAGTAGATTAAATCCAATTGTTTCAGTTATACTCTGGGAAAGCTCCTCTTAAAGGAGAAGCACGAGCTCGTGTCCGAACCAGTGAGGGGATCATTCCTCCCTCGTTGGGAACGACGCCAGACAGTACGTATTACAAACGGTAAACCTCGGATTAACCATTGTCGAGGAGCCAGGGGTCACTTATCGGTAAACCTTGGATTGTTGTCAAGGAGCCGGTAAGGGGATTGGAGCTTGCTACTCTGCCCTTGCGTGCTGTCGGAGTTTAGACTGTTCCCCCAGGTGTAATTGTTGTGATTGGTAACTTTAGTGACCATAATCTTTAGGGTTCTACCGAGGTGACGGTGGAGGGAAGGTCCCACTGTACCTGGAGCAGACGTCGGTTATACTCACTTGGATTTTCCGGGGGGTTCACTTCACTTCGAGACGGTTAAAGTGGAGGAACTTGTGCCGGTCTATTCATTAAGCAGGTTGCCGGGGTAACTGTTCCACCCGCCATTTCTGTACTGAATCCTGCGAGGTTGGGCCTAATCACCAACTAGCGCTTTTGGTCCGGAAGACTACTGTTTGTGTGTGGTTTGACGCTCTAGATTATTTAGGCGTGTGCTTCAAATTTGTTTGCTTCTTTAGAAGACTTTAGGTGGTTTGATTTGAAATTTTTACTTTGTTTTCGTGTGTTGTAGTTAAAAATCTTTAATTGTGGCGGAATTACCGAGACAGTCCCGTAGACTTCGGGGCCAGTCTCCTGAAGTTGTTTCTGTGGCCGAATTGTTGAGAAGATCCCGTAGACTTAGGGGATCCCCTCCTCGAGACGACCCGGGTAATTTAGAAGGGTTAAAGGTCCTTGTAACTCCTCCTAGTGACAGTAGAGTAGGTTCACCTGAAGAAGGAGAATCTTCCTTGGTAGTCCATTCAGATTACCAAAGTTTAGAAACAGGTTACAATCTCGAAACTGTTACAGTTTCCGAGCTTGCTGGTAGTTTTTCATCTGCCAGTGAAACAGGCGAAGAACCTGAAATTTCCGAACCTGTTACTCCAAATTCTAGTGTCCCTGATTCACCGAGAATAGAAAGAATTATCACCGAAAATCTACCTTCTGGTTTGATTGCTATAGAAGAACTTGCTCCAGAAGAAGATATAGGTGTCTCTCACCTTGAAGGTCAACTTACTATTGATCTAAGGGAGCGTGAATCCATCTTTTACAGTCCTCCTAGAAGTACTTCTTGGTACCTTGCGTTAACCAATTTTTTAGACAACTCAGTCGGTTTTTCCACACCTCGTACTCCTTTTCCACCCGGAGGTATTCATACTCCCGTAAATATGTCTGGTCAGTCGTCCGTGTTTACACAAAGTCCTGAATCTTTTTTACACGACGGTCCTTCTGTCCCCACTGGGTATCAGTCACTTTCTGGTACCTTTGCGGGGGCATCTCCTCAACCCATTGATCATGGGTTATTTGCTGGAAACAGTGGTAATATACCATTGGGTGTAGGAGACATTTACATGATGTCAGGTTCAGTTCCCGTTTCCCAACCTCAAGGTGGCCAATTACCGCCTGGGGGGCAACCGCAGTTAACGCCTGGGGGGCAACCTCAAGGTACACAAATTGTGTCTGGGGGGCAACCTCAAAGTCAGTATGTACCTATGGTGCAATACTTACCTCAAGGTCAACCTCAGCCTCAATATGTACCCCAAGGTCAACCTCAGTATCAATATCAACCTCAAGGATGGCAACCTCAAGGATGGCAACCTCAAGGGTATCAACCCCAAAGTTATCAACCTCAAGGATACCAACCTCAAGGTCAAGGTCAACCCCAGTATCAGTATTTACCTCAAGGTTATCAACCTCAAGGTCAATACTCAAGTCAAGGTTATCAACCGCCTCAAGGTCAGTCATATGTTCCAAGTATGGGAACTGCACCTTACAATTATCAATCCTACCCTCAATCTGGTTATGGATCTCAGTACCCTCAACCTGTTACGGGTCAGTACCCTGGAATGTTAGTGTGGGATCCCTCACAGGGTCAACAGGTGTTGCAGCCAAGTGTACAAATGCTTCCTCAAGCTGGACAACCCGTAGTTTCTGGTCCAACCCAGCAACCGCAACCTGTCCAGCCCAATGTTCAAGCTTCTGTAGCTTCGGTAGTTACTCAGCCGACAATTGCACCTAGTACTCCATCTCAAACGGCTGCTGCAACTACCGCTACATCTACCATACTTACTTCTGGAGTATCGACGGCTCCAGTTTCTACTGTCCCTGTTACCGCACCTCAGACATCTTTACCGTTGTCTGGATCTACGATTCAAACCACGGTCCAGATGCCTGTAGGTCAGCCTGGTATAAGTACGGTTGTGACTACTCAACCTCAATTTGTTCAACCTCCGTACCAGGGACAGTACCAACCTGGGCAAGCTGTCCAACAACCGGTTTACCAGTATCAACCGTATCCTGGGTACACTTATCAACAACCTCAACAACCCCAGTACGGTCCGGTTAATCCTGGTTTTCCAGGAGGATATAATATCCCAAATGCGACTCCTGTTCCTAGTTATCCTGGATATCCTCCTCCTGGGGCTGGTATTGTGACCCAGAGTTTTAGAGATCCTAACCGGCAGTTACCGTTTATTGCAACTTTAGATTTACCCGACTTGACGCGCCTAACGAACGATCCAATTCAATATCTTCAGTTCTGGCCGCCAATGCCAAATAAGTTGCCCAGTGATATACCCAAGTTCGAAGGTAAGTCTGGAGAGGATCCGTCCAATCATGTGATGACTTACCACCTCTGGTGTGCTTCGAATTCTATCTCAGATGATTCCATCCGCTTACGTCTTTTCCAGCGTACACTCATTGGTCTCGCGGCCAAGTGGTACATTGAGTTACCACGGGCCTCTTTTTACAACTTTAGCCAGTTAGCTACCTCGTTCTTAACTCACTTTCAGTTGCCGGTCAGATACGATAACGGCACGGAGTTATTAACTTCACTAAAACAATCGACGTCCACGTATATTTCTGATCACATTCATGAGTGGAGACGTCGAAGGCGATTAGTGAAAGTTTTTATCCCGGACCAAATCTTAGCTGAATGGTTTGTCAAATCATTATTACCGAAGATTACTGAAGATGTCGCTAAGGCCGGAGTAGTTACTGAGGAGCAAGTCATTGCTCAGGCACAATACCTTGACTTAGTTTACACTCAGTCGGGTACGTTACACGAGAAGATTCCGGATCTTCCAAAGTCGAATCAAATCGCTGCTGCTCCTTCGGGATCTCATGCCGCTGATGGTATGATTGGTATCGTGACTACGAAGAGTAAGAAGAAGTCTTCCAAGGCCTCCAATACTCCAATTATCACTTTGCCTGATTCTCCGACAGGAGAGTCTTCTCCTCCTGAACTTACCGCCGACATTCACGCTGTAGAGTCATCTACGGCCAAATCAAAAAACGGTGGAAAGAAGAAAGGAAAGAAGAAGGCTAAAGCAGACAAGGCTCCAAAGGAGAAAACTGAAAAGTCGGAAACCAATGACGAAAAACGCAAACCTCGATATCCTTGTCTTATTTGTGAAGAGGATCATTTTACGAGAGATTGCCCTCATCGGGCCGAGGTTGTAAAAATAGTCAAAGGTTCTCCCACTCCTGCTGTGTTAAAAAATCCATTTCCAGAGCAGGAGAATAAGATGATAGGTTCTTCTTCGAATGCCAGTGAAGAACCCATTTTGATGATGTCTCATGTGAGGATTGCGACTCGATCGCAAGATTATGGTAGTAAGGCTCCTGTTGATGGCAAGGAAGCAGAATCTTCTCACTCTAACCCATCAACCTCAGCTCCTGGTTCCGATCCACTACAGATCGAAAAACCTAACCCAGACTTAGTGATTAAGCCGCCCGCCAAGGGTGTACTTCGAAGGTCTGCTTTCAATCCACATGCGAGAGCAGCCCAGAATTACAACATTGTTGAGGACTTAGCTGTTTCACCTTCAGCAATGTCGGCACTCGAAGTGCTGCAATCATGCCCAGCACAACGGAAATTGCTTTTGTCGGCTATCGGAGCTGTCGATGTTCAGGACCCGAACCTAATGATCTTTGATCTAGAAAATAGTACACCACGTCTCCCCCATCAAATGGCTTTCCAAATTCCAGTGATAGTAAAAAACAGGCCTATTCATCGGACTGTGATTGATGAGGGAGCTTCTACGTGTATTATGTCGATTCAATGTTGGAGATCGCTTGGTTCTCCTTCGTTGAACCAATCCCCCACCATCCTTAAGGCCTTTGATGGCCGTGGGTTCCGTCCGTTTGGTATTCTACAAGAATTGCCTATAGGGGTTGAAGGTAAAACCGTTAGTCTGGATGTGGAAGTGGTTGATGCCCCTCTAGACTACAACCTTCTTTTGGGTCGAAGTTGGTCATATGCTATGACAGCGGTCGTTTCATCGGTCTTCAGAGTAATTAAGTTTCCACATAACGGTAAGATCGTGACTATTGATCAGCTGACATACTTTTCATCCGACCCAGCCTCTTCAGAGAGTATCCAGCATGTTGGTAAAACGACAATCCCTTATAGGGATGTTGGTGTAGGTTTAGTTAAGGATTCCGGTTTACTGGGAACTTTTCCTCTCCCTCCACTCAGCGCAGATCCTTCGTTTGCAACCATTCATATGATTACATCAGAAAACATTATTTATGATGATCCTTGGTTCGTCCCATCTGACTCTGAGATAGACTCACTCGGTGATGTTATGCCTTTGAGTCCATATGAAATTGCTTATGAAGCTCTCATGTCTTTTACTGACTTTCATTCAACCGAAGTCGACCAAATGAATGTGGTCAGTGAAGAGTCACTTTTCACCTCACCCTTAGAACGGATAACGTTTCCCGAAGTCGTGTCATCTGACGAACAACTTCGCGAAATCCTAAGTGTAGACGATCTACCATGGGAAGATCTCCATCACAGATCTTCGTTTTTACCTAAGGATGATGCATTTGAAAATGATTTTTCATCTATCTTTACCGCTGAATATGTCAAAGACGCTCAGGATCCAACGAAACATTCTGATTCAGAGCTGAATTTAGGGAATATTTCTCGTACTATTCCCATTGATATTTCAGTGAAGCCCGGAATCGAGGAAAACATTCATATAGGTGCCGCATGTACTGAAGAAGAAATCCAAACTTACAAGGCCCTATTCCAAGAATTCCGCGACGTGTTTGCCTGGTCTTACGAGGAAATGCCAGGAATTGATCCTGCCATTGTTATTCATGAAATAAAGACCTACCCGGATGCTAAACCCGTCCGGCAACGGTTGCGTCAAATTCACCCTCGAAAAGCGGCTGCGATTAAAGCAGAAGTCGAAAAGCTGTTGAAAGCAGGTTTCATTTATCCGATCCCGTTAACGGATTGGGTATCGAATATTGTTCCGGTCAACAAGAAACAAGGAACAATAAGAATCTGTATCGACTATAGGGATATAAATCGAGCTTGTCCAAAAGACAACTATCCTACGCCTTATATCGATCAAATTATTGATGATTGTGCCGGAAGTGAAATGTTTTCCTTCATGGATGGTTTTTCGGGCTATAATCAAATCAATATTCTACCTGCCGATCAACCAAAAACGGCATTCATTTGTCCATGGGGGACATTTGCTTATTGCAAGTTACCTTTTGGGCTTAAGAATGCCGGGGCCACTTTTCAACGGGCGATGTCTTATGCATTTCATGATATCAAGCACATTGTGCAACCCTATCTCGATGATTTGCCTGCTCATTCTTTACATCGAGCTGATCACCTTGTCCACCTACGAGCAATCTTTATGAGGTGTAGGCATTATCGAATTCGGTTGAATCCCCACAAGTGTGTTTTCTGTATAGAAACAGGTCGATTGCTGGGATTTGTTGTTTCAAAAGCCGGCATTCGCGTCGATCCCTCGAAAGTCGAGGCTATCATCAAATTGCCTCCTCCTTCGAGTTTGCGCCAACTCCAAAGTTTGCAAGGGAAAGCGAACTTTTTACGCCGATTCATCCCAAACTACGCCGAGGTCACTAAAGGTTTTACACGGTTGTTGAAACAGAACGCACAATTCTTTTGGGACGAGATTGCCCAACAATCTTTTGATGCACTTAAACACGCGTTGACCCATGCACCGTTATTGCATCCTCCCAACTACAACCAAGACTACTTCTTATACCTCGCAGCTTCGCATTCCACCATTGGAATGGTGTTAGTTCAAGAAGATGAATTCGGAGCGGAGCATGTGATATATTATCTTAGTAGGACCTTGAATCCAACTGAGCTAAAATATTCGCATGTGGAGAAATTGGCCCTGGCAGCCGTTCAAGCTGTCCAGCGTTTCCGTCACTACATTCTTCTCCGCAAAACTACAGTTATTTCGGATTGCAACCCTATGATTTATATTTTGACAAAACAACTGCTAGGGGGCAAGTACTCTAAATGGATTGTTATCCTGCAAGAGTTCGACTTGGAGTTCGAGAAGTCCAAGTCTAAGAAATCTTTAGTTTTTGCGGAATTGATGTGTGATTTCCCGAGTGCTGACACAGAGACTGTGGCAGAGGAGTCCATTGCGGACGAATCTTTGTTTCTTATCAGTACTGTAGATCCGTGGTACGGGGATATAATCATTTATCTCCAAACCCAAACCTTTCGGCCTGAAGCTTCCAAAGCGGAACGTCGAAAAATTCGGTTTCAATCCCAGCCATACAAAATTATTGGAGATACACTTTATCGCCGGGGGGCAGACTTAGTTTTTCGACGTTGTTTAACTCACGAAGAGGCTGAGAGAGTTTTGAATGATTGTCACTCTGGAGCATGTGGCGGTCATATGTCTGGGTATGCCACAGCTCAGAAGGTGTTGCGCGCTGGTTATTTCTGGCCGTCTATGTTTAAAGATTGTATCATTGCAGTCAGGAAGTGCCACAACTGTCAAGTGTTTGATCGCAAGATGCGCGCTCCACCTGCTCCTCTCCACCCTATAATTGCCGTTGGTCCATTCGCCAAATGGGGTATCGACTTTATTACTTGTAACCCTCACTCGGCCGGGGGGCATGCGTATATCATCCTTGCGGTTGATTATTTTACTAAGTGGGCCGAGGCGATGCCTACATTCGACGCAAGCGGCAAAACAGCTGCAGTTTTCGTATTCAATCATATCATAACTAGGTTTGGTGTCCCACAAGCAATCATTACTGACCATGGGAGCCATTTTCGAAATGTCATGATGACTGAGCTTACAAGCCAGCTTGGTTTGCGCCACGATAGCTCTACTCCTTATTATCCGCAAGCCAACGGTTTGGTTGAGTCTATCAACAAAGTTCTAGTTACCATGATCCGACGAACCATTGGTGTTCATCGGTCGAATTGGCACAACATGTTATTTTCAGCGCTATGGGCATACCGAACCTCAGTGAAAAATTCAACAGGGTTCACTCCTTTCCAGCTAGTTTATGGCTTAGAAGCTGTGTTACCCATTGAATGCGAAATCCCATCACTTCAAATGGCTGTCGAATTACTTCCAGCTACTTCCGAAGAGGAGACACGTTTATTGTACTTGGCTAAATTAGATGAGACTCGACGTGACGCTACATTGGCAATCGAGACTCACGCGAAACGAATGAAAGCTCAGTATGATAGAAATGTAACCCCTCGAAGTTTTTCGGAAGGAGACCTAGTACTATTATATGATCAAGCTAACGATAAGCTAGGTGCCGGAAAATTCGTTCCCATGTGGCATGGGCCCTACATTGTAAAGCGAAAGCTAGCAAAAGGGGCTTATGAGCTAGTTGACTTTGATGGGGACTCTTTGGGTAAACCCAGAAATGGACTTTACTTAAAGAGGTATTATGCTTAAATGATGGGAATGGAGAAATTTTTAGATAGGTTAGATTTTCTTTCTAGCTAGCGAGTGTGTTAGTTTAGTCAGTGTGCTTAGCTTAGAAAGTGTGGTTTTTCGTCGTTATTCTGGCTTATCTTGGTTTTACTCTTGATATTGCAGATGTCGACGCCTCTCCAAACATATATTGGATTTGCTGATGGTGCTTGTCGTAGTACACGGAACATCTCTTCCGCAGCTTGGGTTATCTATTCGCCCTCTGACGAGTTAGTTTCTATGCATGGGGTAAGCCTCGGTCAAACAACGAACAACATTGCAGAATACAGTGCAGTGATTGAATTATTATCCGAATCTATTTCATTTGGAATTCGACGTTTGACAGTGAGGTTAGATTCTGAACTTGTTGTATTACAGCTTAATAGAGTTTATGCCATTAGGAATCCTGTGTTATTAAGGTTGTTTTTGAGAGTGCGTCTCTTGGAACGTGAATTTGATTACATTGAATATCAACATATTCCAAGGTCTTTGAATACATTAGCAGATGCAATTGCTTCTCGAATGTTGGACAGACATTTACGATAATCATGCAAGTAAATTTAAAAACATTTCATCACATATGTTAAACAAGATAAGCCGGTAATAGTGATATATATAGATAGAAGTGTGTCAAAAAATATATACATCGTCTTCGATCATAGGTTGAAAACACCTTATGATCGGCAAAATGATAGTACAAAAAGTCAAAATGTCACATGTGACTACAAAAGTGACTAGTCAATCACTGGTGGTGCTCTCTGTATGACACCACTGCGCGGGCTACCTTACGCAAAAATCTCCTAAACGGTCCAGGGACCGCGACTACAAAACGCTGAAGTCTGATAGGAATATCGTCCATAGTAGTCTCAGGTATGTCTGCCGTGAGACGCTCTAGATCATGCTCCAACTCAGCTAGTACGTCTGCAGCCGCGTCCTGTGGGGCCGGTACCGGTGCAGCTGGATGTAGTCTATCAAAAGGCCGGAGGTTGGCTGGACGCTGTGGACCAACATCTGCATTTTGAAAAGTTTTACTGTTAGTTTTGAGACGATATATATGAAAAATAAAAAATACATAATTAGAAAACTTGTGAAAATAAAAGTACCTCTGTCGTCCCATTGTTCTCCCTGTGGAAGAACCATGTCCGGATCACCTCTGAAATCCATTCCGGCATACGGAAAGTCCTGTATCGAAAAAACCTGGTCCTCTAACCAGTGAAAGTAACTATCTGAGAATCGAACCACTGTCGCACCCTCGTCAGGATGCCGGGCCATCACCGCAACCCATCGTATCAGCTTTGGCTGCCGAGGACCCAAGATATCAACAGTGAGTTGCTGAGGGATCAACATTGGAACTCTCTCCAAGGCAAAGCTCACGACTATAGGCCCATATCAAAAAGTCTTTAGTCGTCCGTTCTTTGCCTTGGTCAGTTGGCTCTTCATATGAGCCGACACAGCTTCACACCAGTTGAAAATGGTGCCTTGGTAACAGTCAATTGCCATCCGCATTTGGGATCCGGAAGCAATGTGTAAAGCGGCTGCGCCGCAAATTCTGGTAACCGTGAACGCTATGACTTTGAGTTCCGGTAGAGTGATGTGTTTTATCTCTATGCCTTTTGAATGGTGAGCCCCACGTGTGCACCAATCCTCGCGGAGACTATCAAGGGATTGGCCACCCGGCCTAGTCCCCGCAAGACTGAGTTGCTCACCTCTGTTCGGCAAGCCAGTGAGAAAGTATATATCCGAGGGCTCTATCTCGAGCTGGTGCCCTCCTATGTAAAAGCATTGTTCTTGAACGTTCCATCGCTCAACCAGCCATTCCAAGAATCTTACCTGGCCCCTCATGCCCGGTATGGTCCAATATTTGTATAATCCGCATGCTCTTAGGGCATCCAGAGAAGGTTGGTGATTTATTGCAGCTTCATCTTCCTCTACATGCTCTCTTTCTCTCCAGTCTAACATGATTAATGCCCTGCATATCAAAAATAGCAATTAGAAATTGATTTGGGAATTTTTGGTGGTTTTTTGAGGGAGTTGGGGTTTTGAAATGCGCACTTCTCGGAAGACGCACCCCGGCTTTGTAGCACAGGGCGCCCGGACGCAGCTGGCCTGAAGGCGGGCTGCGTCTTCCGACCGTTTTCCCGTATGAGAAAAAGTCGGGGGACGCAGGTCACCCGAAGGGCACCTGCGTCCGCCGAGAGGCGCATTCCAAAACCAAAACCCCCCCAAAAAATGAAACTAAGACCTAAAAATTAATTCTAAACGGATAGAAATGCAGAGTAGGATGTGTAAAATACCTGGATGAGACGGCGTTCGATTCCGACGGTCAGATTTTCCGCAGCGACCACGGGAAGTTTCTTGTCAAAAGCTCCTTTTTCAACCTCCAAAGTCAAACGGTAAAAATGATATGGTAAAAGGTCTTTTTATAGGTTTTTTGGATGAATTAGTTCATTTTTTACCATGAAAAGATGTTTTTCGATGTATTTTTGCCTATTTTAAACAGGTATGAGTAATGTGTCGCTTTTGTGCAGGACAAAGGGATTTCAAGGGAAATTGTAATTTTTTCACAAATAAAATATCAGAGTCATCTTTTAAGCCCTTTTCTGACTCCTAAAACATGAAAAGATTGCCGAGCGTTTCTTTTACACTCGTTAAAACGGAATTAAAAGACGGTCCCCTTTTAGCTCTTTTCTGACCGTAAAATCAGGAAAAGATTGCCGGGTTTTTGTCGTTTCAAACTCGATAAGGAAATAAAACGACGTGTCCTTGATCGCTTTTTACTTTTCAGGTCGACGACACTATTATGAAAGTACTCCTTGGTCGCAAGATCAAGCGGTTCCCCCAGGTATTATTTTATACTTTTTCGGGCTTGAGGGACACAAATTTACGAAAAAGTTCAACGTGGAGTTTCCTTAAGTTTTTCAGACTCTCTAAAATTGAAAAACGCCGAGTTTCTCCTATACTGGGCTCGTTAAACTTTTACAGTAAAGGACCTGTTCAATTACAAACAGGAACGAACCACTCCTTCCTAGGGTTCGAATTTAAACTAGGTTGGACTCGTCCGAAGGATGAGCTTATAATCAAGCATATGTTATCCTCCTCAAGCTTGTTAAAAATAAAGAGGTACTTGCCAGAAATGGTGGGGGAAAAGAGAGAAGAATGAGCCTATTTGTTACCTTTTATCTCAAAAGAAACTTTATTACCACTCTTGAACACGACACTTTTCATTCACCTGGGTTGGGAAATCTTTTACCTCACAGTTGACCAAACCACTTTGAAAGTCTTTAACCGGGTTTCGGGGATTAACTTTGAGTTATTCGTCACCAAGCCATCTGTCGTGTCGTTATGTGTTCAAGAGGTCTGCAAGCAAAAACTTTCATCTGCAAAATATTTGTCATCCATTTGACCATCCCTAAGTCAGTCCTTACAGAAACATTTCTTCAACTTGAACAATGATTTCGTGTTGCGGGCTTGCCTGCAACGGGTCGCTTTCTATCGACATCAACACATTATCTAGAAAGATGACTTAGGAATCGACAGCACCTTGAAGTCTGCATGCATCAATGGCAGGTTTCTCGCCTTTGACGTCAGTTTACATCATTGAATTTCGATCAAAGGATTCCGTGAAGTGTTCAACATCAAAACATCTATTCACATTTCACGGGTTGTGCTTGGTACTTTGAGAACCATTGACATTACTGGTGGTTTCTCTCACGCTTGTTAACAGTTTACATCATCGACTGGTAATCAAGTGGTTTCTAACATGTTCGACATCGAATCATTTAATCACATGGCTAGAATCGTACCAATTCGGGTAGTAGAAGTGAAGACGCTGGATCTAGTTTCTACCATCCAGGCTGCGAGGAGTTTTGTATTCATTATCTATGTAGACTAATCATAAACAGATGGCTGCGTCCATACTGTGTCTACAAAAGTCTATAAAAATGATGTACTGCAAGATCATTCCTGTATCAGAATAGTTAGTCCATTAGTTAAAGTTTTGAATCTGAGTATGGGAATGCCTACCTCAGTGATGATATAATCTTATCCATGTATTTTGTGTTGAAAATTGCAGGTTCCAACCAGGCCATCCACAAGACAATCCTTGAAATGATAAAGCGCTTCACCCTTCCTAGAATTACAAAACCCTAAATCTATTCCAGGCTTCGCACTTTAGGGGGCAATCTGTTACACTAAAAAATGTCACCATGACCACTTACAGTTAGTATGGCTCAAATCAACAGTCATGCTACCCTCTTAGGCAAGTCTTATGCCTCTGTTATCCATCTCAAAACTCAAAGAAGAGAGAAAGTCTTATAAAAAATATGTTTATCTCTGGGGTCGCAGGTTCTCTCTAGCCTCACCTGCGGGGACGCTGACCATGTTCACAAAAGGTGCGTCCTTGGACGCTCTGTATGTTAAGGGACAGGTGCGTCCTTCTGTAAAAGGCAAAATGCGCGAGTTTCATCTTAAAAAAGTTACTTGTGGTTACTTCTAGAACTTTCTAGAGGTCGGTTTGATGATTTGGATGCGCCTCCAGTTGGTTCATGTATCTCTATTAAGGGGGAACTTATCCCATCAATAAGGGAGCTATCCCACCCAAAGAGGGGGATTATCCCATTGATGGTGGACCTGAATAACCTCTTTACAGCACTATAAATAAAGACATTGAGCCAGAGGGAGGAGAGGTTGGAGCTATACATTTTCTTTGGGTAAATGCTGCAGGAATTAGGACTCCCATTTAGAACCTTGTGAGGAGAGATTGTCTTTGCTTGATTCTACTTGGAAGTGGGTGAGCTTTGTCAAAGTAGAGGAAAACCCTTGATGGACCCTGGGAGGAACTTGCACAACACCAAGGCCAGGTTGTAAGAGTTTCTTTGTTTCGTTATTAATACAAACTGGTTTATTTTTCTCAATAGCTTGTGTTAATGAGTTATTTCATGTGTTCCTTGGTCTGCATGTTGAATATATGTTTTATTATATGAAATGCAAGTGCTTGGTAATTGTTTGATTGTTTGTGGTTGCAGGAATTGACTTGAAGGAGGAGCTCATCCGGATCGGCAAGGACGGACTACAACAACCGCGTTTTGGAATAAGGTAAGCCTAAACACTTGTAGTTTTCATGTTTTAAAAGGTATATTTAGAGAAAGATCACTCCATTTTGTCTTGTTTGTCGCTAGAGAGTTTAGACTCCTAGGGAGGTCAGTTGTGTCCGCACAAACGACTTTTTCCGCCACGACAAATGGTGTCTGCAAGCTGGATGCTTTTGCAGCTGTTGATGCATGCACCAACATTGGGAAGTCTAAAGGTCGAGGAGGCCGAAGATTCAATCAAGGTATTGGAGAATAGAAAATCTGGTTTCTTATATTTCCTACAGGATGTCTGATCTTTTCAAGATAAGGATGTGGAATTGGCATATTTCAATAGAAGGAAGTAGGTTATCATATGTACAATGTTTTCCAGAACCTTCAAAGCGGTTGAAGGAGCAACCTCCAATAGCATCATTTATAGTTCAAATTCAGACCTTGGAAGGAAATCATCAGATTTTTAACACATCCAAAAGTAATTGACAAGGTGGTCAAAAACAGTGAGGATTTTGTTTGGCAGGTGGAATTGCCATTCCATGGAAAAATGATCATTGATGTGGAGCTTCCAATTATTGTCAAACATTGCTTTTGCTTTCATTCCCTCATCTTCTGCTGTGCTAATTGCAAAGGAAAGTAAAGTAAAAAGCGAAACACCAACAGATTGATTTCATAGATATAAGTGAAGACCAGAAATTTGAGCGAAAGGCCAATGTGGATTATTTAGTATTTCGTTCAGATGTCAAGACAAGACAAATCTGGTGCTCCTTTTTCAGGAAATGAAACTGAAGAATGGCAACAGTAGCTATTCAATTTTGTGAGGAGTTTAGAGGTAGACTGTGTTTTTTAAAAATCACACAGCAGTTTCGTAGCGCGCTACGAAACTGCTGTAGGTGGTGATTTTAAACGCACAGCAGCTATTGTGATACTGTGAGCGGGAGTTGAGGAAGAGAAACACCTGTATATCAATACCACTTACAGCACATCAGAAACATGGCAGCATTCCATACTTGGGGTTATTAAAAGAGCTGGGACATGTTGCTGAATTTTCGAAGGATGGTAGGAGACAGGGACCTTAAAAATAGGTGTTTTGATTCTGATGATAAATGAGCCATCAGCGCTAACAGGTATCCAAAGTCAGCGTTCCTTGCATCTTTAGCTCAGCCATCTCAGCCTAACTGAAGGAGGACAGCTGTCAAGGATCCAAGAAGAATCAAGCATACGAGGAGAATGGAATTAGTGTTTTAGTTTGATTAGGATTTTGTGTAATTACAGCTCAGCATGTTTGTAATTAATGAATTAGTTAAATAGCATGTAGGAGTAGTTAATAGGGCCTTCGAGCCCATTCTAGAGAGAGAGAAATAAACAAAGGGTTGGAGATTTTATACAAAAACAGAGTTTATTTGGGCCAATGTAAAGACTTATTACAGTAATAGTAAAGCAGTGGTTGTTTCTTCTCAAGATTCTCAATGGATTATATTGTTCAAATATGATGGTGGTTTATTCTCTCAATGTTCTTTTACAGCCTTGTTATAGCATAATCACTCAGAATTCATTTTTAATGCTCTGACTTCCTGTATGTTTGGCAAGCTGTGGTTTATGTGAAATATGTTTGAACCTCTGATGCAAAGAGCCTTGACTTCCATGAAATGACTGTGATTTTGTTTACTAAATGTGTGAGACTCCATAGCCCAATGAAGACCAATTTGATATGTGTCCAACCAGCTTTGTTTTCATGAATGTGTGAAGAGTTAGCCATCTGTTGTTGTGAATGATTTTTATCAAAAGTTTGTGAGAGAGCCCTCTTTGACTAAGGAGGCTAATCCTTAGTCTAAAGTCTGGTTGAAAGAGTTACATGAAATCTTGCTTGGTTGCAGCCCTTAGTATTGATTTTGTGATAACAAGAGGTACTCTGGACGGGTCAAAGGTGAGACTACTTATCTACCCCACGCCCAAACTGTTGCACATCCTCATGCTCAACTCCTTTTGTAGCATGAACCAAAATGTCAAGCTTTTCCTGACTCTGCTTCTAGTTCTCCTGAGAATATTTAAATTTCATCTTCCTATAGAACTAGATCATATGTTCCAACTTAACATGCAACAATTTACCTTTCTTAACCAAGATTTGGTTCCGAGCAGCTATTCGATCTGTAGGGTTCCTCAAGTGCTCATTTCTCTTTGTTAAAACTTGATTTTCCAATTTTAGTTATGTGTATTTCCCTTTAAATTTCCTAACCCTAATTCGAAGCCTCTTTTCCTTTGATTGCTTATAGGAACATGGTTTATGTGTTGCTTGCTCATTTATTACAAATTTCTCAGACTCGGGTATCTTCTCTACCTCTTGCAATTATATCACTTCCTTATGTACCTCAAGTGACCTACATTCTTTAGTCTCTGGGACAGTTAACAATTCATCTTTCTCTTTGTCTAGTTGCAATGACACATGCAACTCTACTGGTTCTCCAACAACATCTAGACTTCCTTCTTAAAGACATCCAGTTCTGAGGTTAGCATTGTGATTCCATTTGACTTCCCAACTACAGGACTATCCACAATTTTTACTTCTTCCACCATATCAGATTTAGGGTCTTTTGACACCTAAACTGACCTAGTTTGTTTAATCTTAAGAACATTTGGTACTTGAATTTCCTTAGTCAATTCAAATTTAGGGTTATCATGTATTGAAATATTGTCAAGAGTTCCATATTCATAAAAATCTATCATAGAATCATTTTCAACCTTATTGTGTTTGGCAAATGCTTATAGATTCAGACTTCATAGCAAAGCTTTTAGCTCCCTCCTCTTTTGAATTAGAATAAGGAAAATTAAAGAAAATCTGATCAACATCTCAACATACCTAGGTTACCATGCTTTCCACCAAATATGGTCATGCAGTTGAGCTTAAAGGAGTTGTTTCTGGTTCATATGTTCCTTCTAAGCTTATATCCACAGAATCTGGTCTTGTAGTTGTGCTCAAAGGAGCGGTTGTACGTTCATAATTTCCTTCTAAACTTACACTTTTTCAAGCTAATGAACGAGTATGGGGTCGGTGAGACAAAATCTTTGCAACAACTAGATTTTATGAGTCTTCCCTAGATTCAACTTTCTTCTCTATTTCCCAAATTCCCAAATTCTCCCCTTCTTTGACATAGATGATGTCTTCTTCTTCCTCTTTTGGCGGTCTTCTTTTCTTGCGATTTTTCTCTTCCTTGGTGGAAACTTCCTTCTCTCTAATTGAGGGCTCCTCTTTTTCAGTTGAGGTTTCTTCTTCTTTGGCCAGGGGTTCCCTCTCTTTACTAATTGGGGCCTCTTATTCTCCTTGTGAAAGTTTAATCTTCTTTGGGACGTGGGTTTCTTCAACCTCATTATAACCCTCATTTTCTTCCAAAAGTCAAATTTTCATATGAGCATTCATCCTTTGAAACTCTTCTCTCATTAGAGGAAATTTCAGCCTAAAAGTACCCATGAAATTTCCATGTCATAATATGTGAATAAATCAAAATATTTTAAATTTAAAAAGAGATACATGTAATTATTTTGGAGGGAAAAGAAGAAAACTACTTTTTTTAATTGTGTTTTTGGCTCGTCAATTTATAGGTTTACTCAAATTTCAAGTGTAGACACTCATTGGATGCGGAATTAAATTCCACATCCAACGCATATCCATTATGCATACTTATGAGAAGGCCCACATTGATAATAATTGAAGATACGTTAAAAGGTGACTTTGTCTTCTTTTTGCAAGAGACGATAGAGTTGTTTGTGCAAACCCTCACCAAAAGAGGAATTCATCCCAAGTCTTAACCTTTTTCTTTAATGCATCTTCCACTAGAATTTTACCAAGTCCATGATGAAACATACTAGTTTCTACATGTTGAGGCTAACCTTGAAATTTCTTAGCCATCTTTGTTAATCTCTTCAACAAGTAAAAGGGAAGATTCATCTGTTATTTATCTTTAAAGCACGAAACAAATCTCATATGATACATGAAAGTCACTATGTATCTACCCTCACATGTGATATACTTTTGTACTAAATACAAGGCTTCATGTCATTCCTCATTTACCCATGCACGTGGAATACCATTTCTAAAATTTTGATTTTGCTGCTCTACTATTATAAATTGATTACATTAAAATTACTTCACAGTGTCCTTGAACCAAGATTCTCCAACATGAGAGAGGTTTGTGCTCTCCGCAATTGATTCCTCAAATATAAACAATTCCAATTGATTGAAATGGGCCATGGTCCCATTAAAACTATTTTCAAAAGCTTTGGTTACCTTGAAATTGTGCCCCCAAAACTTCTCAGAGAATGGAAGCCACCCAGCCACCTCAAAGCACTTGTGACCCTATGGGTATTCATTGAGAAATGTAGCATTGATGGGTTTGAACAGTGGCATTGGAGGTTTTAACATACTGCTTACTATGAGGGGAGAATGGAAAATTCTCAGCTTCCTGTCTCTGTACATGGTTAAGCAAGAAGGGTGGCAAATAATGAAGGGAATGGTGTACTTATTTTATGGTGATTATGTAGATTATATTGAATTCAAATCATGCAAATGCATGGGGAAGTTTCGAATGTGTGATTCATAGTGATTGGATAAGGTGGTGGAAAAAATAATTGAGGAATATGAGCACGACAATCAATATCAACTAAGTCATTCTTCATAAATTAGCCATGTATTAAAGCACAAATGTCTTACCATAATTACTTCAGAATTCATACTTACCAAAATTCCTTACTTCGTTTCTCCCCTTCTTTGACGTAGATGATGTCTTCTTCTTCCTCTTTTGGTGGTCCTTTTTCTTGTGATTTTTCTCTTCCTTGGCGGAAACTTATTTGTCTCAAATTGAGGGCTCCTTCACTTTGTCGGTTGAGGTTTCTTCTTCTTCTGCCAGGGGTTCCATCTCTCTACTAATTGGGGCCTCTTCTTCTCCCTGTGAGAGTTTAATCTTCTTTGAGATGTGGGTTTCTTCAGCCTCATTAGAACCCTCCTCATTTTCTTCCAAAACCAAATTTTCATATGAGAATTCATCCTTTGAAACCCTTCTCTCATTAGAGGAAATTTCAGCCTAAAAGTTCCCAAGAATTTGTTATGTCATAATATGTAAATCAATCAAAATATTTTAAACTTAAAAATAGATACATGTAAATATTTTGGAGGGAAAAGAAGAAAACTACATTTTTTAATTGTGTTTTTGGCTCATCTCTTTATAGGTTTACTCAAATTTAAAGTGTAAACACTCATTGGATGCCGAATTAAATTCCACATCCAACGAGTACCCATTATGCATACTTATGAGAATACCCACATTGATAAAAATCGAAGATACATTAAAAATGTGAGTTTGTCCTCTTTTTGCAAGAGACGATAGAGTTGTTTGTTCAAACCCTCCCCAAAAGAGGAATTCATCCCAAGTCTTAACCTTTTTCTCTAATTCATCTTCCACCAGAATTTTACCAAGTCCATAATGAAACATACTAGTCTCTGCATGTTCAAGCTAAGCTTGAATGTTCTTAGCCATTTTTGTTAATCCCTTCAACAAGTAAAAGGGAAGATTCATATTTTGTTTATCTTTAAAGAACTACAAAAACCTCATATGGTACCTGAAAGTCACTATGTATCTACCCTCACATGTGATATACTTTTGTACTAAATACAGGCTTCATGTCATTCCTCTTTTACCCATCCATGTGCAATACCATTTCTACAATTTTGATTTTTCTGCTTTGGTATTAGAAATTGATTACATTCAAATTCCTTCACAATTTTCTTGAACCAACATTCTCGAACATGAGAGAGGTTTGTGCTTTGCGCAATTGATTCCTCAACTATAAACAATTCCAATTGATTGAAATGGGCCATGGTCCCATTAAAATTACTTGCAAAATCTTTGGTTACCTTGAAATTGTGTCCCTAAAACTTCTCAGAAAATGGAAACCACCCAACCTCCTCAAAGCACTTGCAACCCTATGGATATTCATTGAGAAATTTAGCATTGATGGGTTTGAATTGTGGCACTGTAGGTTTCAACATACTATTTACTATGAGGGGAGAATGACAAAATCTCAGCTTTTTGTCGCTATGCATGGTTAAGCAAGAAGGGTGGTGAATAATGAAGGGAATGGTGTACTTATTTTATGGTGATTTTAGATGGGGATTACACACATTATACTGAATTCAAATCATGCAAATGCATGAGGAAGTTGCAAATGTGTGAGTCATAGTGATTGGATAAGGTGGTGGAAAAAATAATTGAGGAATATGAGCATGACAACCAATATCAACTAAGTCATTCTTCATAAATTAACCATGTACTAAAGAACAAATGTCTTACCATAATTACTTCATAAGTCACACATATCAAAATTCCTTACCTAGATTCTTTTGTAGTACTAATCATTGTCACGACCTAAGAAACTTGGTCCATTTTCCCGATATATGCATGACAATTATGGGAATTGGATTCCACCTCTTTCTTCGTTCTGTCAGAAGGTAACTGAAAGGTGCAATCTATCCAAAAGGAACTCTACATTTGGTATCCACTGTGCTTCTAAAAGAAAATCTTAAAATATTATTGCAAAGTATATTCCTGCACTGTGTTGGATCTCATTCTGCTTCTCTTCTTTTGTCCTTTACTTGGTTGTTGCTCAAATTCTCTACAAAATAGACTATTGTTCTCAAGTAGGGGGTTGGCTATAGATCATGCAATGAGTTCTATAAGTTCTTGTCACCATCCTTGAACTTAGTAGTTTTTGTATCAAAATAAAAATCATAAGTATTCACATGTCTTGTCCATCATAGGTAAAATCTCTCATTATGTGAATAAAGGTGTTGAAGTCAAGAATATGAGAGAGTCATCACATTACCGACCATTAATATGTCATAAAAAAATGTGAGGCTACTCAAGACTTTGATGTCAATGAGATCCAAGGTACCTCAATACATCTTGCAAGGTACAAATGAATGTGTTGAATTCAAGTCATCTGCTAGATCCAACAAAAAAGAGACATTAATTTATTTACATTGATCACTAGCGAGAGAAATTGTCATTAGTGGATGCAAGCCTCAAGGTATTTCAATAACCTCTAGCCTTTTGTCTCAAATGATGTGTTGAAGTCAATGGGAAAAAGGTCATTAGCAGGAGGGCATTAAGAAATCCCTCAATAACTAACTCAATAATAAACAAAAATTTGAAGATTCGTCATTGAAAAAAAAACAATAAAAACTTATCGACCTAACCATGCTACAAGGTGGTTCTTTTAATTAGGCCCCAAATATATATATATATATATATATATATATATATATATATATATGTATATATTTGGATTATTATTATATATTTTATATCCCTTTTTTTAAGAAAGAAGAACTAAAGAAGAGGAAATAGGGGCAAAAAGAGAATCTTGTTGCATTACTACCTCCATCCCATTGTCTTTACATTTTTTTCTATGTAATTTTCCTTAGACATCAACTTCCTATAGAACTTTAGCCTATGCCCATTCCCAAGAAAAGACAATTGATTTGCATCAATGGTCTTAATTTGAACTGATCTATTCTCAAAAATAGTGTAGAAATTACGATGTAGATTTGCAACTACTTATAAATTTTTAATCAAAATCACAAGACACAAACCTACTCTACTGCTCTACGAACATTAATTCACAATTTTGAACAAAAATCTTAGACATGCAATAAGAAATAACACACATGCAAATAGCATTTTTCCCAGGGAAAGCAAATTGTTAAAAATCCCAATTCCTACTTTCATTTTTTTTTTTGACAAATTCGGGTACTGATATATTATAAAAACTTCAGAGGACTGAGTCCTATTACATGAGTAACATATACCAAGGCATTAAGGATCCAAAACGGGTTCGCAGACCCTTGATCCTTATTGCTACATAAACGGTAACTAAATTGAAAGAGGTAACGGCTATATTGCCGGGTGAAAGAGCCTGCTAGCCAACAAAATTTGCAATTCATGAGTCCTATGGATATTTCTGGTTAACTGAGTCGTCCGGGAGAGGTTCCTTCCCTGCACTGGCTCTGGTTGAAGCTTCTGCTTGCATACTTTGAGTAAGGGTCCTGATATGAGCTATAGCTTCCTCTAGGTGGGAGCATCTGTCCTTCAAAGCCTCGATCTCAGCCTTTTGTTTTTCTAGCTTCTTCCTTTTGGATCTACTGTCCGCCTGGTAGTCGTCTTTGAGGTCATTGAATCTCTTGATGAATCTGTTGATCATGAAAGTGTGCGCTTTGCAGAGAGTGCACTCGCTGTTGGTGATGACATTTTCCAAGGGGTTGATGGCAGGCGCCTGAGCTTCCTGCTGTTCCTGAGGTTCCGCCATATCTCCTGGGTGGAAAAGAGAGTCAAAGAGCTGTTGATGCAGTAAGGGGCGGATTCTGGGGGCGGGAGCGCAGTAGAGGGAGAGCAGAAGGGGGAAGAACGGGGCTTTGCGCGAGGGGGGGCAGGAAGGCGGAGGAGCAACAGAGGGAAAGATGGAGTGCTGAAACAACCAAGCATACAACCGGTTAGAGGGAAATAAAGCTCTGAGATTAAGATTGTCTGAGATTACCACTGTCGAGGGACTTGCACTGGGCTCCAGATAACTTCGCTCGGCTTCGTGAGAGGGACTGAGCTGAGAGGAGGCGCAAGCCAGGGCCTTCGTAGCTGAGAAGGATGACAATCGAGGGAGAGACAAGCTGCTATAAATAGAGGGGGAGAGGTAGCTTGTTTGAGGAGTCCCTTGCTGGTCGATTCGATCCCTGAGGTGACTGAGAGGCCAGGGAGAGATTTTGATGCGTGCGGAGGGGATTTTGGTATGGTGGCCACCTGAACAAACCCTGAGGTTGACGGCGAGGGACAGATAGAACGTAAAATCGGGGCAAAGAGAGGTGACAAAAGTGATTGCAGGGGGGAGGATTTGATAGAGAAAGGACAGAGTGGTGCAGTCGAGGAGATTTGGCAGGGAATGAGGGGATTCGGGGAAGAGCAAACTTCGAAAAGGATGGAGTCTGGGGTGGCTCAGAATCTGAGAGAGAGAGGGGTGGATTTTTTTAAGGGATTTCTTTCTCATATGTAGAATCGTTTTCTCTGACTTGGCCTGCGGGTCTACTGGCTGCTTTGTTGGCTTGATCATCTGCCTCTTGGTTGCTGCTCCTTAGCACATGCTTGAAAGTAGCTCCTTTTAAGTCTCTTAAGTTGTCGGTGATCCTGGTTTTCACATTGTTCAGGGCTGTTTGCTTGAAGTCCCTCCCCGAAACCATAGCAGCTATAATTATAGATGAGTCACCTATTATGAGGGGATTTTGGAGACCAAGTCTCTTCAGAATGGAGGTCCCCAGGAGAAGACTATAAGCCTCGGCCCTATTGTTGGACATTATGCCCAGTCCCCACTCATAAGTCACTAATGTTTTACCTTGATGATCTTTGATGACACCTCCTGCACCTGCCTGTCCCGGATTGTTTTTAGATGCCCCATCGAACATAAGGAAGGACCTCTTTTGGTTTTGAATCCAATCTCTGATTTCCCCAGTGGAACCTCTTAGCTTCCAATCAGCCTTCCTCTGTCCTGTGCTTACTTCTTTTTGGTTCCTTACTTCATAACTGAATTTTCTCATCCACTCAGTTTCCCTTGGATCCCCCGAATCTTGCTCTGATTGGACTATTCCATTGGCACTGATGGTCTCAAAGATGAGGGCAATTGTTTTTGCAAGAGTGCTGGAGATGCTGGGCTTCTTGTCATTAAAAATGCTTTTATTTCGGGTGTTCCAAATTTGCCAACAGAGGGTTGGGGGGATGCTATTCCACAGTCTTTTGGCAAGGGATTTGTTTTTCTTGTGGTAGGGATAGCTATTCCCCCAATTGTTTTGAAGGAGGGTGATCTGATTGGGCAGTTCACCTATCGTTAATGGGCTGGTGATGAGCTTCCAGCAGTTTCGAGCATAGGAGCACTCTATGAAGAGGTGGTTGCTGCTTTCTTCCGCTGCTCTGCACATGCAGCATATCGAGGGACCAAGGATGCCTTTCTTCCTTAGATTTTCCGCTGTGAGGATTTTGCTTTTAAGGAGGGTCCAATTAAAGAATTTTATCTTTGGAAGGCATTCCGGATTCCAGGTTCCTTTATAAAGAGGCCAGTTATTGGAGGGTATGGCATTTTGGAGGATTTTGTATCCTTCTCTGACTGTGTAGATTCCGCCATTGGGGTCCCAGATGAACTTATCCTCGGACGTTCTGTTTAAGGGGGCTGACCCTGAGAGAGATAGTTTGAGGTCGGCCCACTGGTCCCTTAGGTTATTTGGGAGGATGAGGTGCTTCCAGCCCAGCCACCTGTTTTGGTCCCAAGAAGAAATATCATATAGGGACTTAAGATTTTTCTCTTCCATCCACAAATGCAGAGGCCTGAGATTTGGAAGAGTTTCTCTTGCTTCTGAGCCCATTATGCGATCAGTCCAGATGTTTATATCTTTTCCACATCCCGGAGCTCTTGAAATATGGTCTTTGAACTGAGGGAGAGTTTTTTTTATTAGTTTCCAAACAGGGGTGCACTGCCTGTCAGCGATAGATTCCGATAGGATGTTGGAGTTGGGGCCGTTCAGGTATTTTCTTTTGATCACTTCTGTCCACCAGGCTCCTTTCCCGTTGAGAATTCTCCATACTAGCTTGAAACCCATGGCCATGTTGGCTAACCTTGGTATTCTTATTCCTAGCCCTCCTTTTTCGAAAGGTAAAATAACCTGGTCCCATTTAACAAGACTGAACTTTTTGGAGTCCTGCCTTCCTCCCTGCCACAAAAAGCTCCTAACAATTAATTCCATGTGCTTATGGATGCTGGCCGGGGCGAGAGTGGTTGCGAACTGGTATATGGGGAGAGCAGATAGGATGGCTTTTATGAGAATTGTCCTTCCAGCCAGGTTGAACCATGTCACACCCCAGCTCTGAAGTTTCCCTCTCAGCTTCTCGATTAGTTTCACCCAAATTTCTGTTTTGATCGATTCCTTTGCTAATGGCAATCCTAGGTACATGAAATGGGTCCAGTTCCTTTGTGATGGGATGTCCAGGATTGAGGAGATTCTCTGAATAATCTGCCTGGGGACGTTCCAGGTGTATATCATGCACTTATTGTTATTGAGCTTACCTCCGGACACTTGTATAAAGAGCTCTAGCGTTTTCTTGAACCTTCTTGCCATGAGACTGGAGGCTCCTCCAATTAGGAGGGTATCATCAGCGAAGAGTGAGTGATTTATCCCCTTGGTTCCACGCACTATACTGATACCTGTAATTTCTTTTTGCCTACAAAGATTTTCCAGGTGAATGCTTAGCGTTTCGGCCACGATGATGTATAGAAATGGGGAGAGCGGACAGCCTTGTCTCAGACCCCTTGAGCTTCTGAAGAAGTTGCTTGGCCTACCATTGATTAGAGGGGTTGTCCAAGGGAATGAGATACACTCCATGATCCTGCTGATAAAGGTGCTGGATATCCCAAATTTCCCAAGGGCTGCCTTAAGAAATTGATGGTTAACTCTATCAAAGGCATTGGCCATGTCTAGTTTAATAATCATGCCCTTTTCCTTTCTATTTATGCTGCTGTGGATTGCCTCTTGGATAAGGATAACGTTATCCTTGATTTGTCTTCTAGGGACGAAGTCTCCTTGATTCTCAGAGATAAGGGAGGGGAGAAGCTTTTTTAGCCTATTGGATAGAATTTTGGTGATGATTTTATAGGAAACATTTCACAGAGAGATTGGGCGGAATCGGTCGAAGGATTGGGGATTGGGATCCTTGGGGATAAGGGCTAAGTGAGAATATTTAATGTTGTTCCCCATTTTACACTTTGAGAAGAAGTTCTTTACCATTCTGGTGAAGTCTTTCTTGATGGTTTCCCAGTGATTTCTGTAGAATGCCACTGTGAACCCATCTGGGCCCGGTGCCTTGTCCTGTGCCATGCCGAAGATCGACCCCTCTATTTCCTCTGTCGTGACCTCTTTGTCCAGCTCGTTGTTTTGGTCTGCTGAGATTTTGTTTTCAATTAGGCTTAGGAATTCCTCATTATCGTTGGGCTGGATGTCGGCGGATAGAAGGGCGCAGAAGTGTCTGGACGCAGCCTCTTTTATTTCTTCTTGTTCTCTGAGCTCTCTTCCTTCAACCATGATTCTCTCTATATGGTTCCCTGCCCGCCTGAGTTTTAGGCTATTGTGAAAAAAGGAAGTGTTTTTGTCTCCGGCTTTGAGCCAAAGGCAGCGAGACTTTTGTCTCTGTTCTTCTTCTTCCATCCTGTTATGCTTATACAGTTCTTTGTACATTTCATTCTCCTTGACCTGGTCTTCCTCTGAATACTAGATTCGCTCCTTTTCGTGGCTCCACTGTTCCAGCTGTGATTGGAGATCAGTTATTTTTTTACTTTCCTCAGCAGCGTTTATTCTTGCCCATTGCTTGATAACGTTCCTGAGGGATTTGAGCTTAGTTTCCCAGATATAGTGAGGCGAGCCAATAATTTCTTTTTCCCACTGCTCCTTTATCATGTTTCGGAATTCTTCTTTGTTGTCCCATGCCTTGTTGTATTTGAAGGGGAGAGGCCCCATTTTCTTACCTTTGTCTAGGTTCAGAGCCACCGGTTTATGGTCTGAAATGAAACCATGGATGATTTTGCTTTGGATATTTGAGAATCTTGCTACTGTTCCTTCTTGAGCGAGGATTCGGTCTAATCTCTCTTTTATATTGTTGCTGCCTGTTCTTTTATTGCTCCAAGTAAATCTCTCATTGTGCGGAGGAATGTCCACTAGATTATGGATTTGGATTATTGCTTCGAATGAGTCTCTTGAGGGGTCAACGTAGTAGTTTCCTCCCAATTTCTCATCAGCATTCCTTATAAGGTTTAAGTCGCCTCCAAGGAAAATGTTCCTTCCCTGAACTGTCATGAGATCTGATGTTATTGTCTCCCAGCATGAGGCTTTGTCCCTATAGTGGTTAGGGGCGTATATGTTGTATATGGAGTATTCCTCTTTTGAGGCTTTGTTCTGCATGTCTGTTCTTATCCACCAACTGCAGGGCTTTTGCTCTTTGAGTTCCCATTTGCTTTTGTCCCATAGTGTTCCTATGCCTCCTGAGGCACCTTCTGCACTTGTTGCTACACCTGAATAACTTTTGCTTCTTTTCATGTGGCTTTGGAATTCTTGTTCCGTGATTTTGGTCTCCTGTAGTAGGAGGAGGTCTAGATGTTCAGATTTGAGAAGATCTCGGACTGCATTTGTTTTTAGGGAGGAGCCCATCCCCCTACAATTCCAGGAGACCAATATCATCATTTACCTTGTTTGGTATTTGCCCCGCTTTTCTCTTTCATTTTTTCTCCGCTTCCTTTTGATTTGTCTAGAAATGTGTCCATTGGTTGCTGCGTTCCGGTGGCCATTTCTTTTGCAGCGTTTTCATCTCTTATTTCTTTGTTAGACTTTCTTCCAACTTTTCTAGGGGGATCTGTGGAGAGGTTGTTTTCCTTTGATTTGTTTCTGGTTAAGATTCTTTCCACTGTTGGGGGAGGAGACTGGGGGAGGGGGCTGGGGGAGATGATGGCGGCTCGAGGGGAAGGGGGGGGGGGGATGGGGGGTCCTCTGTGGACAAGGATTCAAAGGGGTTGGAGGAGGAGGGGAAGGAGGGGCCTGAGCCAGAGGGATGAGACGGGAGGGTGGGGTTTTCAGGGGGAGCCTTTGAGCTTGGGCCAGGAGGGGGGTTTGATTTTTTCTTTTTGACATGCTCCCAGACTCCCTCAGGGGTTTCAATATTGTCTTTAGGAACATTTGTTTTAGATTTGCTACATCTATTAGCGAAATGCCCATATTCGTGACATACCTTGCATTTGAAGGGTAGCTGCTCGTAGTCCACTTGCTGGATGTGCATCCACTGATCGACTTTGAGTTTGATTGCTTCCGGCAGTCCTTTCCCCAGATCTACTTCAACACAAATCCTCGCGCATGCGTGCATGTTCTCCTTCGGTTCAGATCTGTCAATATATTTGCCCACTGCGTTCCCTATGGATTTTACTGACTCGTCCCCCCAGCAATGAAGCAGCAAGTGGGGTAGGCGAACCCAGACAGGAACAGCATTGGGGACATCCATTTCTGGGTCGAAGTCTGGAGTCCATCTGTTTAAGTAGAGACCCTGGGAGTCCATGAAATAGGGTCCGTTTCTGAAGATGAGATTCCTGTCCTCCATTGATTCGAATAGAAAGGTGTAAAAGCCTCTGCCACAGAACCTGATTGCTATTTTTCCTTGCACCACCGCGTTCCAATTTCTCTCGACCCATCTCTGGACTGACCTTGGGGAGGGCCACAGGCCCGTGAACTGGCCTACCAGGCCTCTTTCTGCTAAGGAGATTGCTGCTCTCCGTGGAAGGGAAGGAGGTAGCGAGACTTCTGGAATTTCATCTAGTTTCTTGATGAACTTGGAGACTGTAGGACGTGTTTTTCCTGCTGCGCTCTCAAGAATGAGAGAAGTGAACATTTTCTCGAAGTCTTCTGGATCCTGAGGCGGCGGATCCATTGCTGCCATTAAAGAAACAGATCTCGGGGATCAAGGGGACAACCGGGGAAGGCCCCGGTGCTGGGGGAGGGCAGGAGGCCCGAGAGCAGAGGAGGGGAGGCCAGCAGCTGAGGAGCGCGGGCCTAGCAGCAGCGCTGCCAGGCGCAGAGGCGCAGAAACGAACAGGGAGCTAGGTCACGCGAAACCGATCGCCAGAGCAGTCCGCCATCAAGCCTTACAAGTGATATTACTGCACATCATTCCTACTTTCATTAATCTATTGAATAAATATGTATTACAATTGCTTTGCTCAACTGAGCACAACCTACAAGTGCATAACCTATCTCTCTTCTCACTAAGAAGCTCTGACCCAAACTTAGTCAATTTTTGCCTCTGCTTGAGCTCCTATTTCCTTACACAATTACTTGAGAAATTAAGCTCCTATTATTTAGGAATTTCTTCAAAATGGATTGTGCAATTTCTCAATTTGCATGCAACATCTGTACACTTTGCAATAGTCTAGAACTAATGTTACACTACCTTGGAATATCCACCTCAATTGGGTAACTCAAATTCTCTGCATGCACTAGCTATTTTGGGCCAATTGATTAGTTAACTGGATGATCATTGAGGTTGACTAAAGTCCCACTCCACAACTAACCTTCCACTAGTTCCCCCAATAGTTGGAATTGGTTTTGTTAGTATCCTATGGTCATAGTAGTCAAAAAACAAGTTTTGTCTTTTAAATTATTTGAAAAATGTGTAAAAGGTTAGGCTTTGATCTTCTAGAGATCAAACTATTGGTTTTATTATAGAATAAAGTTTCATTATTGAATGTAATTGTGTCAAAGTGTGTGAAGTTCCATGAAAATAGTCATTGATATCTTGAGAGGTTGAGTTAAGTGGGTCTAGGGTCATGTTTCATCAAAAGATCATGAGTGAGGTCATGTTGTCATGCCTTATCATCATTGGCACAAATTTGTAGGGTCCCTTGGGTTAGTTAGAATGTCAAATCTCAATCATCCATGACATCATTTTAGTACAACAGTTAGGAGGACAACACTGCGCTTCTGACAAGTGTTGCACATTCATCATTCAAGTTCAAAATTGTAATCATTGCCCATCAAATTTGCATGCAACCACCTTGGGAGTTCAAATGCATGGTTATTCTTTAGAAATAATTCAGATCCCTTTCATTTCTCCATCGGAAGGTTTCTATATGATTAATGGATTTCATTGCACAAAGGAGGCAAGGGAAGCACTACACTTTCAGACAAGTGTTATGCTCACACAAAGGCATTGCGTTTTTTCAAACCGGTGGCCAAATTGTTTATCTAGGTGCAATTTCTTCATTTTGTTGAAGCCTTTTGTTCTACATGTTGTTGAGATTACTCATATACGCTAAGGGAATTCATTAAAACCCTCTAAATATCTAAATTTTTATCCCATTGTGTTTACTAGAAAATTCACTACGTTTTCCCTTTGTGCCACGTTTTTATATTTTTACCCTCCTCAAATGCCTAAAATCTTGTCTATGTTTCCTCTTGATATTGAATTTTCCATTTCATTCAAGTGATTTGAAGCTTCTAACGGGTCATTGTTTTCCTCATAGGTCAAGAAATATCTCCTTCCTTCATGTGCTACGCTTCTGGCACTATGCCCATGTTTCTAATTCTTTCATTAAGACCAAGAAGACACTAGTTGTTGTTTTAAGTTTTGAGAGGTGATTTGTGTTGATTGAGTGTGTTTTATAGAATTTTTCATCCTTAATTGTCACAAAACCCTAATTTATAGCTCCATTTCATCACTACCATCCAATTTGCTAAACTAGATAAGTCTACACTGAGATTGTATTCAAGAAACCCTAGAGCATACCTCTGTTGTGAAAAATCATGTCAACCCTAGACAGAAAGAGACATAAGGGAGGTTTCATTATTAGGTTTGAACCCCAAGACCTCACATTGATCAATTTAGACCTAGCAATCAGAGTTGCCTTTGAGCAAGTTGGATGTATTTGATTCTATGAAAAAATTCAAGGATACAATGTACATATTACAAAGGAGTTTTCTATGAATTTTAATGGGTTGCAGGTTAAGATTGGAGAGCTCACCTTTCCAGTTTTAGATGTCACAATATCAGTTGCAACAGAGATTCCTGTTCAGGGAGAGCAGTGGTTCAAGGGCATGCCTCTTGAATTGCTAATTATAAATACTTTCTCAAGCTTGTGTATAGAGATAAAGGTTATGGATCCATTGTCCCTAAGGAGTATTTACTTGAGCACCGCATCAAGATTTTGCAAGAAATTCAGAGATATTTTACCTGTGAGGGTAGGTTTGAGAGGATATATCAGTGCCATTTTAGACTTTTGATGCATTTTATAATGAAGAGACCCTTGAATCTTCCCTTCTATCTGTTCAAGAGCCTTAGAAAGATGGAAAAAAAGTGCAGGGAAAACAAGGCTAAGTGGAGCCTAGCCTTTTCCACCTCTCTTTAACTAAATTGTTGGTGTAGGAGGAACTAAATGAGAGAAATCAATCATGGCAGTCATTTGTAGATTCTTCAAACTTGGTAGTTGACTTACCAACCGGTTATTTGAGAAAGAATGAGACACAATCATTAGTGGTTAAAGACATACAATCACCAATTAGAAGTTCTATGAAAAGGCCCTCAGTTGTAGCTCATTCATCAGAAAAGAAGAGACTTAAGAAGTTTCATTTTTCTCCTAAAGTAGTGAATGACCCCAAAAATACCCTCACTATATTTGCTGCAAAAAAGTTTCCCTTGGAGCAGACATTGAAATCCTTGGAAACTATACAAGAAGATGATGTTCATGATGACAAAGACAAGGAAATTGCACAGTTACAAGATCAACTAAAGAAGGAACATATGGTTATTGCACAGTTCCAGTAGGACAACAAGGAATTGAAGAAGGTAGCTCTAAAAAGGATAGCTAATCTTAATGATGAAGAACCAATGATAAAGGCTATAGGATCTGTCACCAAATCTAAAGGCAAGGAGAAAACATTGGGAGAGAACATTCAAGTGGTATAAGCTCCAACAACTAGAGTTACTAGATCTTTAGCTAGAAAATTACAAATTTAGGAAGAGGAGGCAGTACAAGAAGAAAATAAGACAAACATGAATGAGGGCCATCATACTTTCAACAAGTTTAGGATGCAATTGAAGAAGGCCCACAATGAGATTGTTGAGCTCAAGGAGAAGGATGAAATGGCTAGGAAAAAGATGAGTGATCTTTTGGACATGTATCAACGAGTAATGGAAAATCCTAAATATATGTTGAAGAGGTCTCTCCCACTACATAGGCAAATAAAAAAGATATGCAGGCAGAACCTTTCCATGAGGAAGTAGTTGATAGCTAGCTAGATATAGTTGAAGGAGAGACAGGAGAAGGATAGAAGTAAGTTGGACCTGTTGGCTGAAGCAACCAAAGTTTGAATGCTAGAACATGTAAAACAAAGTGGTTTTTATTTTTTGGTTTTTCGCTTAAGTATGCTCTAAATGGGGTTGAGGTAAGGAGTTAATATATTGTATAAAGCCTTTCTTGCAAATACAATTATTTAGAATTTTCAAGTGACTTTACAAAATAAGTATCTCACACAACAGTTTTGTATCCCAGGCAAGCATTAGGGTTAGGGTTTTTGATGTAAAGGTGGAAGTTTTGACATTTTTAGTGAAAGGGGGATTGAATGGGGTTTGAAACATTATCAACATAATATCAGCATCATCACCAAGATGTGCATCTTGTTCAGAGACTTCAGTGTTGGTCAAAAACCATGAGGAACAGGTCACGTTGCGCTTTCTCACTGTCATTGTGTTTTTGCTGAAGGCGAAATTTTGAGAGTTGGGAGATTTGTGTGATGAAAGAAAGTTTCTAAGGAGGAAGTTGAAAATGCCAAGGCCTTTCCAAAAATGAAAAATTAATCAATAAACTCAGGTAGTGATCAGATCTACTTCAATCATGGAGTGTTGCGCTTTTCTGCTGTGTTTTTGTGTTTATGTTGAATTAGGAGGTTGTGCAACGTCGGCGTTGCACTTTCACACATTCATATTTTTTACCAAGATTTTCCTGTCAAATATTTATGTAGTTTTTTTTATGCTCATGGTAAATATTATGAGGCATTTAATGACTTATAAGCTCTAATTAGACTCAGTATTTAATGTAAATATGCTTGAAAATATTTGGTTAAACAGTTCCTATTTTTTTTGAAAACAATAGTTCTATTTTCATTGCATTAGGTAGAAATAGAAATCCTATTTGGGAATTCAGTTCCTATAGGTGGGAACTGATTTTTTTTCATATATTTATGATGTAATTATGATTGAGAAAAGGGTGAGTGAGGTTTAGAAGAAGGAGCACTATGTGTATTGAATTTTCTTGATTTTTTCAGTGAATGAAAGGAGAGAGGCCGAATTTTACAGGGATTCCAGTGTTAGTTTCTTTGGAGATGTGATTCTTGGTTTTGTTAGTTATATTATGTTATAAATCATGATTTAAAATGTGTCTTTTTTTATTTAAACAAATATATTGACTCATAATTCGCTTAAAAAAAGTGTTATGTTTTAGTTTGCTAAACATTTATGTTTTCTGCTAGAATGGCATTTATAATTCATCCTATTGGTTGATGCTTTGTATGTCATTTTCCATTTATCTTCTATTCACCCTCCTACAATGATTTTGACTGAATAAACTCCAAAAAGATTCTTACCTTTCCACTTTAGAAGATCCCTCTTTCTCTCGATCCTCTCACTGGAAATAATCAACTTTTATGATTGTATTTCCCAATGCATCTATCTTCTTTCCTGCCAGAAAACCTTTAAAACTTATACCTCAATGAGCACCATAACCAGCCTAATATCTGAGTGAATGAAAATTTTAGATAGAGAGCCCTCTCTTAATTTGGAAGGGCTATATTCCAACATCCAAGTTGTTTGTGGTTACCTTTGAGTTTCTCTTTTCATCCTAGGGAAAGTACAAAGAGCTAACAAGTTTAACTGAAAACAACTTGAGATAACTAACTTTGATTGCTACAAATTAGCAATCAAATAGGATTAACTAAGCTCTAAATCCTACAAATCGAATTTATTGAGTAAACTAGGTGACAAAAGCCATGTCACACAACTTAATTGCATCGAAGTTGTGTGTTAATGTGGAAATTTGAATTTTCTCAATTTAATCAAGGCAAAATCAAATTGAGAATTTCTTGTTGCATTTTTCAACACTCCCTCCTAGCCAGAAAGGGATTATCAACCACCCCTATCCTGCACCTGTGTAACTCTAACTTCCCTCTTGACAAGGCCTTTATCAAAATGTTAGCATCTTGTTCCTTTGTGAGAATGTACTTAGGCAACATTATATGTCTCTGCACACAGTCCTCCAAATGGTGATACCTGATATCTATATGCTTGGATCGATCATGAAAAATAGGATTCTAAGAGAGCTTGATGCAAATCTGGTTATCATAGTTGATAAAATTTGGATCCATCATCTAACCAAACAAGCCATTAAGTATCTTTCTCATTCAAATCGTCTCACATTTTTCTTGACTTGCAGCCATGTATTCTACTTCTGCCAAGCTGAGCGCCATAGATATTTACTTCCTGTTGTACTAGGAAATAGCTACGGAACCAACACTGAAAATTGTGCTCTTTTGGTCTGATGGAATCCCCACCCAATCTGCATCTATGAAACCATAATTGGGTAGTGCCTCTGAGGTACCGTAAAACATGCTTAGCTTCCTTGCAAAATAATTTAGTTGTCCTAACCATAGCTTTGCCTAGTTGGTTGACTGCATAGCACATATCTGGTCATGTGTTCATAAGATACATCAGTGAACCTGCCAGCTACTGATAAATGGTAGCATCCACTTCTTCACCTCCTTCCTCCAGTTGGCTGCTAGAGGTGTCTCCATGGCTTTGCAACTCTCCATGCCAAACCTCTGTAGTATCTCATTTGCATGCTTTCCTTAAGAGAAAAATAGTTCATTGTCACCTTACCATACTCCAACCCGAGGAAGTAGTGCATGAGACCCATGTCGTTCATTTCAAACTCCCTTGCAAGGTCCTCCTTGAAAGATCTGATAAGCTTCTCATCACTAGCTAAAATAAAATCATCAACATATAAGACAATAATAAGAAATTTACCTTCTACCATTATATGATAGAGGTTTGAATCGCTTCACTTTTGGTGAATCCCAAACTGGTGATATAACTATCAATCTTGGTGTACCAAGCACAAGATTCTTGTTTGAGACCATACAATGCTCACTTGAGTTTTCAGACATAAGACTCTTGATAAAATGTCTCAAAACCTTTTGGTTTCTCAATGTACACCTCCTCCTCAATAACTCCATTGAGAAATGTTGTTTTGGGGATCTTCCACCCCATCTGCATAGCCAGATCAAGAATTGATCTAATGGGTGAGTACCTTGACACAGGAGAAAAGGTCTCCTCATAGTAAATCCATTCAACTTGAGAGTACTCCTTGGCCACAAATGTGGCCGTATACTTCTCTATGCTTCCATCTACTGCATGCTTTACCTTGGAGATCCATCTTGAACCCACAACTGATTTATCTGCTGATCCTGGGACCACTTCCCAAACATTGTTCTTTACAATGGATTTGTATTCCTCCACCATTAGGTCAAATCATACAAATTTATCTACTACTTATTCAAAATAGGATGGCTCAATCTCTACAAGCTCAAACATTAGAGCCATGTAGCTAGTGTACCAAATAGGTGATGTAGAAATTCCTGTAGAATCACAAGCTCATGCAATGTACTAATGCACAAGACAAGAATCTACTTCTACTTTTAACCAATGGAAGAAAATAGATCGATGAAAATAATATGAACAAGAATAAGATAAATTAATGGAACATAACAAAATATCTATCCAGGGAAAGCTTCATCCCAAAACCCATATTATCTATATTCAATTAAATAAAAAATCCAAGATGATAATACAATTCTTGTTCGCACAAGAACAATCCCAACACTCAGTATGATCAACATCCCTGCTCACAAGAAAGATCAAGTAGATCTCTAGCCTCTTCTATTTCTCTCCAAACCCCTGATTCCTTGTGCCCTTGGTCAAAGAATGTGGATGAATACAATATGCTATGCTCAACCTTAAGCTTAACCTGCACAAGTATTTCCTATCCTTCGCCCGATGACTTCCTTTGGCTAGTACTTAACCAAATATCCAAGCCTCCAAGATTCTAATTCTTTGCACAATTCGTAAGAGAATTAGCCCATATTTAAAGGGAGATCCTCATCCATAACTGCACAATCCAAAATTAGGTCCTTCTCTGATTTCATGCATGATATTTACAACTCAGTAATTCATACAACTGATAGTACGATGTCCCTACACTCTAGTCTCAACTGGGTCTTTCTCTAAACTGACATGCATGAGTTTGTCATGAGGGAATATTCAATTAACTAGAGTGACACTTGCAAATGCTCCAGTTCACCAACTGACTATTAATCCTCTATTAGTTCCACAAATAGTTAGATCTAATTTAATTGAAGATAACTCAGTAAACTGGGTTATTTAATTACAACTCACAATTAAACTCATCCTAGACTGCTAAAACTTAGGGAGAACATATACATGTCTTCAAAAATACTTCCAAATCAAAATTCCTAAGTTAACCAAGTCAGCTTAACTTATTTTTACTATTACAAGTTTCTATGAGAAAAGAGTTACAATTTTAATTCAGAATTTAATTCATGGACAAATTAAATTGGAATTTCTAGATTTTATTTTTAACATTTCTTGTTTCTTTTTTCAACACTCCCTCCCAACAAGAAAGGAATTCAATTTGATCCTGATCTTGAAGCTTTGGAATGTTCTGCATGCAACACTTCTCTCTAGTGTTGTTGCTACAACAACTCCAGAAAAAACAAACATCCAACCTGAATCAGTATGATGCATCTTTCATCAAAGTCTCTGACTGTTATTTCCTCTGTTGACTGAAAACTTTACACTTTTGTTGATTCTACCTTTCTACACTATTTTCAACCCTTCTCTATGCTCTTCAGTATTTGACTTCTCTAGTCTCTATCACTCTGATTTATAACTGCATCAATCACCACTGATTCCTCCCGCTACTATGTACTTTAGGCTCCCGTAGAAAGGTATGATTCATGAGATAAAACCTCTCAATGGAACCTACCCAATTTCGGATGCCTTGGGACTATCACTTCACATCACCCCACCTATCACCTAGAGGTATGACTGCATGTGCTCCCTCTGCCCACTTGGCTCAAAATTTTCCTCTACTACAGGTCTCTACATGAGTGGATGCCTCCACTTAGTCTCCTCTCAGCCTCCTCTCAGCTTCTCTAGTTGTGGCTACTCCACCTTCCTGAAGCTACTTCTAAGGATTCTTCTAGGGCTTAATGTTGAGAGGTAATTCACTCCCTCTCTCAACCACCAAGTCTCTAACCTTTTCCTTTCTACTCAAGGCCTTGCATGCATCTTGTACCTCAAGTGCATACAATTTCTTGATGCACATATCTGATGTCACGAAACCTTCTTAAAGAAAAGTTGATTTTAAATCAAAGATATCTCCCTCATCTGAACTCCGATTCAGATGATTTGTTTTTTGAATTTGGGTAGTTTTCACAAAGAATCTAGATCTACTATTTGTTATTGAAAATTTTCAATAAAAATTTTCATATATGCCTTGCAAACTCACCGCCAAAATAATTCCTACTCCTCAATCTACCAATATCAATGATCACAACTCCTTTTGTGTCACTGAGAATTGTCTCATTGATCTTCCCACTAGCAGCCTTCTAGCTCCATCAAGAATTATGCACATAGGGTCTTCTAGATCTACTCTAAACTAGAGCTCCATAATTATTCTCTTCTATATTTTCTTCAGCTCCGATACCATGTAGAATTTCTTGTAGATTCACAAGCTCATGCAATTTACTAAAGCATAGGACAAGAACCTACTTCTACTTTCAACTAGCGAAAGCCAATAGATCGAAAAAAATAATATGAACAAGAAGAAGATAAGTCAATGGCACATAACACAATGTGTATCCAACGAAAGCCTCAACCCAAAACCACTACTATCTATATTGCATTAAATCAGGAATCCAAGATGATAATACAATGCTTGTACTCATAATAACTATCCTAACACTTAGTATGATCAATCTCCCTGCTCACAAGCAAGCTCAATCCAATCTCTAGCCTCTTATGCTTCTCTCCATGCCCCTGATTCCTTGCGCTCTTGGTCAAAGAATTTGGATGAATACAATATGTTATGCTCAACCTTTTTAATAGTGTCCACATGAAAAACTTCACCTTGGGGATTGCTTCTGCTTTCCAAACATTTTTTCTATGCAGCCATGCTGTTGCCGGATAGTCTTCGCTGCACAAGTAGTCATAACCTGCCTTTGTTGTATAGCTGGTGCCAGAGGGATCCCATCTGAAAGTGTCCTTGTCGTTTTTTAGAGTGGGTGCAATGCTGTGGAGGTGTTTGCAGAATTGGTCGAATTTCTCTTTGAGACGTTGAGGGATAGGAGGAAAAATCCATCGCTTCCAAGCATGGGATATTGTGTCCCATTGAGACAGTTGTTCTAGGTTGCAAATTCCTTTGCTTTGGAGAAAACAAATTATTGCAGCCATACCTGGGAGGCTGTTGAGAGGCGGATTCCCCATTATTTTGTCAGCGCCGATGTTGATTTCTCTGCCTCCTTTAGGCACCTTGGAGACGTTTTGAGCCATAAAGGGGATGGCTTTTTTGCACAGCTTCCAGATCTTTGTGCAGCTTCTATTGGGTAGTTCGACTGTGAGAAGTTGCTGCCGAGGTTGACTAATGTATTTAGCCTCTAAAACTTTTTTCCACCAGGTTGATTGTCCTTCAATTAGTCTCCAGACTAATTTTCCGCCAAAGGCAAGATTTGTGAGTGATGGAGATCGGATGCCAAGGCCTCCTTTCTCTTGGCTTTGAATGACATGTTTCCATCCTACCAAATTGAATTTCTTCCTCTCGTTCCCCCCCCCCCCCCTGCCAAAGGAAAAATCTGAGAGCACTGTCCATTTTGTTGAAGAATGATGCTGGAGCTTGAGTAAGGGAAAATTGATAAAGGGGAAGAGAGGAAAGGCCCGATTTGAGGAGCACCAGTCTGCCAGCTGGGTTGAGCCAAGAGGTTCCCCATTTTTGGATTTTCCTTTTCATTTTGTCCAGAATTGTTTCCCAAACATCAGCCCTTGTTTTCCCTATACTTACAGGCATTCCCAGGTAGCTGAAGTGACTCCAATTTAGTTTGCAGGGGACACCAAAAATGTTGGCGATGCTTTGAAGTGTGTGGGCTGAGGCATTCCATCCATAAATACAACTTTTGAGATTATTAATCTGTCCCCCTGAGTATCTCATGAACTTGTCTAATAAAGTTTTGAATCTTCGAGCTATGATTGTGGTTGCCCCTCCCAGCAGCAGGGTGTCATCGGCAAATTGGGAGTGATTTATATTTTTCACTCCATCTTCAAACTTAATACCAGTGATGAGGCCTGTCTGGCGCTTATGATCAAGAGCACAACTGAAGGATTCTGCCATTAAGAGAAAGAGGTAGGGAGATAAAGGACAGCCTTGCCGTAGTCCTCTTGAGGAACGAAAGGGAGGCCCAGGTCTGCCATTGACGAGAGGTGCAATCCAAGGTCCAGAGATACAAGTTCTTATAATTTCAATAAAGGCAGAGGAGAAGCCCATTTTCTTAAGAACAACAAATAGAAAGGAGTGTCTTACCCTATCGAATGCATTTGCCAAGTCCAATTTCAGAATGAAGCCTTTTTCATTCCTCAAATGGCTTGAGTGAATGGCCTCCTGTACTAAGAGGATAGAGTCTGAGATTTGCCTGTTAGCCATAAAGCCTCCTTGGTTTTCAGATATTAACATTGGCAGGAGAGGTTTGAGATGAGAAGCAAGGATTTTTGTGAAGATTTTGTAGGAAGAATTGTTAGGATATTCCGACACATAGGAAATAGTTAAGTTCAACTTGGTCTAGTATAGAGTTAGGTAAAGTGTGTTTCTTTACCGTTGTACATTTTGTAACTTACAATCCGACGGTCACGATATGTAGTGATCCGACGGTTCACTCTCTCCTCGGTATTACCGACACTTGATCCGTGGCTTGACACCCGATTGGTCCATGAGTTCTATTTAAAGCGCATGGAGGGTCATTGTTCGGGTAATCCGTGCATGAGAGAAGCTTATGTAAATTTTCATTATTTGATTAATAAATTGCCTGTAGTAGCCACGTTGGCACAGGCCGTGGACTGTTTCCCTCTTTGAGGGTTTTAACCACGTCAAAAATACTGGTGTATTGATCTGTGATCTGGTTGTGAGCGGTGTCCTTTTGGTGTTCTTTCTGAGGAACTTACCCTGTAAATTCCTACATGGTATCGGAGCTATTTGAGGGCCGCGTCCGTTGGTGATCCAAATCTGAAGCCGGTAGAACTGCATCCGACTGTCGTTTCTTAGATCTGCTGTTTCTGACTGCTTTCGGGCCGAGATGACTACTTTGTTGCGTTCGGAGCATCTGTTCCAGTGAGGAACCCCTTTCGTTTCACGCGAAAAGGTTTCCGGTAGCCCTAGCTACGTCATTTTTCAGATCGGGAGGTATACAGTGTTTATTTGTAGTTTACTATTATTTTCTTTCTGCTTATTTCGGTTTCGGTTTATTTAGCTTTTTTTCTAACCGGACCTATACCTTTCATTTCTGCATATGCTCTTTGCCCTGCGACTCTGTGCGATCTGGGCAAATCAGAAACAGAAAGGAAGTATTTTTCTCATGCATATGCTCTTTTCCCTGCACCTTAGTGTGATCTCGGAAAATCAGAAACATTGAGAAAAATATTTAGTTTTTCGGCTAAAGCTAACTTTGAGCCGCAAGGTTCATTTTTGAAAATATTTAGTTTTTTGGGTAAAGCTAACTTCGAGCCGTAAGGTTCGTTTTTCTTTGCATATTCGTGTTGGGTTTTGTGTTTTGTGTTTTGTAGGGAAAAAGAGCTTTCTCAAGGCAAGCACGCAAACCAAGGCCCCCCCCCCCCCCCCTCTCTCTCTCTCTCAAATTTTTTGTATAGATCAATTGGTTCAAAGCTATTTTAAGAGAGTAGAGGTCTTGGGTTCAAGTCTCCATTTTGTGGGGGCGGATTTTTTCATTCCCGCACATTCGCGCACTTTGCCGGCAACATCAACAATTGTTTTTCAAAAGTCATAACTTCTTCATCTGGAAGCCTTTTTCAGAGCCATTTTTTTTAAAACAGCCTAATTTTTCGAGATCTATCCATTGGAACACTTACTTTCAACATCTTCAGCTTCAGTTTTTCTTAAAAATGGAAAGTCCATGCCAAGTCATTCTTGACAGCACTAACTACTTCCAATGGATATCCTACATGGAAGATTTACTTAGAAGTAAAGGTCTCTACAGAATAGCCACAGGCCAAGAGAAGAAACCAAAAGATGAAGACAAGGCTGCAAAATGGGAAAATAGACAAGATCAAGCACGTGGTTTGATAGGGATGTCTATTTCTCCTGATCTTAGATTCCATATTGCAGAACTTGAAACTCCTCATGAAGCATTGGAACAAATCACTAAAGTTTTTGGGATTAAAAATGAAATTAGAGCCCATCAACTTGAAAATGAGTTGCTTACATTGGATCCTAATAATTTTTCTTGCATTGAAGATTTCTTGTCTAAGTTCAAGACCCTTAGATATCTTTTGGAAGGTGTTAAGGTTAAGAAAGAAGATAGTAACCTTATTTATTCCATCCTTACTAAGTTGGGACCAGCCTACTCTATATTTGTTTCCACCTTCCATTCTACAAGGGAAGCTTTCATTTGTCAAGGAAAAGACTACAAGGCCCCTTCCTTTGACTCTTTTTGTGATTCTTTAATAAGAGAACAAGAAAAACTCTTACACCTTGGTCTTCTTAATCTTGGAAACTCTTCCAAGAAAGCGTTAGCCGCCTAGCAGCAACCAAATTCAAAGAATCCTAAGAAGTCATATCCTAAAAAGAATGGTCCTAAACCAAACAAGGGTCCTAAGCAAACTCAGCCTCAAAATGAAAGATCATTTCAGCAAAATGATAAGACCAATAAAAACAAATGGAAGAAGACTGATAGACATTGTAACTTTTGTAATCGAGATGGCCACCTAGAATCTAAATGCTTTAAGAAGATGGAAGCCTTGGAAGCCGCAATGAAGAAACATAACATCCATGTGGAGCATTCTTCAACTTCAACTTCAACTTCATCTTCAGGAATGGCACTTTCTGCATGTCGTTTTCAATCATCTCAGTCTGGTTATGCATTAAATGTATCTTCTTCTTCTCATTCTCATGAGTGGCTCATTGATTCTGGAGCCTCTTATCACATGGCCAAAAACAAAGCCATGTTTTCTTCTTTAAATGATTGTAACACCAAAAATATATATGTTGGTGATGATAGATCTCTTAATGTTGTAGGGACTGGAACTGTTCATCTAGACAATGGTCAGTTTAATGATGTATTATGTGTTCCAACCTTATCCTGCAACCTTCTATCTGTATATCAGATAACTCATTCAGGTGAAGGTAAAATTGTTGAATTTTCACCTCATGATGTTGTAATCAAGGATCTAAGAGATCCTAAACAGATTCTAGCTATTAGTATTGCTGATGATTCCACAAGGTTGTATAAGTTTCACAACTTTGGGTCATCAAATCTTCCCTCAGTATTTGTTGCTCATAATGATGAAGTGAGCAAACTTTGGCATGAGCGATTTGGTCACTTAAACTATCGCTCCCTTCAGCATCTATGTAAAGAAAATATGGTGACAGGTCTTCCTATGGTATCTTGCAGAGATGGTGTTTGTTCCGGATGTGTACTCGGAAAACATCATCGGGATAGTTTTGAAAAATGTGCCTCTTGGCACGCCTCAGCCCCTTTACAGCTTGTGCACAATGATTTATGTGGTCCACTTCCTGTTGCTTCATTCTCTGGCTGCAAGTATTTCTTAACTTTCATTGATGATTTCTCCAGACGCACTTGGGTATACTTCTTAAAACTCAAGAGCGAAGTATTTAACACATTTTTGGCCTTCAAAGCCTTTGTTGAAAAACAATATGGACATCAAATTCTTAAGCTAAGAACTGATAATGGTGGAGAATATGTTAAAAACACATTCATCAACTTTTGCACCGAAAATGGAATTCAAATGCAACATACTGTTCCATACACTCCACAACAAAATGGTGTAGCTGAAAGGAAAAATCGCACCTTAAAGGAAATGGCTAATTGTATGCTGCAATCTAAAGGACTCAGTCTTAGTTTTTGGGCCGAAGCAATTAATTGTGCAAATTATATAATCAATCGCACTCCTACTAAGGTTCTAAAGAATATCACTCCAGAAGAAGCTTGGAGTTCCATTAAACCAGATGTAAGTCACTTTCGTGTTTTTGGAAGTGAAGCATGGGCCCATATTCCAGATGAAAAGCATAAAGCTTTAGAACCTAAGAGTGAGAAATGTACTTTTGTTGGATATTCTGAAGATGTAAAAGGTTATAGACTTATTCCATTTAAGTCCAAAAATGTTATCATTAGAAGAGATGTAAAATTTGATGAAAATAAATCGGCCTGCGAGCCTAGTCCGGCGGATGTGCCACCTCTTCCTATCTCTTCTACTTTTGAAAACATTTCTTCTTCAGATAATGAAAGTGAGGATGACAATCCTCCCCCACCTTCTCAGGATCCTCAACTTCCAAGATGGGTCCGTGCTACTCGGGATGCAGCAGGTGATCTTGCCGGTGATCCTACAGATCAGCGACATACACGTTCTCAGTTTGAAAGAGCCTCTTCTTTACTGGCTCAAGCTCCAGCAAATCATGATCCTGACACTTTTGCAGAAGCTTCAGGCCATCCACATTGGGAAGCAGCTATGAATGAAGAATATCATTCATTGTTGGCAAATGATACATGGGATCTTGTTTCTCTACCAAAGGGACGCAAACTTGTTAGATGTAAATGGGTTTACAGAACCAAGTATGGATCAGATGGGAAAGTTGATAAACATAAAGCTCGTCTTGTTGCTAAGGGCTTTTCACAGATTGAAGGCATTGACTACACTGAAACCTTCTCCCCTGTTGCCAAAATGAACTCTATCCGCCTTGTTCTTTCCCTTGCTGCCTCTTTAAAATGGGAAGTCCATTAGATGGATGTTAAATCTGCCTTCTTGCATGGGGACTTGCATGAATAAATCTATATGGAACAACCCATTGGCTTCATCCAAACAGACTCCAGCCTTGTATGTCGACTTAAGAAATCTCTTTATGGTCTCAAGCAAGCTCCTCGGGCTTGGTATGCCAAAATGGATAGCTTTCTTTTAGAATCTGGCTTTTCTAGGTGTTATTCTGACAATACTGTCTACACCAAGAAAGTGGGCAACTCTCTTATCATCCTTGTTCTTTATGTTGATGATCTTATTCTTACTGGTAGTGATCCCAACCTTATAAACCATGTGAAGTCCAGCCTTAAAAAGAAATTTGAAATGACAGACTTAGGACACTTACACTATTTTCTCGGTCTTCAAGTCTTGCAATCCAAGGAGGGTATTTCCCTTTCCCAGTCCAAGTATGCTTGTGATATTCTTCGTCATTTTCACATGGAAGACTGTAAGCCAGCCCCTTCTCCCTTTTAGTCTGGAGTCAAACTTTCAGTCTCTTGTACTTCTCCTGAAGTTGATGCTACCTTATACCGTCAACTTGTAGGAAAACTCTTGTATTTAACCCATACTCGTCCTGACCTTTCCTTTGCTGTTGGCCTTGTTGCTCGTTTTATGCAAAACCCACGTGAAAGTCATTGGAAAGCAGCTAAAAGAATACTTCGTTATGTTCAAGGTACAGTACAGTTTGGGATTCATTACAGTGCCAAAGCAGCTCCTCTATTAGTTGGTTTCACTGATTCTGATTGGGCTGGTGACCCTGATGATCGGAAGTCTACTGCCGGTTATGTCTTCACTCTTGGTTCAGGACCTATTACATGGGCTTGTAAGAAACAGGCTGCCATTTCTCTTCCATCAGCAGAAGCAGAGTATCGTGGTGCCGTGGAAGCTAGTAAGGAAGCCTTGTGGCTTCGTCAGATCCTATCAGAGTTTGGCTTTGAGCAGCAGCATCCAACCACACTTTGGTGTGATAATCAAAGTGCCATTCAGCTATGCAAATATCCAGTCCAGCAGCAGCGCAGCAAACACATTGAACTACACATGCACTTCATCAGAAAGCTCATTCATGTCCATATTCTTGGAGTGCAATATTGTTCAGCAGATGATCAGGTTGCAGACATCTTCACAAAGACTCTCATAGAGGCGAAGTTCACTAAACTTCGATATATGCTTGGAGTTTAGGAAGTTGTCACTAAGGGGGGATAGGCTCTAGTGCCTCCTTCCTTCTCCTATTGTGTCATATTTGTAAATCCTTCAATCCTATCCCAAGTTGTTCTTAAGGGGGGATGTTAGGATATTCCGACACATAGGAAATAGTTAAGTTCAACTTGGTCTAGTATAGAGTTAGGTATAGAGTTAGGTAAAGTGTGTTTCTTTACCGTTGTACATTGTGTAACTTACAATCTGACGGTCACGATATGTAGTGATCCGACGGTTCACTCTCTCCTCGGTATTACCGACACTTGATCCGTGGCTTGACACCCGATTGGTCCATGAGTTCTATTTAAAGCGCATGGAGGGTCATTGTTCGGGTAATCCGTGCATGAGAGAAGCTTATGTAAATTTTCATTCTTTGATTAATAAATTTCCTGTAGTAGCCACGTTGGCACAGGCCGTGGACTGTTTCCCTCTTTGAGGGTTTTAACCACGTCAAAAATACTGGTGTATTGATCTGTGATCTGAGTGTGAGCGGTGTCCTTTTGGTGTTCTTTCTGAGGAACTTACCCTGTAAATTCCTACAAGAATTGCATAATGATATTGGTTTGAAGCGGGTAAAGTTGGAAGGGTGATTTTCCTTTGGGATGAGAGCCAGATGTGTTGAGTTTGTGTATCCTCCTATTTTGTTTTTTCTCTGTATCCATTTGAGATATTTAATGAGGTCCTTTTTTATCATTTCCCAATATTCTCTGTAAAAACAAATAGAGAAGCCATCTGGCCCTGGCGCCTTGTCTGGCTGGAGGCACCATATTGCATCCTTGATTTCTTCCTCGTTTATTTCTTCTGCCAACCTTTCATTTAATTCTGATGTAATCTTAGTTGGCAGATGTTGCAGGAGGTCAGCATAGTTTCCTTCATCTCCGGTTTCAGTTAAGAGCTTTTTGAAATGGTCTGAGGCCGCACTTTTGATGGCTGTCTGTTCGCTGTGCTGAGTCCCTGAGCTATCTATGATGGCTGTTATATTATTTCTTATTTTCCGAGCAGTGGCCTGTTTATGGAAGAAGGATGTATTCTGATCTCCGCTTTTCAGCCAAGTCTGCCTGGATTTCATACGCCATTTTTCTTCCTCTTCCCTTCTAATGCTGCTTAGCTGGTTGTAAAGGCTTTCTTCTTGGATCTTTTCAGCTTGTTGATATGCTTGCTTTTCTATAACATAATGAAGGTCTTCGATTTTTGCTTTCACCTCTCGTTGCTTTTCTTCTGGCTCTATATACTGCGTTTTGGCCCAATTCTTGAGTGCCTTTTTCACATTTTTTAGTTTGCTTTCCCATATAAAGCATGGGGATCCTTCAACATGCTGACGCCATGTCTGCTGAACCAGTTCTTTGACACCTTGGTAGCCATTCCATATATGGTTGTATTTAAAGGGCAGAGGACCCAAAGGTCTGTGAGATTCGAGAGCTAAAGTTATAGGGAAATGATTAGAGGTAGCATATGGAAGAATGGTGGCGCTTACAGCTGAAAAGGTGGAAAGAAGGGAAATATTTACCAGAAATCGATCAAGCCGCTCCATAATATTACTGCTGCCCAATCTACGGTTACTCCAGGTGTATTTCCAATTTTTTGGGATGACATCGACTAAATCTCCTTGTTGCATTATATTTTCCAGCTGACTTCTAAAGGGGTCTGGTGTGAAGCATCCTCCACGTTTTTCGTTGGCATGCAAGATTAGATTGAAGTCGCCCCCGACAATGATGTTGCTGTTGTCTTCTTCTGCAATGTTCTTGCTGAGGGAATCCCAACAAACTTCTTTGTCCCTATAATGATTAGGGGCGTAGACATTGTATATTACAATCTGCTGTCCATTTATATTGTTCTGTAACACTGTCTTAATCCAATGCTGATCTATTACTTCTGCTGCACTGTTCCACTCGTCCTGACACCATAGTGTAGCGATTCCACCTGAGGCCCCTCTGGATTCACTTATACTTCCTTGATAGCGCTTATGGTATTCGATGGTCTTGCTGATTTCAGACTGCCTCTGCTTTGTTTCTTGTAATAATACAATAGCTGGCTTCTCTTGGTTTATAAGATCCTTTAGGGCATTGGTTTTGGAGGGGTGCCCTAGTCCCCTGCTGTTCCATGATAGTATTTTAATCATTTCAACAGAGAGACTCGAGGAGTTGCTCTCCCTCCTTTATCTTTGCATGCTGTGTCTTTATCTGTTGTTCCTTGTATATATGATTCTATTGGATTCTGGAGTCCTAGTGCTATGTCCTTTTGCGCATTCTCGTCCCTGTGCTGTTTGGAAGATTTTCTGCCAGGCTTCTTTTGACTGTCTACCGTGGATCCATGTTCCTTGGAGTTGCTTCGGGTTATTCTTAGAGGGGGAGGTTTAGATGGAAGGGAGGAGGGAATGATCAGGGGAAGGGGAGAAGAGGGAGGATCAGGTTGAGATAAGGGGTCAGGGGATTCCTCAGGAAGGGAAATGGCATGGAAGGGATTGGAGGAGGGCGAGGAAAGAAAGGGTTCCAACTGTCGAACAGAGGGCAGAGGCGGATGGGAGGAAGAAGGAAGAGGGAGTGAAGGCTGGGGAGATGAGGTTGGAGAGATGGAGGAGGGGTGGGAAGAGGGACCAGCAGCCATGTGCGATTTTTGACTAGGGGCTGATTTTTTCTTTTTGACGGGTTCCCATTCCTTCTTGTGGAATATTTTCAACATTAGAGTTCTTACTGCAACGATTAGCAAAGTGTCCATACTCGTGAGAAAAATCCTGCATGTTGTTTCTCGGCTCACTTTGGTCAATGTAATTCCCGACAGCATTCCCAATGGCACGAACAAATTCGTCTCCCCAGCAATGCAAGGGTAGGTGAGGAAGTCGAACCCATACATGAACCACATTGGGGATATCAAGTTCTGGGTTGAAGTCCGGAGTCCATTTGTTCAAGTACAGACCTCTAGAATCCATGAAGTAAGGACCATTGTGGAAGATTAAATCCTTGTCTTCCTTAGTTTCAAAATGGAAGGTGAAGTAGCCCTTTCCACAGAATCTGATAGAAATTTTTCCTTGGGTTTTATCAGTCCAGTTCCTCTCCACCCATCTCTGAACAGTTTTTGGGGAGGGCCAGAGCCCTGTAAATTTTCCTATTAGTCCTTTTTCTGCCAATGCAAGAGCAGCTTTTCTGGGCAAGGAAGGAGGAAGAGAGACTTCCTGTAACCCTTCAGTTTTTTTGACAAATTTGGATACAAAAGGGCGAGCACGTTGAGCAGGTAACGATTTAATGAAAGCTGAGAATGCTTGTTGGAGCGCAGCCTCCTCCGGACACGCTTCCGGAGGAGCCATCCGAGCAGCCAAGGAAGTATCAAGTTTCAATGGCAGCGGGAGCAGAGGAGCGCGCGTAGCAGCCCACAGCTAGCAAAGACTCTTCGTTCAATCTTCATCGATATGTTATGCTCAACCTTGAGCTTAACCTGCACAAGTATTTCCTATCCTCCGCCTGATGACTTCCTTTGGCCAATACTTAGCCAAATTTCCAAGCCTCCAAGATTCTAATTTTTTGCACAATTCCTAAGAGAATTAGCCCATATTTAAAGGGAAGTTCCTCATCCATAACTGTGCAATCCAAAATTAGGTCCTTCTATGATTGCATGCATGATATTTACAACTCAGTAAATCATACAACTGATAGTAAATTGTCCTTGCACTCTAGTCTCAACTGGGCCTTTCTATGAACTTACATGCATGATTTTGTCATGAGGGAATATTTAGTTAACTAGAGTGACACTTGTGGATACACCAATGCACCAACTGACTGTTAATCCTCTATTAGTTCCAAAAATAGTTAGAACTAACTTAACTGAACATAACTCAATAAACTGAGTTATCTAATTACAACTCAAAATTAAACTCATCCTAGACCCTTAAAACTTAGGAATAACATATACATGACTTCTAAAAGACTTCCAACTCTAAATTCCAAAGTTAACTAAGTCAACTTAACTTATTTAACTATTACAAGTTTCTATGAGAAAATAATTACAATTTTAACTCACAATTTAATTCAAGGACAAATTAAATTGGAATTTCTGGATTCTATTTTTAACATTTCTTGTTGCTATTTTCAACAGGTGACCTTCTCTACCTGCACTGATTTGAAGGAGCACCCAAATTCTCCCTCGCATCCTGCATAAGTCTTTCTTCTTCCCTTGTTATTTTGTTACATTCTTTGGGTGTTTCATCTTGAGTGGTTGTCTCCACTCACCGCACCTCAATTTGTTGTTGCTACAAAACTTCTTGAGGTTCCTCCTTTGGAGCTAAAATATCCTCTTCTAGTGGGATCTGAATCTCCCTCTCAAGAGAGCACCACATGGATTTCTCCGCATCAAATTTTACATCCCTTCGTGCAACTATCATTCTAAGGGATGACAAGTATACACAATAGTTTTGGGGAGTTTCTGTGTAACCCACAAATACCCCCAATTCTATTATTGTCTCAAGCTTCTTCCTTGGTTATTTGGATACATGGAAGTATACAAAGGCTACAAAAATCCTGAAGTGTGACACGTCTAATTTCCTCCCCGAAAAAGCCTCCTTTGAGGTAATCATGTCCAAAATCCAATGAGGACTCTAATTATGAAAATAGACTATTGTGTTGTATGCCTCAACCCACAAATGTGGAGGTAGGCCTTGGTCATGCAACATCGCCCTTGCTAATCCCAAATTTTATGATTCTTTCTATTAGTCACTGCATTTTATTATGGATTATGGGGTGTTTTAAACTCTTGTCGAATGCCTTCTTTTGCAAATAAATTTTTAAATTCATTCAACACGTACTCATCTCCATTATCTCTCTTGAGAGCCTTCACCTTCTTGTCATTTTCTTTCTCAACCAGTGCCTTGAATTATATGAACTTGAAAAATGTCTCATCTTTCTTCCACATGAAGAAGATCCACCACTTTGTGAGAAGTCACTAATAAAAATGACAAAATATTTTTGTCTAGCAGTGGACGTTGTCGAGAAAAGTCCACAGACATCAGAGTGGATCCTTTCCAAGACTGGATGTGCTTTGTTGTCTTGATCATGGAATGTGGATTTTGTGTCCTTCCCCAAGGTACATACTTTGCATACATCCTACTGCTCAAGTGCTCCTTTAGGGAGCCCTATGGTTATTTTCTTCATAATATTTAGGGTGCCATGATGTAAATGGCTAAGTCTTATGTGTCAATGTTTACCGATATCATGACTTTGCACCTTCTCCACCTTTGTTCTTAATGCAACACAGTTTTCCACATATTTCTTATATAATTTCTTCACATGAACCCCGATTTTCTTTACCTATCTCATGCCTATGTGTCTCAAGAATTCCTTTCCTTTTTTGAAGATCATATCATAACCATGATCTTCCAAAACTACAATAGAGATGAGATTTTTCTTTAGGGCTGGAATGAACATTACATCCTTGAGCCCGAGGGGGGAGCCTGACTCCCTCTGAAAGGTGACTGTTGATGAGTCCCATCAATAGGTACATTTTGAAGATTAATATGTCATCCTTCAGTGTTAAAACTATCCTTCTCTTGAATTAATTCACATTTCTTGTTATATTATGCTTAGTAAGAGGAGTAAAAGGTGTTTCTCATAGTATGTGGATTAATGTGTTCTAACTTTAGGAAAATGAAGCATCTTTTAGGCTATTAATATGTAGGGGCTCAATGGAGACAACTAGGAGAGAATCTAGGGGGTTTATCCACCTCCTTAACTCCCTAAACTTAGCTTGGGATCACCATATCTTCTCTCACCAGTTCGAGTTCATTGGCAGTCGAGTGACTCCTAGTCTAAGTGAGTATCAAGGAGGAAAAGATTCACCATTTTCGAGATCAAGGAGGGAACCATTCATATTTTCATGGGAGTTGCTTGAACTTCCCCTTTGTATAAATAAACGAGAGGAAGATCTCACTAGGATTCATTTTTTTTCATCTAGGTGTAGCTATTGAGTTCCAAGCATTGACATTGTTATTTTCAACTTTTATGTGATGTATTAGACTTACACCTTTTGACAATGTGAAGTTGGATTTTAAGTTGCATCTGAGTTAGTTTCATAGGGTTGAGACCCTTGGGTTTGGGCTTGACCCATAGGATTTGGTACCTCCTCTTGTAATTAGGTTTCTTATTTATTCAAAGGAGTTCATAGTTTCTTGCATTTTAGTAGAATTTAACCTCTAAAATCCTTTGGTTGTAGCCTCTACATCACCTCTCTTATGGGAGAATGAGTGGAAGGTATCACAACCACATCACAAAAAGATTGTGTTTATGATTTCTTGGAAATAAATTAGTGTTAGTTCTCCTATTTTACATTTTCTTTTTGTTGTTTATAAGTTAGTTCAGTGATTAGATTAGTGGTTTGCATGAATTAGATGTCATTTAAATTCAACTCTTTTCCATCATAGTTTATTTCATTTTGTAAATGATAAATGGGTTCATGCATGTGATTGATTGTAGCGTTGATTGATATGTAGGTAAGGGCACCTTTATCAATTCCATCCTGAGCTCTTTCACCTTCTCCTTCCACCTCCAAGCTCTATCCCAAAAAAATCTTGTTTTATAAGCTATTATGTCTAGGTCACTAAGAGCACTCTTCCTAGTGCAAGACAGGCCTCTAAGATATCTTGAGCTTGCCTAGGGTCTCAAACCAACCTCCTTCCATTTGCTTCAACTACTATTCACTTCCGCATACCCTCAAGCCAACATCTTCACCTTCAAAAACCACTTAGATACCCTCCTGTAGCATTGTAGGCTTGCTTGTAGCATCATAGGCCTCCTGTAGCATTTCAGGCCTGCTTGTAGCATCACAGGCCTCCTGTAGCAAACTTGTAGCATCATTTTTCTTCATCAATTTCAACTCACACCACAACTTTGACTTAGCATAGATGCATAATGACCTCTACTTGTGATAATATGATTAGGAAAAGCTCCTAGGCCACTCCAAACCTTCCTTGTCCTCACTGCAAAAACATAGTAGAGTCAGTTTCTTTTTCATGCAAGTAGGTTATTGATTTATGAGCAAGTATGAACTAGGTAGATGGTACCTATGATTATGATTGGTATTTTGATGAATTTTGCGAGATATATTGGTTTATTTTCTGCAAGTAAATGAGGTAATTTGATGAATTCTTCAAGATAATGTAGCTTCATTTTTGTAAGTAGGTTATGCTTTATCTTTTCATGAATTGAGTAATTAGGGTTTAACAAGATGATGAAATGGCATTTATATTTTCATACTTAGAATAAATTTCCAATTTGTCCTTTTATCAAGCTTTCATTCTAATTCAGTAGAAGAAAGGGTCTTTGAGAACTTTTTGTTCTCATGTCATAATTGAGGGTGGCATGAGTGGAATGTTATCTGTTGTGCATATAGCACTATCACGAACTGTACCAATCCCAATTGTGCTATACCTTCCATTGTCCCCCACCTCGATGTGCATCTGCAAATATTTTTCTTCCAGGTTGCTGAAAAAGTCTCTACACCCCGTCATGTGGAACGATGCACTTGAGTCCAAGTAACACACACTCCCCATCACTATGTTGCTCATGCATGTGATAAGGGTAAATTCAAGATCAAACTGTGAAGCTAATGCTTTACCTGTTTCTCCTGCTGAGGTCTTATTTCTTGCCTTTTTGTGTGGACTCTTCATGGCATAGTTCCTGAATTCATGAAAATTGAATAATTTAGCTTTGGATAAAGCATTATTCTTGCCCCCTTGATTGGATTCTAGTTTGGATTGAGATTTATTCCCTTTTCCTTTCTTTGCCTTTCCATCCAATGAAAATTTTTCTTCATCCTTTCCCTTGGATGAAGTCCCATCTATGGTATTCCACCTTATTTCTTCCTGTACCAAATCGGACCATAAGCACTCCCAATTTAGTGGTTTCTCCCTCCTGTTCACCGAATATTGATAGTTATGCCAACTCTTACGAAGGCCCATAAGGGCTAGGATTACCAAGTATTCTTCAAGGAAATTAACACTGACCGTTCCAATTTCATCACAACACTGTGTAAACTTGCTTAGATGTTGTGGAATGGTGTCATTTCTCTGCATATTGATACTTCGAAGTTTATCCTTGAGCGCAAACTTCCCGTGGTCACTATTATTCTCGAGCAATTATGTTAGTTCTTTCCACATTGCTAACGAAGTTTATTTTCCACGGATATTTGAAACAACATGATCTTGTACTCCCACCAATATTATTCTCCTCACCTTGACTACATATTTATTCCATTGAGCAACGTTTTGGGCATCAAAGTTCCAGTGGTTTTGCAACATCTATCTTGATGTTGTTGGAAATAATACTGAGAGGGGGGGGGGGGGGTGAATCAGTATTATCTAATTCTTTTTCAATATATTTATACTTTGAATTATTGTATGTCAGTACCATAAAATAATGAGCATGAACAAGAAAAACAGATAGTCACACCAAAGAACACCAGATATAAGGTGGAAACCCAATGTGGGTGAAAACCACTTGCTGCAATATGTCTCTATCTTCTTTCAATTAGAAACTCCTTTTACAATGATTTTGTACTGGTGCAGTCCTTTACCAGTACGGAGGCTGCAACCTGCAGAGAGCTACAACTCTCTCTCCTGGAAGGGAGTTACAACCCCCTACTTCTTTTCTTTCAGGGACCACTTTTCATAAATTTTTAGACTGGATCCAATAACATCAAAAACCCATCAACTACACTTGCATCATCAATCTCTGATTTATCCAATACTGAATCAATGCTTTCACCAAAGCCAACCCGTATACAGATCTGCAAATATTTCCTTATAACTTTGTAGTATACCCAGATCATAACATGTGTACAATAAAACATGCATCAATAATTCAGATCTATAAATTCATTCTTTCAAATATTTAGTTAACCCAGACTATTAGATTTATAGATCAAGCGTGTGCCACATATCACAGATCAAAATCATATAGAGATACCACTATTCCAGCCTTAAGATTTTGACCCATCAATAGAACTTATCCTTCTCCTTACGCTCAGGTTCCTTCTTCATTCAGATCCAGATCTGCACCATAACCCAATCATAATATTCCAGATCTAGCACTTTATCAGATATTCAATAATTCAGAAGATGCTTTGCCAAATGATCTCCTTCCTCTCTTATAGTCTTAGGCCTTTCACAATACCACGGTCCAAAACCATAATAACACAATACCACAGACCCAATACTTGGGATCAATAATTTTGGATGCAATACCACGGACCAAAACCATAGGATCAAAAATTGTCGGAATAATACCATGAACCAACCATGAAAGTGCGTGAGATCAACACTTTTGGATGCAATACCATGGACCAAAACCATAGGATCAAAAACTGTCGGACTAATACCATGAACCAACCATGAAAGTGCGTGAACTTTTCTCTTGCATGAAGGGAAATTTTCTCTGCATGAAAGTGTGTGAACATTTCTCTACATGAAATAAACTCTTCTCTGCATAAAAGTGCGTGAACTTTTCTCTACATGAAATAAAATTTTCTCTGCATAAAAGTGCGTGAACTTTTCTCTACATGGAATAAACTTTTCTCTTCATAAAAGTGCGTGAACTTTTCTCTACATGGAATAAACTTTTTTTCTACATAAAAGTGCGTGAACTTTTCTCTACATGGAATAAAATTTTCTCCGCATAAAAGTGCGTGAACTTTTCTCTACATGAAGGAAACTTTGTTACACTATAATTTATCAAATAAATTTGCTGCACTATAATTTTGTCATTTGAGATGAGTGGGTTGCCATCAAGTACAACATATGTATCATAATGCCAACAATCTCCCCCTTTGGACTTGATGGCAACAACACCCAATCACTCTCCCCGTTTGACATCAAGGGAAAAGGGCAAACCAAGATAATCTCTTTCCTAGAGAAACATTCTGCTGCCCATACTCCCCCTGAGTATTTGCTGAAATCTCTGAAAGAGCTCCCCCTTTGTATATGCCAAGGTGTACCACTCTATCCATGCTTCCTCTGAATACATGCTGAAGTCTCTTCTCTACTGAAGTGTGATGTTCATGCTCCCCCTGACTATAAGCAAGGTCAATAACTGATAGCAGCAACATCTGACAATCACCATAAATGACCATGAAAGAGGTAGAGACATATTGCACCAATATTCCTTCTGTCCTTCCTCCATAATGCCAACAATGCATTATATGCTCCCCTGAACTTGTGCCATTCGATCTTTGACCAATCCGCAACTCAGCAAATGTACGCATATACCCCAGATGAGCCTTGCATACAACCATCAATCAGAAGAGAGTCAACAACAAGATGATGCATCAACAACCCCCAGCTTCTGCCTGAGGTATTCAAAGGTCTCCCTGGGCAATGGTTTGGTGAGTATATCAACAACTTGTTCCTTAGAAGGAACATACTCCAACTTGACCTTTTGTTCAAGCACTTGTTCTCGGAGAAAGTGATATTTGATTGGTATGTGCTTGGTCTTTGAATGCATGACTGGATTCTTTAAAATGTTGATTGTACTTGTATTATCACATAAGATGGAGATAGGTGGTGTACAAGTGATTTGAAAATCTTGCAAGGTCTACATCATCCAAAGGAGTTGAGTGCAGCAAGATGCAGCAGCCACATATTCCGCTTCAGCTGTAGACAAAGCAATTGAACTCTGTTTCTTGCTGAACCAAGATACTAATCGGGAACCCATAAAGAATGCACCACCACTTGTGCTCTTCCTGTCATCCATGCTTCCGGCCCAATCTGCATCTGTATAAGCATGAAGTGTGAGATCTGTATCTCTAGGATACCATAAGCCATAGTTTTGAGTCCCTTGAAGATATTTAAAGATTCTCTTCACTGCCCGAAGATGAGTTTCCTTTGGATTTGCCTGAAATCTTCCAACTATTCCCACTGCATGCATGATGTATGGTCGGGTACCTGTCAAATAAAGTAGACTTCCAATCATAGATCTGTAAGTTGGTTGATGCACTGCTGCTGATTCATCATTTGCACTGAGGTTACATCCTGTAACCATGGGTGTACATACTGTTTTTGCTTCTTCCATACCATATTTCTTCAAAATCTGCTTGCGATACTTGGTTTGAGACAAGAAGATCCCTCCTTCATTTTGTTGGATTTGCAAACCAAGAAAATATGTCAATTCTCCAAGCAAGGACATTTCGAATTCTTTCTGCATCACCAAGGCAAAGCTTTGACTCATAGATTCTTCATTGCTGCCAAAGATAATGTCATCTACATACACAACAAGTATTAGCAATTTGTCATTTTCAATTTTTATATAAAGATTGCTATTTGCTGATCCTTTTGAAAAACCTTGTTGATGAAGATATTTGTCCAAACGATAGTACCAAGCCCTTGGAGCTTGTTTAAGACCATAGAGAGCCTTTTTCAATCTGCATACAAGATTTGTATCATTTCCAAGAATGAAACCATCTGGCTGCTCAATGTATACTTCTTCTTCTAAGTCTCCATTCAGAAAGGATGATTTCACGTCCATTTGAAATACTTTGAACTTTTGAAAGCTTGAGAGAGCAAGGAACATTCAGATGGCCTCAAGTCTTGCAACAGGAGCAAACGTTTCTTCAAAATATATTCCTTCTTGCTGCGCATACCCTTTACAAACAAGTCTGGCCTTGTTTCTAATTACTTCCCCATTTTCATTCAACTTATTTTTGAAGACCCATTTTGTCCCTATAACATTCTTTTCCTTTGGTCTAGGAACCAACTCCCAAGTGTTGTTCTTTTCGATCTGCTCAAGTTCTTCATCCATTGCTTTGACCCAACATTCATCTTTGCATGCCTCTTTTACATTTTGTGGTTCAGTGGATGAGAGTAATGCCAAATAGCTTGAAGCTTCTGCAATTGTTCTTCTTGTTTGTACACCTGCTTCTTTTTGCCCCAAAATCTGAGATTCTGGATGATTCTTCTGAACGTACCTGGATGGAGTCTTCTCTTCTACCCTTATCTGTTCCTTTGGTGCTTCTTGAGGTTCTTCTTCTTCATCATTCTGTCTTTGAGGGTAGTCTTCATCTTCTTCGATATTTTCATGATTTACTTGCCTAGGAATGTATCCTTTTTCATCAACCACTACATCAATGTTGTCAACAATTCTTCCAAGTCTTTTATTGTAGCACTTATATGCTTTGCTGTGTGGAGAATAACCAAGAAGAATGCCTTCATCTGCTCTAGGTTCAAATTTGCCAAGTTGCTCATCAGTATTCTTAATATAGCATTTGCTCCCAAAGATTTTGAAGTGTTTTACCGAAGGAGTCTCACCATACCAGAGTCCATGAGGAGTTTGAGTGCTGTTCACTCGGACATTTGTTTTATTGAGAATAACAACCGCAGCATATGCAACTTCACCCCAGAAAGTTGCGGGAGTTCCGGACTCATCAAGCATAGCATGGGCCATTTGTTGGACTGTTCTGTTCATCCTTTCCACCACTCCATTTTGCTGAGGAGTTCTAGCTGTAGAGAATTCCCTTCTTATCCCATGTTCTTCACAAAAATCGAAAAATTCATTTGAGGTAAACTCCCCACCTCTGTCGGACCTGAGGCACTTAATTTTGTAACCTGATTCATTTTCAACCAAGGCTTTGAAGGATTTGAATTTTTCGAATGCTTCGTCTTTGTGCTTCAAAATTCCTAACCAAACAAACCTTGAGAAATCGTTAATGAATAATATCAAGTATTCTTCTCCTCGAGGTGACCTCATCCTGAAAGGACCACATACATCTGTATGGAATAGTTCAAGAGGCCTGCTGGTTGATCCTTCCTTCTCCGGGAAGTTGGTTCTGGTTTTCTTATCAAACTGACATGATTTGCATATAGTGTTGTCTGGAATTTTGATATCTGGAAGACCACGAACTGCCTGATATTTGCATGCCTTCCTTATTTGTGAAAAGCTTAGATGCCCCAACCTCTGGTTCCATAACCAATGTTCATCATCCTTGCTCAAATAACATTCTTCTTCAAATATGTATAGATTATTTGGAGTTCTTCTACCTTTGATCACTGTTTTCCCTGTATCAAGATCACGAACGCTACATCCATTTGATCGAAATATTACCTCGGTTCCTTGATCGCACATCTGACTGACACTCAGAAGGTTATGCTTCAAGCCATCAACATACAAAACATTTCCAGCTTTGACCTTTTCTTTTAACTGAGCTGTGCCTTTTCCTTTTATAGCTGCTGGAGTATCATTTCCAAAAGAAACTTTCTTTCCCTTTTCTAAAGCAGAATATGATTCAAGTTTTTCTTTATCACCTGTCATATGCTTCGAACATCCACTGTCGATGTACCATAGATTTTCCTGTTCCTCTGCATAAAAGGCTATCCAACATCTTTCTGATTGTGGTTCCTTTATTCTCCATGTTCTGGTGCTTGAGGCTTGTTCCTTTGTCTGCTGAAATCTGCTCCTGCATTCAGAATCTTCATGACCGAAGTTATTACAAATAGAACATTCAATTTCATTTTCAAGAGCCGAAAAGTTGTTGTAGGTCCTTTTTGTAATCCCAGTCATACTTCTTTGTTTTTGAGCTTCTCTAGTCATGATTGTTTTATATGCAACACATTGAACTACTTTGTGACCAAAGTTATGGCAAGAGAAACATTGGCCATTGAAGAAACTTCTGCGGTTATCAAATCTACTGCCCAAATGATTGTAATTCTTATTGTCATCCATTCTTGAAGCAAATTGAGAAGATTTTACCTGTGGCTGGTTGTAGCTTTTGTTCACCCTTAAGACAGATTTCCCCTGGTTTACCTGGTAGTCTTTGTTAGTTCTTGATGTAATTCGTCCCTACTTTACCTGGTGATCTCCATTGTGCTTTTGCTCATTCCTTCTTGCTGCATCAAGATAACTCTTTGAGGTGGATGCTTGAGATGTTTCTCCATTATACCCCAGACCTGTCTTATTTAGCGGAGAACGCTGTACATTGATGATCTCATCCATAGTTTCAGATCCTTTGACAAACTTAAGATTAATAGTCTTTGTTTTCTCAATTTCTTTTCTAAGGCCAACAATTTCACATTCTAACTTTTCAAGAAATTTTTCTTTTTCATCAATTTGAAATTGTAGAGTATCAATGATCACATTCTTTTCTTCTATACATGTCTTGAGTCTAGAAATCTCTTCATAAAAACTATCCACATCTATAGCATCCATGTAATCATCATCTTCAAAGGCCATTAAAAGTTTATAGTCATTACCTCGTTCATCTTCATCACTATTTGATAGACCATCACTGTCTTCATGAGTGTAGTAGCTTTTCTTATTTGCATTCTATTTCTTGTTCCATCTAATAGGTTCCTTTCCCATGTCGATCTTATCCTTATGAGGACATTTGGCAGCATAGTGACCTACTCTTCCACAAGAAAAGCATTTGAAGGGTAACTTACCTCTGAACCGTCCAGCACCCCGTTGAAGATTTCTGACAAAATTTGATTCTTCTTCTTCTTCTGACCCATGTCCTGATTCATAGTACTCTCCTTTACCTGAAGCCTTGAAGGCAGCTTCTTTCCTGTCAGATGGACCTCGTTTTCTCATTTCATAAGCAGTTAGAATTCCATGTAGTTGTGACATTTTAAGATGTTGTAGATTCTCCTTTTCTTCTATAGCAGAAACTTTAGATTCAAACCTAGGTGACAAAGATCTTAAAACTTTTTCAACCACAACAGCCTCTTTTATTTCTTCACCCAAATTTTTCATACAATTAACAATCTCATCCACACGAAGAAAATAGTTAGCCACACTTTCATCATTATACATCTTGAGATTTTCATATTGAATCCTGAGGGTTTGAAGTTTTGCACATTTTACCTGATCATCTCCTTCATAGCTCAGAACAATCTTGTCCCATATTTATTTTGCGGATTTATACTGCATAACTTTCACAAATTCTGATTGAGATAGACATCCTAGAAGAGTATTGGCTGCCTTTGCATTTGTTTCATATTTCTTCTTCTCAGTTGGATCTGTAGGAGTAGCTGATGGAAAAGTATACCCTGTTTCTACGATGTCCCAGACTTCTGTACCCAAAGATTGAAGATAGGCAGTAACTCTTACCTTCCAATACACGAAGTTTCTCCCATCAAAAATCGGTGGCCTGATTGATGCTTCCCTCTCGTAGTTACTCATGATGATAGATCTTCCTTCAAGCAATCAAGCTCCTTCAGAAGGACCTGCTCTGATACCAATTGTTGGAAATAATACTGAGAGGGGGGGGGGGGTGAATCAGTAGTATCTAATTCTTTTTCAATATATTTATACTTTGAATTATTGTATGTCAGTACCATAAAATAATGAGCATGAACAAGAAAAACAGATAGTCACACCAAAGGACACCAGATATAAGGTGGAAACCCAATGTGGGTGAAAACCACCTGCTGCAATATGTCTCTATCTTCTTTCAATTAGAAACTCCTTTTACAATGATTTTGCACTGGTGCAGTCCTTTACCAGTACGCAGGCTGCAACCTGCAGAGAGATACAACTCTCTCTCCTGGAAGGGAGTTACAACCCCCTACTTCTTTTCTTTCAGGGACCACTTTTAATAAATTTTCAGACTGGATCCAAGAACACCAAAAACCCATCAACTACAATTGCATCATCAATCTCTGATTTATCCAATACTAAATCAATGCTTTCACCAAAGCCAACCCGTATACAGATCTGCAAATATTTCCTTATAACTTTGCAGTATACCCAGATCATAACATGTGTACAATAAAACATGCATCAATAATTCAGATCTATAAATTCATTCTTTCAAATATTTAGTTAACCTAGATTATTAGATTTATAGATCAAGCGTGTGCCACATATCACAGATCAAAATCATATAGAGATACCACTATTCCAGCCTTAAGATTTTGACCCATCAATAGAACTTATCCTTCTCCTTACGCTCAGGTTCCTTCTTCATTCAGATCCAGATCTGCACCATAACCCAATCACAATATTCCAGATCTAGCACTTTATCAGATATTCAATAATTCAGAAGATGCTTTGCCAAATGATCTCCTTCCTCTTTTATAGTCTTAGGCCTTTCACAATACCACGGTCCAAAACCATAATAACACAATACCACGGACCCAATACTTGGGATCAACAATTTTGGATGCAATACCATGGACCAAAACCATAGGATCAAAAACTGTCAGAATAATACCATGAACCAACCATGAAAGTGCGTGAGATCAACACTTTTGGATGCAATACCACGGACCAAAACCATAGGATCAAAAAATGTCGGACTAATACCATGAACCAACCATGAAAGTGCGTGAACTTTTCTCTTGCATGAAGGGAACTTTTCTCTACATGAAAGTGCGTGAACATTTCTCTACATGAAATAAACTCTTCTCTGCATAAAAGTGCGTGAACTTTTCTCTACATGAAATAAACTTTTCTTTGCATAAAAGTGCGTGAACTTTTCTCTACATGGAATAAACATTTCTCTGCATAAAAGTGCGTGAACTTTTCTCTACATGGAATAAACTTTTTTTCTGCATAAAAGTGCGTGAACTTTTCTCTACATGGAATAAACTTTTCTCTGCATAAAAGTGCGTGAACTTTTCTCTACATGAAGGAAACTTTGTTGCACTATAATTTATCAAATAAATTTGCTGCACTATAATTTATCATTTGAGATGAGTGGGTTGCCATCAAGTACAACATATGTATCATAATGCCAACAGATGTATTCTAGCAAGGCCATTATCGTCCAATACTTCCTCCATGCGATCCTTCCATGCAACAAAATTAGAGGTGCCTTCCAAGGTATACTCTAGCCTTAGTACATTGAACACCATCTTCTCAAATCTAAATAAATCCTACCACATTGAACTCCAAATTCAAACCTCCAAAGAAACAACTTCGAAATTTCTTCTCTAATGTGAACCATGCTCTGATACCATGTAGAAATTATGATGTATATTTGAAACTGCTTATGAAGTTTTAATCAAAATCATAAGACACAAACCTGCTCTACTACTTTGTGAATGTTAATTCACAATTTAGAACAAAAATATGAGACATGAAATAAGAAATCACACACATGCAAATAGTATATTTCTTGAGGAAAGCGAACTACTAAAAACCCCAATGCCTTCTTTCATTAATCCGATGAATAGACATGTATTATAATTTATTTGCTCAATGGAGCACAACCTACAAGTGCATAACTTATGTATTTGCTCGCTGACAAGCTCTAAACTAGAATTATTCAATTTCTGCCTCTGCTTGAGCTCCTATTTTCTTGCGCAATTCCTTGAGAAATTAGGCCCCTATTATTTAGGAATTTCTCCAAAATGGATTGCGCAATTCCTTAGGTTGCATGAAATATCTGTACACTCCAGAATTGTCTAGAAATAATGTTACACTTCCTTGGAATCTCCACCTAAACTGGGTAACTCGAATTATCTGCATGCACTAGCTATTTGGGATTGATTGATTAATTAACTAGATGATCACTGAGTTTGACTGAAGTCCCATTGCACAATTGACCTTCCACATTTCCTCCAAATGTTGGAACTAGTTTAACTAAAAAAAACATGATATAACTGACTTTGATTGCTACAAATTAGCAGTCAAACATGCTTAATTGAACTCTAACTCCTCCAACTTGAATTTACTGAGTAAAATAGGTGACATAAGCCGTGTCACATAAGTTAACTACATCTAAGTTGTCTATTGATGTGGAAATTTGAATTTTCTCAGTTTAATTAAGGAAAAATCAAATTGAGAATTTCTTGCTGCATTTTTCAATAGTATTAACTTCATACGGACCGAACCAATGGGTTGTGAAATTCTCCTTAAAATATTTAAATCTTGAATAAAAAAGGAGAATCCAAACTCCCTACTTGAACTATTCTATCGAATAAAATTGTTATGTCATTTCTTTCTGTATTCATGTATCAACACGGCCTATTAGATTACATCCTATCTGATTTCATCAAGTTGGTTTGGTTGTAGCAACCTTTACTCTTGTGCTTTGCTCAGATACATTCCAAGCTAAGAAGTAGTTCAAAAGGTGTGAATCTGAAACTCAATTTGGAGAAGGACCTATTTCCAATAAACCAACTCATATGGTGTGCATTCTTTAGTAGGGCTTCCATGTTGTCCTTTAGTCCCAGAGAGCCTCATTCAACCGATCCACCTAGTATTTATGATGAATGTGAACAATCTTTGTGAGGATGGCCTCCAACACCTTATTAGTAGACACAACTTGTTTGTTTTCTTGAGGGTGATATAGGGTGGAAGTCTTGTGCCTAATTTGATATTTCTCCATCATATACTTAATTAGTTTAGATGTGATTTGTGTTCCCTAGTTAGTAAGGATTTATTGAGGCACTTCAAACTTGGTAAAGATATGTTCAAAACGAAAATAAACAATTGTTTATTCATTAGCTTGAACTTGCACGTTGACCTCAATCCACTTTGTGATATAATGAATGCACACCATAATCTATTTCTAATTCCTTGACATTGGTGTGATTAGGCCTATGAAGTCCAAAGCCCACTAATTGAATGGTTTGATCCAATGGTATTTCATTTTCTTGAACCAACCTCCCAATCCTCTGAAAACTGTCACATTAACACACATACTTATTTACATCTTTGAAAAAGTAAGTCTAATAATACCTAAATTGAGATACCTTATAGGCAGTGTGTTTATCAGAAAAATAACCTCTGAAAGTATTTTTGTGGCAAGGATGTATAATAGCTGGTACCTAATCCTCTTGAATTCACCTTCTAATGATTAGTTCCACACTTATATAAAATAGATCACCATTGATCCAGAAATAATTGGAACCTCTATTTATAATCTTACACTTCTCATGAGCAGGTGTCTTCTGAGGTAGTTATCTTATACATAAATAATTTTCAATGTCTTCAAAGAAAGGTAGGTGAGTAGAAAATACAAATAATTATTCATTTGGAAAATATACATCTACAATATCATCATTATTTTCATGTTGTAACCTAGAGAAGAAATCAACAACTAGATTATCCTTAGCAGGTCGATCCAGAATCGTAACATTAAATTCCCGCAATAACAAAAACCATATTGTGATTCGACGTTAGTTACTGGTTTATTCATAGATACCATATAGTTGCATGATATGTGTGGATGGAAACCTTGTAACCCATAATATAATGCTTGAACTTGTTTACATAATGCATCACCGCTATGAACTCCTTCTCTGTAACAATATAATTCAATTCGGTGGGGTTTATCTTTTTACTAGTGTAATAAATGGCATAATAACACAAGTCATCCTTCTATCCAAGGACATCCCGTAGAGGAGTGTCTAAGGCACCCATGGATATATGGAGGTGAAGAGGCCAATCAAGCTCCCTCAAAATAGGTGCAACTTAGGTTTTTTCTTTGAAGGTCTCAAACACATATTGACACTAGTCATTCCATAGCAAAATCAACATCTTTAGACAATAATTTTAATAATGGCATGGAAATATTTGTAAAACCTTCAATAAATAGTCTACAATATCCTGCAAAACCAAGGCAACTTGTTACCTCCTTCTGCATTGTAGGAACTGGTAGCTGGGATAAGACCTTGATCTTAATGAAGTTAGCCACAATACCTACACTAAAAAGCCAATGAACAAGCACTACTCCCTTAGTTAGCATCATTCGACATTTTATATTTCTCAAGACAAAGTATGCTTCCTAGCATCTAATCAATATTTTCTTAAAATTTACCAAAGATTCTTTGAATGAGTTCCCATAGACATACCGATAAAATCGTCTATGTACACTTCGACATAATTATTGATCAGGATTTGAGAAAATTCCTAACACTAACCATTGAAAGGTGTCGAGCGAATTACACAACCCAAAAGGAAAAACCTAGTAGGAAAAATTCCCCAAGGACAAGTAAATGTTGTTTTCTCCTGGCCCTTCAGAGCTATTTGGATCTAGTTATATCCACTGAACCCATCCAGGAATGAGAAATATTTCTTTTCTGGCAAGTTATCTAAGACCTAGTCTATAAAAGGAAGGGGACAATATTCAATTCATGAAAGTCCACACACAAACACCACTTCTCTGCTTATTTAGGTAACACAATAGTAAGGGGGGACCCATTTACTATCAAATATCGGGTAAATCAGATTAGCATCAAGGAGCTTTTGTAACTACTCTTTTACCACTTCCTTGAGTGTTGGATTCATATGCCTCTGAGGTTGTTGAAAAAATTGCAGGATCAATCCCCTTCATGTCCTAGTAATCCCGCATAAAGGCTTTTATTTGTTCCTATAAAACATGGACCAGTTATTTTCAATGCTCATCAATAAATTCATTACTAATATTCAAACAATTACCAGAATTGAATTAAGTAGGAATACAATATGGTTCCATTTTTTGTAGCAAATTTTAAGAAACACTATAAAATGAAGACAAAACTATTGGATCATCAGTTTCCTCTACAACATCCTTTAAGACCTGTTCTAGTGGGTGATCATTAGAACCATAAGAATTTTAATTACGCAGAAAATAATTAAGCTGGTTTTCTTCAGAACATTCCTTGAAATGTCTTACTTGATTTACCATGCACATTGATTAGACCATATCTTCATCTCTCATTAAATCATCAAACCAAGGGACTTCCACTGATTATGATATGGATTTTGCAAGAGGGACAACATGATTTGTTTACAGCTCCTCCATGAGAAATAAACATACTACCGGATATGCATCCTATAAATACATCTATAGTAGCAAACCATAGTCTCCATAGAATTACAGGATGTCCTCTAGTGTTTTATTTAGTCTGCAGAACCACAAAATCCATTGGGTACTCCCTCGAATCGAGGGACAAATCACATTATCCAAACTCCTTCTTGCTTGATTCTATATCTATCTGTTAACTCAAGAACTGTCAAGGTAGGACAAAAATCGTTCAACTCAAGTTGTTTCATGGTATATGCAGTCATAATGTTGATGGCCAGTTCAAGGTCGATTAAAGTATTAGGAATAAATACTCCATCAATATGCACAGAAACAATAAGATTTCTAGGATAAATACATTTCCTCGCTAAACTCCTTCAATTTATTAAATCAACACATTCCCCAAGATGAATAGTAGGTGGATTCTTTTTCTTTCTCCCTATTTTTTTAGACATATATTCCTAGTTGTTTTAGCATAAATATGTATATCTTGAATAGCCTACAGTAAGGGAATCCTAAAAAAAATATTCCTCATTTCATTGACCACATCATAATCAGGGGGTTTTATTGATTCACTCTTATTCATCCTCTCTAAATAAGGGGAGTTTACCATTATCAAAGGATGCTTCAAAGTTTTACTACCTTGCTGAGGTGTCGTAGAGCTTTTGGTTTCATTTATGGGAGTAGAGGATTCTTCCTCTCTCTCTTGTTCTACAATAATGGGGTTGGAATCTGGTAGAACCTTCCCATACCACAAATGGATATCCTGCACTTCTAGAAGAGTCATGGTATAATTCAGGAAGGATTGCAACTTATGTTGCAAGACATGTTGGGTTGCTTTATTATTCAGGTTAGTTACAGGTTGAATGTGTTGGGCATGTGTTATATTCTTTCCACGACTAGCTCCATGCATGAAGCTAGGGGTTAGAGGGGGGCAATATCCCCCCCTTCGTTGCATCGGGCAGAGTGAAGGGGTCACAGAGGCGGGGGGAAGCCCCCCTTGTCAGGGGTTTTGAGTGGGGTGGTATCCCCCCTCTACAGGTTTCTGGGCAATGTCTAAGGAAAAAAAAATTGGCCCCTATATTATGTGGGTGGACCTACCTATGGTTCTATGCATGGGTTTTGCACATGGTTTTGGGCATGATGGTTTTCTGCCAATGGTATCTTGTAGATCCGGTCAAGTGAACTACGAATATGTTCTAATTTAGTCTTAATGGATTGGGGTTTATGAATGCTTTGACATGTATATATATGTGTTGTAAAATTGAAAGGAAAAAAATGAAAACTCAATCTGGTAGTCCCGCTGTTGGGATCCAGGGGAAAATCTATGTGTATATATATTTTATGTTTTTTTTTCTCGCCATTATTTATTTTTTATTTTAAAGAATTCGTTTATAGGTAATTTCTGTACAGGGTTAAAACCTACAAAATGTGTTGGAAATACTAAGAAGGGGTTCAATCAATATTTCTTATCAATTAGCACTTATTTATCCTTTTCATAGCAATAGTTAATATTTGTTGGTATTATTATTATTATTTTTAGATAATCATAAACAATCATCAACAACAAACAACACCATACAACAATGCAAAAAGATAAAGACAATAGACACAAATATTTTTAGGTGGAAAACCCCCTTCGGGTAAAAAGCCATTGAACGCTTCTTAGTAATTTTCTTATTCTCTTTAAAAGAAATGATTACATCAATTTTTCAACTCCAACTAAAGGAGGCTCCGACCCCCTGATTTATAGGCTCCAACACCCTGTTTACCAACTATAACTGGGAGGATTCTCCAATGCCCTGGATCTCAGGCTCCAACTTGACAGATGCCCCAAAACCCTATGCACCAGCTACATCCAAAAGGATGCTCCAATTCCTTGTGATTTATCATCTCCCACTAAAAGGATGCTCCAACTACCTATGCAGACTATGTCCTACCCTAGCACCACCCTACTTCCTTGAATTTTTCTTAGGATACAATCGAGAGGTGACTCCAATCACCTGCCTTGCACCACCCTGCCACC